>JAQQTO010000029.1:6620000-7220000 GCA_029884595.1 Ormosia semicastrata
TAAAGTTATTTTATGAATTTTCAGGAATAATGCATAATTCCTTTTAAATTTATAATTTAATACTGATGCTAATATTTTTTTTAAGAAATATTTATGAATTTTAGATTATAGCTTGATAGGAAAATAGAGAAAAAGGAAAATAATAAAATCATTTTCCGTACACGTGACAGTTAGAATATCATTAGTTAAAAATATAATTATTTTTCTTACCTCTATTGAGTTATATCTCACTCATTTGACGTGATATTTTAGACAATGCCAACTCTGAGATTCATAATCGACTTTCGTGTTGAACAAGTATATAGGCCAAAGTTGAGAGACTATGTTTTCTCCTTCTCGTTGGGGGACGTTTGCCTAATAATAGTAATATTTGACTAGTAGATTTATAAATATGTATAGATGTAGCACTTCACGTACTTTAAGTTTTTTTTTAGCACCATATTATGCCTAAGTGAGCCTAACTTTTTTGTGATAGTAGGTGCTAACTATTTTTAGAAGTGCTACTTAAAATTAAAGATGAATGTACTAACAACTGTGACTTTTGAGGGGTCCACCCCTTTTTGATGTATAATATTACTAATGACTGTACTTTGTTATGTAAAATATATCTTTAACTATTTTATATATACATATTTGAGTAATAATAATTACTTCTATAAGAATAACTTTATAATTAAAGTAATAATTACCTATGATAGTTTCGAAACTTACTAAAATTAAATCTATAAAATTAAATTAGGACGTTACAACCAACGATTATTTTATCACTTGGACTCTATATATAAGTGATGTTTGAAACTTTTACAACTCTAGAACACTTGATTTGATCATTGAATCATCAAAATCATATTTTGAACTCTTTATTGTAAAATCCTTCTATTCTTTATTCTTCAAGTTGTATATCTACTCTCATGAAAGTTTCTAATTTTTCTCTTCATCTTAAAATCATTGTAAGAGGATGAGGTGTCCCTCAAGAGAAAAAAGGGTGAGGTATCCCTTGTAGTGAGACTTGAACACAAATAGTGAAGTATCTCAAAGGTGTTGTGAGTGCTCTTAAATATAAAGATTTTTCAAGTACCTGTGAAGCTTGAAGAGTTGGAGGCTCTATCACAAGGGTGAGGTATCCCAAGGTGTGAGGAGTATTCTTACTTGTACAAATGTTTTCTTAGCACTCATAAAGTCTAAGAGATAATGAAGAAAATCTCAAGTTAAGTTTGGTGACTGGATGTAGGCCACAAGTGGTTGGTGGCTAAATCAGGATAAATTTTTGAGTTTGATTATCTCCTGCCTACACTCTTTAATTTCAATATTTGGTACAATATATTTATTTATTACATATATTGTCATCTTGATGTTTTGATTTTAAGAACTTGATATCTAGCTTATTTTACTTAATTTATCCTATAACTTAAGTTATATTTGAGTAATATATAATAGTTATATCTTTATTAGATTTATTCTGCTACATATGTTGATTAAGCATATCAAAATGTATAATTTATCAAAATTATTTTAAAATTTGTGATCACTAAATTCACACCTTTTTTAGGTGATAATTGTCATTACCAACAAATACAAGAGGGATTTGTCTAGAGGGATTTTGTAGATCACGACTTTCAGATTGGAGAGAGCTAAGAGTCGAAAAATATGATTGAGAAACAAGTGAGAAATCTAAAGGAAACCTTGTGAGTACGCTTTGCTTGTGTTCGAACAACCTAGAATTTTCATGGAATGGCTGTGCAGATTACATTGAGGGTTTTGTAGATCTCGTTCTCCTAAATCCATAGACACCAAGATCGATTAAAACCATAGAGAAATGGGAGAGAAATTGAGTGCGACCCATTCTTTCCAAAATTGGGTCGTGCGACCCATATTACAACATTTGAGTGAAGAAGATGACTTCCTCCGCCAAGCCCAATTGAAGCCCATGTATGTGGGAGAGCGTGAAGCCTTATAATTTATTTCTTTCAATTCCATATTTTCCATTATTATTGACGCGCCATAAAATTATTTTTTGTGAATTATAATTAATTTTTTAGACATAAAATTAGAACTAAATGTGCTTTAATTTAAAAAATAAAAAGTAAGCATGATTGGCTTACTTACTAGTATTTAATATCAAAATTACTACCACTGTAATCCCATGTTGACAAAGAATGAAAATCTCGTCTCCTATTCTTGTCGTTCTAATTAAAATTTGTCAACTTAATTAAAATGTTGTGTCATTATTTTATAAACTAATGAATCATTTGACGGACGTTATCTTTTCTTGATAAGGATGAGAATAAGTCAGACGGTCCATTAGGAGCCTTAAGCCTAACTTATTTTTGACCTACGTAAATCTGACATATTTAGCAATTAAGCCAAGTTTAGATTTTTAGAAAGACCTATTTAACTATGTAGGCTAAGACTTGGACTTTTGAAAAAAATTATCAAGCCTACTAATTTGGTCCACTTATTTAATAATTATTTATATAATTAAGAATTTATAATACTTACATAATTTATTAATTACATATAAGTATAATATATTTATTTTATATAACATATAATTATTTCATTAAAGGTTATACAAATTTAAAAATTAAAAAATTTAAGTTTATTGATCTATATGAAAACTTTCATGAAATATTGGTATCTAAATAAACATTTGGATCATGCTAAGCTTGTATGTTTTTATAAACAGATCAAGTCGAACCCCAAAAAAATAAACATGTCAGGCTGATGTCAATATTTTACAAAATAGGTCTAGGTCTACTTAAATAAAGCCTAACCTGGTTTATCCTATTTTTACTCTTATTCCTCAACTCCAAATCATAATTGGTAAGGGTGTTCATTAAAAAAAAATCTATTAATAGGACCAAGACAAAGAACATAATAAACTAAACATAATAAAATGAATAAATAAATTATCAATTGAACAAATAAAATGAAATGACAGCAAAATAATCTTTATTAAAATAGAAGTTACATAAAACAATAAACTGTTCATGTACAAAGAAACAAAAAAATAAAGTGCAATCACAGCTCATAGGTAAAGAGAGGTCAGGACATGATGATTCATTGGTTGAGTGGATGGACTGACATGTCATCTAATCTTCTAAAAACATTTAAATGATAAATTTAATTTATGACATAACTTAAACGCACAATATGATTTATTAAAAAAAAAACTTCATCAGGTCATTGGGTCATCAAGTTCATAATTATAAATACAAGAATTAAACCAATGAAAATTAGTTTTTATTAAGTTTGATCCTATATAACCTAATTACCCAAACCAAAACCTAATTAATTTGGTTTGAATTTTCGAATTGATCGAGTGAACTCAATCTAATGAACACCTTTAACAACTTACAGTGTGACACACAGGGACAGCTAGAGAGAAAAGAGCCAAAATGATTACTTTTTTCTTCTCAGGGAACATAAAACGAAAGTGAAATTTATTTGCCTCAAGCATCCGGATTCTGAAGCTTTAACAAAGAGAAATTCAATATTTTTCTTTTATATATATATATATATATACATATATATATACACATATATATATGAAAATTCAATATTTTCATGCTTGAAAAGAAATTGTTAGGGGTTACTTTATTTTCACTGTGATTTTCTTTCTCCACCGATTTATTTGTTTCAGTTGGAAGTAAAGCTACAGTAGCCTATAGGTGGTGCCTTTAATGGGAATAAATTAGGATTAGGAATTTGTGAAGCTGAGCGTTTATGGGGTTTAGGAGAGTTTATTTGTTTCACTGTGATTTTCTTCCTACTATAGTCGTGTTATATCATTGGGATTCCCCGTACTTGGTGCATACCCCTTTCTTGAAAAGAAAATTGAATCGGTGAAGCGGTGCAGGCATGCCGCAATCCGAATTGTTCAATTAAGGAATGGTTCATGAGGCGCAGCAATATTTCTCACGTGTCAGGGTTGACGAAGAATAAGATAACACCGTTAAAGGGTTTGTCAGTTGACAAAATAAAATGAAATAGCATTTTAATTGAATTGGTGAATATTGATTAGAGGGACAGGGACAGGAATTTGTGACACAAAATTATAAAAGTATTTTCTGATAGTAATAACATAATTATCATATATTATTTTTAAATATATGTTTATAATATCAGACATTGTATTTGTATAAGTGTTATTCTAATATTATAAATGTCTCTATTGAGAGTAACAAAATTTCAATCATATTCTTCTTTTCATGTAGCTACGTATATTTTTTCAATGACTACAATGTATTCTCTTTTTTAACCTTTCTTCTTCTTATCTTCTTTTTAATTATCTCTTCAATAATTATTTCCTCAATTAATTGACATTTTATTTTCATGAGTTTCTATATTTAAGTTTTAACTTTTCTTCTATCTCAAATTAGGACATTTAAATCAAGTACTGTCCATTTATAAATTATTTTTTTATTATTATAATAAACTATATATCATAAAAAAGGATAAAAAATACACATATTTTTCTTGAATTTTCGAAATGTTGCAAATATCTCTTAAAAGGAAATAAAATAGGAAGATTTTTATGGAAAAGTAGAGAGCAATTTATTAAGGAA
Source organism: Ormosia semicastrata (assembly GCA_029884595.1). Classification (NCBI taxonomy): domain Eukaryota; kingdom Viridiplantae; phylum Streptophyta; class Magnoliopsida; order Fabales; family Fabaceae; genus Ormosia; species Ormosia semicastrata. The sequence goes on from JAQQTO010000029.1 coordinate 6,624,569, forward strand.
AACTGGGTTATAATAATTTTTATATTTTTTGTTATTTTTTTTCTTTAAGGAGCTACTTATGAGAATACTTGAAAAACTTATAGAGCGTTGTCTAAATTAGTGTAAGTAGACTTACTTTTCAATTTTTTCAATTAATTTCGATAAAAAAAGATTATTACAACTTTTTAAAATTAGAACTAAATGAACTTTAATTTAAAAAAGAAAAAATAAGCATGAATGGCTTACTTACTAGCATTTAATATCAAAATTACTACCACTGCAGTCCCGTGTTGACAGTGTTGACAGAGAATGAAAATCTATGTCTCCTATTCCTGTACTTCTAATCAAAATTTGCCAACTTAATTAAAATATTGTCATTATTTTATAAACTAATGAACTATTTGGCGGACGTTATCCTTTTTCAATAGGTGTGAAAATAGATCAGATAGTTCATCAAGAGCCTTCAGTCTAACCAATTTTTGACCTATGTAAGCCTAACATATTTAGTAAATAAGCCAAACTTAGACTTTTAAAAAAACTTATTTAATTATGTAGGTTAAGATTTAGGCTTTTGAAAAAGCTTATTAAGCCTACTAGGTTGGCCTACTTATTTAATAGTTATATATATAATTAAGAATTTATAATACTTACATAATTTATTAATTATATATCAATATAATATATTTATTTTATATAGAATATAATTATTTCAATAAAAGTTATACATATTTAAAAATTAAAAAAATTTAAGTTTCTTGACCTATATGAAACCTTTCATGTAATATAGATATCTAAATAGACATTTGGGTCATGCTAAGCTTGTATGTTGTTATAAACAGGTCAAGCCGAACTCCAAAAAAAAGACACGTCAAGCTTAGGCCGATATTTTATAAAATAGGCCTAGGTCTACTTAAACAAAACCTAACCCGGTCTATCCTATTTCTACTCCAATTCCTCAACCCCAAATCATAACTAGTAAGGGTGTTCATTAAAAAAAAATTGTTAATAGGACAAAGACAAAGAACATAATAAACTAAACATAATAAAATGAATAAATAAATTGTTAACAGAACAAATAAAATGAAATGACAACAAAATAATCATCTTTATCAAAATAGAAGTTACATAACAATAAATTGCACATGTACAGAGAAACAAAAAGGTAAGGTGTAATCACAGCTTGTAACGCCCCCTTTTTCGGGAGGAGAACGTCACACCAAACATATGAAACTAAAAAAAATAAATATTAAGGACATACACTAAGACCCGATTTATATACATATAGGCGGTAATCTGTTCATTTATAAATCATACAAAGCAACTTGGCAATTTTATCTTTTATATATATATATATATATATATATTCTCTTTTTTTCTGTAAGTGAAAAATATAAACTTAGCGGAACTCAACATGAGTATCAAACCATACTTTTATACAAAAGATATATAACATAAGCGTCAAGATACACCAACAATTTTAGCAAAAGAAAACAGAAGCTTTACATGCCCAAAAATATATATACAGACAGCCACCAATATTACAAAAAGTATCATATCCCCAACAAACTACTGAGAAGGAGCCTCAGAGGGGGTCTTCCTCAGGTTCCTCCTCAGAAGAGGAAATCCTTACAGGAGCAACAGATTCACGAGCAGGAGCTCGTGCAGAGGATAGGAACGAATCCTCGTGTGGAGTATACTCACGATCACCCCACACCTCACGTATCGGCATATAGAACTCCAGTGATACAGCAACATCAAAAGAGAAAACAGGAGGATCATAATGACAACAGGCTAAAGATACAATCACATCTCCCACGTAGACGAAGCGCTTGGTGATCAAGTCGACGTGCTAACAGTCAATGCCTCCATGGCACCTCAGCCTGGCATATCCTAGAAAACCTCGTCGGGATGCCATGTCAAGCAGAAGACTAACTCGCCCCAAAACCAGGAAACTCAGGCTCTTCCTCGCCTCGATCTTTTAAGAAGCATAGATATAAACAGAATAGCAAAATACAGAAAAGAGGTGAGATATCCAACATCAATATAAGTTATGGCAGTAAAGAACTAGAAACGGTGCAGGACGCCATACAACATGGCAAACATAATAAACCGCATCAAGATTCAGATGATAAACAATTTGATAATACAGATAGTCATAATATCATTAAAAGAAATAGTTCCACAATCATATATATTTATACCAGATAAATATGTTGACAGACTATGCATATGCACAAGGTACCTGAAATCCTACTCCATAGAACTAAACACAACATCAAAGAGAATGATCAAGGAGACATGCCTGTATCTCATCAGCCTCAAATTAAGTGCTTTCAATATAAACAAATTGCGCAACATAGCTTATACAAGGCATTCTTCATAAGATCGCGATATAGGATAGTGTCTCGGTCTGGATCGTCGGTGCATTTGCATCGGTTTGTCCCACGGTACAAAGGAGCTACCAACTATCCATTGTAAGATACCCGCACCCCAATGCCCCCATGGTCAACAAGTGACCTACACTAGTCTATTCGCATCCGCACGTAGGTGTGATTCATCTCCTAGGAATACAGTCTTACTAATAGAGTCCAATGGACTTTCACAATGCATGATGACTCAATGCACATATATACAGATATTCAATAATAGTATGACTTGTCCATGATTACACGCCACATTAGGCCCAATCAATTATCAGCAATCCTTGGTCCCACTTATGGACCCACAACAAGTCATTGTCCAAATCTCAAGGGTGAAAACATACTTTTTTAAAGTTTGATATGAAAGTTATACCTCAATTTTATTATTATTTTCTATTAACCTGTTTAGGGAAATTCTCTAGTATTTTTCATTCAATCCTTGTTACTTTTAATTAAATAAGTTCTTTCCTTTGTTTTAGACCAAACTCATTTAGAATAATCATTTTAAGTTTCTCAAAACTTAACTCACACTCATGTTCTTTCTTTGGCCCAAAAATCACTCTTGACTATAGGATAAAGTTTTGTTCTTTATTCTTTTCATATTATGAATTCCTAATTAAGTGTCTACTCATTTAATTAACTAAGTTTTAACTTGATACAAAAGTCTCACATTAAGTGCCCAATGAGGCCATGAGCCTCCAAGGAAATAGGAATCCAACATTTTTCATCACCTCTCTAACCACTCATCATTTAATTGCTTAAGTACTAAATTAGCACAAAAGTTTCATCTTGGACCCATCAAAAGGCCTCTTAGCCGTGAGCCTCCAAACCAAAGGGATAAGAATCCTTTGCTTTCCATACATACATCCAAGCATCCAAGGCATTCCAAATCCATCAAGTTACACAATAGCAAGTATTAAAGTCATACAACACAACCAATCACAACATTACCAAAAATCACATAACAAAGTGAGCAACCCACACATGGATTCCTCACCATCAACATAAAAACGTGTTCCTCACCACCATGATAGGTTGAAGAGGATGATCTCCTTCTTACCTAAAGAGACAACAAAAGAAAGTAAGCTCCTTGATGCTTCCTTGCAATTTTCATCCACCACCACCAATGAAATCCTATGATAGTCAAACTCACATAATCAACAACCAAAGCTTGAAAAGAGGAGTCCTTGATCACAAAGGCGACCAAGGATCACGAAAATGAGAAGAGAAAAGATGAAAATCAAGAACTTTACTACAAAGCTTCAAGTTTTAAGGCTTGGTAGAGAGTGATGAAGATGGGAGAATCAAGAGATGATCACCAAAGAGAAAAGCTTCTATGTGACAAGGAGATTCAAGAACCAAGGTTGGTTAGAGGGAACAAAGATGGATGGCCAAAATAGTGTGTATGGTCGTGAGAATGGAGATGAAGAATGGAGAAGAGGAAGTGTGAGAAAGAAAGGAGAAAAGTGAGAGTGAAAAGTAATGAAACTTTTTTTTGAAATGGTAAAGTGAAAAGTGAATGTGTGGTAAAGTGAAAAGATGACAATTGGTGTCATATTTCCCTCCAATTACCGTGGAATCCAAGGAGGAGAGAGGAAAGGTGAAGCTTCCTTGAGAAGCTTGGTATAAAGTTTTCTTGAGAAGCTTCACACACTTTTTAAAAAAGTCAAGGGTGATGTCATAGTGATGATGTCATCTTGTTGATGTCATTAAAGTGCTCTCTAGAAAAGATGATTAACACTCTACTAAATCTATTATCTAGTGGATAAATGTTACAGTTAGCAAAAATAGTATTTATCATCCAACGGATAATAAAACGTTATCGCGATTTTATTTATTAGATAAAATCTCAAAAAACAAAACTTCGTAAATTTTGTCCGGCCTCGGGTTTAGTAAGATCTCCCTTCGACGTTTTCACAGTCCAAAGTTTTTCGACCTCAGGAAAAATATTTTATTTTCTCGGCCCCGCCCAGCGCGCACGTAAAATGAAAAATATATTAAAATAATCAAAATCACCGAAATAATTCACAAAAATTTTCAAAATTCACAAATATTATAAAAAGCATATATAATAGAAAACAAAAAATTTTCGGAGTGTTACAACTCTCCCATTCTAAAAAGAAATTTTGTCCTAGAAATTTTCATATCTCAGAATAGATGTGGATGTTGTTCCTTCATCTTGTCCTCTAACTCCCACGTCGCGTCTCCGGTTATGTCATTCCAAATCACTTTCACCAATAGAATCTCCTTTCCTCTGAGTTGTTTCACTATCCTATCCTCAATCTTTACAGGAAGTGTCTTATAGGTCAAATTCTCTTTTAATTATACTGTATCCAGTGCTATGACGTGGTTTGGATCAGGAATGTATTTTCGCAATTGCGACACATGAAAACATTGTGAAGGTTAGAAAGAAAAGGTGGTAAGGCTATTTGGTAAGCTACTAGACCTATCCGATGAAGAAGTTGATAAGGTCCGACGAATTTAGGAGTAAGTTTTCTAGATTTAAGAACTCGGCCGACCCCAGTCGTGGGTGTGACTTTAAAAAACACATGCTCTCCTTCTTCAAACTCAAGAGGCTTTCTTCTTTTATCCGCATAGCTTTTCTGTCGACTCTGAGCCGACCGCATCCTTTCCTGAATCATTTTAACATTCTCTGTTATTTGCTGTACAAAATTAGGTCCGATCGTAAGGTGCTCCCCATCTTGGTACTAACACAAATGTGTTTTGCACCGTCATCTATATAGAGCCTCATAGGGTGTCATCCCTATGCTCGAGTGAAAACTGTTATTGTAGGTGAACTCTATGCAAAACCTCATCCCAACTTCCAGTTTATTCTAGAGTATAAGCTCTCAGTAGATCTTCCAACGATTGGATCATCCTTTCCGATTGACCATCGGTTTGAGAATGATAAGCAGAACTCAAACAAAGTTTCATTCCCATTGCTTCTTGAAGACTTTGCCAAAACCTTGATGTGAACTTTGGATCTCTATCGGAGATAATACTAGAAAGCACACCATGAAGTCTAACAATCTCACCAATATACAGTTAAGCTAACCTCTCCATCGAACACCTTATGTTGATCGGTAAGAAGTGAGCAGACTTCGTAAGTCGATCTACAATTACCCATATCAAGTCGTAACCTTTTTGGGTCTTCGGTAATCCAACCACAAAATTCATCGCGATGCCATCCCATTTCCATTCGGGAATAACTAAAGGTTGCAACATTCCTGAAGGTCTCTGGTGTTCAACCTTGGCTTTCTGATAAACTAGACAAGATGACACGTACTTGGCAATGTCCCTCTTCATTCCGTGCCACCAGAATAACTGCTTCAGATCTTGGTACATTTTAGTCATTCTAGGTTGTATACTTAACTGGCTCGTGTGGGCTTAATCAAGAATTAATTTCCTTAGCTCCAGATCATTAGGCACACAAACCCTGCCTTTGAACCTTAGAATACCGTCATGTCCTTCCTGAACTGTTGACACAATGTCTCACTTTATCAGCTCCCTTTCATTTTGCAGAAACTCGTTATCTTTTTATTTCTCTCAAATTTCTTCCATCAAATCACTGGAGATGGCAACCACAGTCAAACAAATCTTCCCCAGTGTCAACTCCACGGACATCCACATATTCCAGAATTGTTCTATTAATTCCTTTTCCTTGATCATCATAGCAGAGATATTAAGTATCTTTCTACGTAAAGGGTCTGCCATCACGTTTGCCTTTCCATGATGATATTGGAGTTAAAAATTGTAGTCTTTCAGAAATTCTAACCACCTCCTTTGCCTCATGTTCAGCTCCTTTTGGTCGAACAGGTACTTCAGACTCTTATGATCGCTATAGACATTGAATGTTGCTTCGTACAAAAAATGTCTCCATATTTTTAGAGCAAACACCGTAGCTACTAACTCCAGGTCATGCGTAGGATAATTCTTTTCATGTACTCTCAGCTGCTTTGAAGCATAAGCCACCACTTTCCTATTTTGCATGAGCACGTATCCTAATTCTTGGTGTGAAGCATCATAATACACTTCAAAGGGTTCATTGGGATCAAGTAGAACCAAAATTGGTGAAGTAGTCAGTCGTCTCTTCAATTCTTGAAAACTCTCTTCATAATCATCGGTCCATACAAAGGCTTGGTTCTTTCTCGTAAGTTGAGTGAGAAGTCCTGCTATCTTAGAAAATCCTTCAACGAATCTTCGGTAATAACCAGCTAATCCCACGAAGCTACAGATCTCAGACACAGTCTTCGGCCTTTCCCACTATAGAACTGCTTCAACTTTCGACGAATCCACTGCAACTCTATCCTTCGAGATTACATGACCTAAAAACTTAACCTCTTCCAGCTAGAATTCACACTTTGACAACTTGGCATGCAACTTCTTCTCCATTAGAATCTGGAGAGTTATACTGAGATGTTCAGCATGTTTCTCCTGATTTCGAGAATAGATCAGAATGTCATCGATGAAGATGACAACGAATCTGTCTAGGTAAGGACAAAAAATCCTATTCATGTAATCCATGAATATGGCAGGTGCATTTGTTTCTCCAAACGACATCACAAAATACTCATAATGTCCGTGACGTGTACGAAAAGCCATTTTAGGAATATCCTCTACCTTCACTCGAATCTGATGATAGCCCGAATGCAGATCGATCTTAGAGAAAACAAAAGCTCCTTTGAGCTGATCCATCAAATCATCTATCATCAGAAGTGGATACTTGTTCTTGATCATGACCTTGTTCAGCTGACGATAATCTACACATAAGCGTGAAGTTTCATCCTTTTTCTTGACCAGTAACACTAGCGCTCCCCAGGGTGATACACTAGGCCTGACAAACTGTTTTTCCAAAAGTTCTTCCAACTGCTTCTTGAGCTCAACTTGTTCTAATGGCGACATCCTGTAGGGTGCTATGGATATGGGACCAGATCCAAGCACAAGGTCGATAGTAAACTCTATCTCCCGCTCAGGTGGTAAACCCAGTACCTCATCAGGAAAGATTTTGGGAAATTCATTGACTACCGGAATAGCCTTCACATCCATATCGCTCTCGACTTTTAAGGAAGACAATAGCATGTATTCCTGAGCTCCATCTTTCAAGAAAGCTTTAACTTAGTTGACTGTCAAAAATCTAGAAACTTCAGCCATAGGAAAAACTATGGCTTTACTGGAACAGTCAAACAGGATATAGTTAGAAGATAACCAATTCATTCCTAAAATTATATCTATTTGAAAAGAGATAAACATATCAGATCAACAGAAAAGACTCGACCTTCAACAGATAAAGGACAATTCAAACAAACTTAGATGGTAACAACAAGTTTATTAGTAGGGGTAGAAACGCTCAAATCAAAAGGTAAAGAAGACACAGGTAAACCTAATCGATGCACACAATCATAAGCAATAAAAGAATGGGTCGCTCCCGAATCATACAGTGCAGATAAAAGATTACCTCCTATGGTACCATCTCCCTTATTAGATTGTCAGATTGGGAGGCTTCCGCTCTTCTCATCGTGTAAACTCTGCCTCCTGCCCGAGGTTTTGCAACTCGTGCATTGTTGATAGAAGGCTCCGCCTTGGGTAGTTACAATATCTGGAGATGTGTCCAGACTTTCCACATCTGAAGTAGATAATTCCTTTGATCGTGCAATCCATTGTTAGGTAGTCCTTTCTACATTTCAAACACTTTGATAAAGACGCCACATTCTGGCCAACTCAATGGCCACCAAAATTTTCACTAGAGCCTCCACCAGGTGATCATTGTTGACTTCCCGGTGGTCAGGAATATGGCTTCCTCTGAAACTGGTTGTTGTTGTTTCCTCCCCTTTAGAACCTAGATGGTCCAAAGTTATGGTTCCTTGCCTCTCAAGATGGTTCTAACTCTTCAAGTCTGTAACACATATCCATCAAGGCTAAGAACTGATTCATTCTCATTGGCAGTACTCCTTTCTTCAATTCAACCCTTAGTCATTCTTCAAACTTACGACATTTCCACACCTTATCAGGCTGGATTTGAAGATACTGTGAGAACTTTGACAAGCTCTCAAACTTTGTAGCATACTCGTTAATCGTCATCCTACGTTGTCGTAACCCAAGGAATTTCATTTCCTTGGCATGCCTTGCACTATCCGAAAAATATTTTTCCAGAAATGCGTTACAGAACACCTCCCATGTAATTTCCTTTCCTTCTGCTTGTAGCAATCTCTGAGTTCCTTTCCATTAATTTTCACCGTCTCCCACCAGCATAAATGTGGCATAAGTTACCTTGCGGTCGTCCGCACATCCCATTCCTTCAAAAATATTTTCCAGCTCTTGAATCCACAAAGTTGCCTTTTCTGGATCAAACTCGCCTCTGAACTGTGGAGGATTATTTCAACGGAATTCAGAAAAATTCTGGGCATCAGCATTCGCCTCTTGCTGTTGTGCTGCTCGTTGATCCTATTGCACAATAACTTCCACCATCTGTTGCATAGCTTCGGCAGCTGCAGTCATCGGCTTGTTGTCATGTTCCACGTTAACTTGTCCTCCTCTACCACGTGCCATTATTTTTTTCCAAAGTCAACTAAACAAAACACAATGAAAGTTTAGATGTAACCTTTTGGAAACCAAACATAGATAATTACACAGCATAAACAAGACAGACCTAACCACAAAACTCAAAAGGAAACTCAAACCGAGGCTCTGATACCAAAGTAGTGTAACACCCCATTTTTTGGGAGGAGGACGTCACACCAAACATACGAAACTAAAAAAAAACATATTAAAGACATACACTAAGACCTAGTTTATATACATATAGGTGGTAATCTGTTCATTTATAAATCATACAGTAACTTGGCAATTTTATCTTTTATATATATGTATATTCTTTTTTTTGGTAAGTGAAAAACATAAACTTAGCGGAACTCAACATGAGTATCAAACCATACTTTTATAAAAAAGATACATAACATAAGTGTCAAGATACACCAACAATTTTAGCAAAAGAAAACAGAAGCTTTACATGCCCAAAAATATATATACAAACAACCACCAAGGATACAAAGAATATCCTCCTCATGCCCCCAACAAACTATTGAGAAGGAGTCTCACAGGGGTCCTCCTTAGGTTCCTCCTCAAGATCCTCCTCAGAAGAGGAAATCCTTACAAGAGCAACAGATTCACGAGCAGGAGCTCGTGCAGAGGATAGGAACGAATCCTCGAGTGGAGTATACTCACGATCACCCCACACCTTACGTATCGGCATGTAGAACTCCAGTGATACAGCAACATCAAAAGAGAAAACAGGAGGATCATAACGACCCCAAGCCAAAGATACAGTCACATCTCCCACGTACATGAAGTGCTCGGTGATCAAGTCGATATGCTAATAGTCAATGCTTCGATAGAACCTCAGCCTAGCATACCCTAGAAAACCTCGTCGGGATGCCATGTCAAGAAGAAGACTAACTCGCCCCAAAACTAGGAAACTCAGGCTCTTCCTCGCCTCGGTCTTTAAGAAGCATAGATATAAACAAAATACCAGAATACAAAAAAGAGGTGAGATATCCAATATCAATACTAGTTATGGCAGTACAACATGGCAAACATAATAAACAACATCAATATTCAGATGATAAACAATTTGATAATATAGATAGTCATAACATCATTAAAAGAAACAGTTCCATAATCATATATATATTTATGCCAGATAAATATGTTGACAGACTATGCACATGCACAAGGTACCCAAAATCCTACTCCATAGAGCTAAATACAACATTGAAGAGAAAGATCAAAGAGACATGCCTGTATTTCATCAGCCTCAAATCAAGTGCTTTCAATATAAACAAATTGCGCAACATAGCTTATACAAGGCATTCTTTACAAGATCAGTGTCTCAGTCCGGATTGTCGGTGCGTTTGCATCGATTTGTCCCACAGTACAGAGGAGCTACCAACTGTCCATTGTGAGATACCCGCACCCCAACGCCCCCATGGTCAACAAGTGACCTACACTAGTCTATTTGCATCCGCATGTAGGTGTGATTCATCTCCTAGGCATACAGCCTTACTAATAGAGTCCAACGGACTTTCACAATGCATGATTACTCAATGCACATATATACTGATATTCAATAATAGTATGACTTGTCTATGATTACACGCCACATTAGGCCCAATCAATTATCAACAATCCTTGGTCCCACTTATAAACCCACAACAAGTCATTGTCCAAATCTCAAGGGTGAAAACATACTTTTTTAAAGTTTGATATAAAAGTTACGTCTCAATTTCATTATTATTTTCTATTAACCTCTCTAAGGAAATTCTCTACTATTTTTCATTTAATCCTTATTACTTTTAATTAAATAAGTTCTTTCCTTTGTTTTAGACCAAATTCATTTAGAATAATCATTTTAAGTTTCTCAAAACCTAACTCACACTCATGTTCTATCTTTGGCCCAAAAATCACCCTAGGCTATAGGATAAAGTTTTGTTCTTTATTCTTTCCATATTATAAATTCCTAATTAAGTGTCTACTCATTTAATTAACTAAGTTTTAACTTGATACAAAAGTCTCACATTGAGTGCCCAATGAGGTCGTGAGCCTCCAAAGGACTAGGAATCTAACATTTTTCATCACCTCTCTAACCACTCATCATTTAATTGCTTAAGTCCCAAATTAGCACAAAAGTTCCATCTCGGACCCATCAAAGGGCCTCTTGGGCGTGAGCCTCCAAACCAAAGGGGTAAGAATCCTTTGCTTTCCATACATACATCCAAGCATCCAAGGCATTCCAAATCTATCAAGTTACACAATAGCAAGTATTAAAGGCATACAACACAACCAATTACAACATTACCAAAAATCACACAACAAAGTGAGCAACTCACACATGGATTCCTCACCATTAACACAAAAACGTGTTCCTCACCACTATTATAGGTTGAAGAGGATGATCTCCCTCTTACCTAAAGAGACAAAAAAAAAAAAAGAAAGTAAGCTCCTTGATGCTTCCTTGCAATTTTTGTCCACCATCACCAATGAAACCCTAGGATAGTTAAACTCACACAATCAACATCCAAAGCTTGAAAAGAGAAGTTGTTGATCACAAAGGTGACCAAGGATCACGAAAATGAGAAGAGAAAAGATGAAAATCAAGAACTTTATCTCAAAACTTCAAGTTTAGGGCTTGGTAGAGAGTGATGAAGATGAGAGAATCAAGAAATGATCACTAAAGAGAAAAGCTTCTATGTGACAAGGAGATTCAAGAACTAAGGTTGGTTGGAGGGAACAAAGATTGATGGCCAAAATGGTGTGTATGGCCGTGAGAATGGAGAGGAAGAATGGAGAAAAGGAAGTGTGAGAAAGAAAGGAGAAAAATGAGAGTGAAAAATGATGAAACTTTTTTTGAAATGGTAAAGTGAATGTATGGTAAAGTGAAAAGATGACAATTGGTATCATCTTTCTCTCCAATTGCCATGGAGTCCAAGGACGAGAGAGGAAAGGTGAAGCTTCCTTGAGAAGCTTGGTATAAAGCTTCCTTGAGAAGCTTCACACACTTTTTGAAAAGTCAAGGGTGATGTCATGGTGATAATGTCATCTTGGTGATGTCATTAAAGTGCTCTCTAGAAAAGATGACTAACACTCTACTAAAGTTATTATCCAGAGGACAAAGGTTATAGTTAGCAAAAATAATATTTATCGTCCAACGGATAATAAAACGTTATCGCAATTTTATTTATCAGATAAAATCTCAAAAAATAAAAACTTTGTAAACTGTGTGCGGCCTCGGGTTTAATAAGATCCCCCGTCGACATTTCCATAGTCTAAAATTTTTTGGCCTTGGGGAAAATATTTTATTTTTTCGGCCCCGCCCAGTGCGCACGTAAAATGAAAAATATATTAAAATAATTAAAATCATTGAAATAATTCACAAAAATTCTCAAAAATCACAAATATTAATAAAAGCATATATAACAAAAAATAAGAAATTTTTGGGGATGTTATAACTCTCCTCTTCTAAAAAGAAATTTTGTCCTAGAAATTTTCATACCTCAGAATAGATGTGGATGTTGTTCCTTCATCTTGTCCTCTAACTCCCACGTCGCGTCTCCGGTTATGTCATCCCAAATCACTTTCACCAACGAAATCTCCTTTCCTCTGAGTTGCTTCACTCTCTTATCCTCAATCTTTACAGGAAGTGTCTCATAGGTCAAATTCTCTTTTAATTGTACTATATCTGATGCTATGACGTGGTTTGGATCAGGAATGTATTTTCGCAATTGTAACACATGAAAAACATTGTGAAGGTTAGAAAGAAAAGGTAGTAAGGCTATTTGGTAAGCTACTGGACCTATCTGATGAAGAATTTGATAAAGTTCGATGAATTTAGGAGTAAGTTTTCTAGATTTAAGAACTCGGCCGACCCTAGTCGTAGGTGTGATTTTCAAAAACACATGCTCGCTTTTTTCAAATTCAAGAGGCTTCCTTCTTTTATTCGCATAGCTTTTTTGTCCACTTTGAGCCGACCGCATCCTTTCCTGAATTATCTTAACCTTCTCCATTGTTTGCTGCACAAGATCAGGTCCAATCCTATGGTGCTTCCCTTCTTGGTACTAACACAAAGGTGTTTTGCACTGTCGTCCGTATAAAGCCTCATAGGGTGCCATCCCTATGCTCGAGTGAAAACTATTATTGTAGGAGAACTCTATCAATGGCAAAATCTCATCCCAACTTTCAGTCTGTTGTAGAGTACAAGCTCTCAGTAGATCTTCCAGTGATTGGATCGTCTTTTCCGATTGACCATTGGTTTGAGGATGATAAGCAGAACTCAAACGAAGTTTCGTTCCCATTGCTTCTTGAAGACGCTGCCAAAACCTTGAAGTGAACCTCGGATCTCTATCAGAGATAATACTGGAAGGCACACCATGAAGTCTAACAATCTCGCCAATATACAGTTGAGCTAACCTCTCCATCGAATACCTTATGTTGATCGGTAAGAAGTGAGCAGACTTCGTAAATCGATCCACAATTACTCATATCGAGTCGTAACCTTTTCGAGTCTTCAGTAATCCAACCATAAAATCTATCGCGATGCCATCCCATTTCCATTTAGGAATAGCTAGAGGTTGTAATATTCCTGAAGGTCTCTGATGTTCAACCTTGGCTTTCTGACAAACTAGACAAGATGACAAGTACTTGGCAATGTCCCTCTTCATTCCGTGCCACCAGAATAACCGCTTCAGATCTTGGTACATTTTAATCATTCTAGGGTGTATACTCAACTGGCTCGTGTGGACTTCATCAAGAATTAATTTCCTCAGCTTCGGATCACTAAGCACACAAACCTTGCCTTTGAACCTTAGAATACCGTCATATCCTTCCTAAACTATTGACACAATGTCTCGCTTCATCAGCTCCCTCTCATTTTGCAGAAACTCGTCATCTTTCTGTTTCTCTCAGATTTCTTCCATCAAATCACTTGAGATGGCAACCATATTCAAACAAATCTTCCCCGATGTCAACTCCACAGACATCCACATATTCTGAAATTGTTTTATTAATTCCTTTTCCTTGATCATCATAGCAGAGATACTAAGCATCTTTCTACTTAAAGCGTCTGCCACCACGTTTGCCTTTCCAGGATGATACTGGAGTTGAAAATCGTAGTCTTTCAGAAATTCTAACCACCTCATTTGCCTCATGTTCAGCTCCTTTTGGTCGAACAGGTACTTTAGACTCTTATGATTGCTGTAAACGTTGAACGTTGCTCCGTACAAAAAATGTCTCCAAATTTTTAGAGCAAACACCACAGCTGCTAACTCCAGGTCATGCGTAGGATAATTCTTTTCATGTACTCTCAGCTGCCTTGAAGCATAAGCCACCACTTTCCTATTTGCATGAGCACGCATCCTAATCTTGATGTGAAGCATCACAATACACTTCAAATGGTTCATTGGGATCAGGTAGAACCAAAATTGGTGAAGTGGTCAGTCGTCTCTTTAATTCTTGAAAACTCTCTTCACAATCATCAGTCCATACAAAGGCTTGGTTCTTTCTCGTAAATTGAGTGAGAGGTCCTACTATCTTAGAAAATCCTTCAATGAATCTTCGGTAATAACCAGCTAATCCCATGAAGCTACAGATAGGTTGAAGAGGATGATCTCCCTTTTACCTAAAGAGACAACAAAAGAAAGCAAGCTCCTTGATGCTTCCTTACAATTTTCGTCCACCACCACCAATGAAACTCTAGGATAGTCAAACTCACACAATCAACAACCAAAGCTTGGAAAGAAAAGTCCTTGATTACAAAGGTGACCAAGGATCACGAAAATGAGAAGAGAAAAGATAAAAATCAAGAACTTTACCTCAAAGGTTCAAGTTTTAGGGGTTGGTAGAGAGTGATGAAGATGAGAGAATCAAGAGATGATCACCAAAGAGAAAAGCTTCTATGTGACAAAGAGATTCAAGAACCAAGGTTGGTTGGAGGGAACAAAGATGGATGGCCAAAATGGTGTATATGGCCGTGAGAATGGAGAGGAAGTGAGAGAGAGAAAGGAGAAAAGTGAGAGTGAAAAGTGATGAAACTTTTTTTTGAAATGGTAAAGTGAAAAGTGAATGTGTGGTAAAGTGAAAAGATAACAATTGGTGTCATCTTTCCCTCCAATTGCCGTGGAGTCCAAGGAGGAGAGAGGAAAGGTGAAGCTTCCTTGAGAAGCTTGGTATAAAACTTTCTTGAGAAGTTTCACACACTTTTTGAAAAAGTCAAGGGTGATGTCATGGTGATGATGTCATCTTGGTGATGTCATTAAAGTACTCTCTAAAAAATATGACTAACACTCTACTAAAGTTATTATCCCGTGGACAATGATTACAGTTTGCAAAAATAGTATTTATCGTCCAACGGATATTAAAACGTTATGGCGATTTTATTTATCAGATAAAATCTCGAAAAACGAAAACTTTGTAAACTGTGTCCGGCTTCGGGTTTAGTAAGATTCTCCGTCGACGTTTTCACAGTCCAAAGTTTTTCAGCCTCAGAGAAAATATTTTATTTTCTCGGCCCTACCTAGCGTGCATGGAAAATGAAAAATATATTAAAATAATCAAAATCATTGAAATAATTCATTAAAATTCTCAAAAATTATAAATATTATAAAGAGCATATATAATAGAAAATAAGAAATTTTTGGGGTGCTACACAACTCATAAGGCAGAGAGGTTTGGACATGATGGTTCATTGATTAAGTGGGTGAACTGATATGTCGTCTGATCTTCCAAGAACATTTAGATGAGAAATTTAATTTATGACCTAACTAAAACGCACAATATGATTTATCAAATAAATAAATAATTTCATTGGATCATTGAGTCATCAAATTTAAAATTACAAATATGAGAATCGAATCAATAAAAATTAATTTTTATTAAGTTTAATTTGATGTAATCCCATTATCCAAATCCAAACCTAATTAATTTAATTTGGATTTTTAAATTTATCGAGTCAATTCAACTTAATAAACACCATTAACAACTGACAGTTTGACACACAGGGACAGCTAGAGAATAGAGCCAAAATGATTACTTTTTTCTTCTCAGGGAACATAAAACGAAAGTGAAATTTATTTGCTTCAAGCATCCGGATTCTGAAGCTTTAATAAAGAGAAATTCAATATTTTTCTTTATATATATATATAGATTTATATATATATATATATGAAAATTCAATATTTTTCATGCTTGAAAAGAAATTGTTAGGGGTTACTTTATTGTCACTGTGATTTTCTTTCTCTATCGATTTATTTGTTTCAGTTGGAAGTAAAGCTACAGTAGCCTATAGGTGGTGCCTTTAATGGGAATAAATTAGGATTAGGGGTTTGTGAAGCTGAGCGTTTATGGGGTTTAGGAGAGTTTATTTGTTTCACTGTGATTTTCTTCCTACTATAGTCGTGTTATATCATTGGGATTCCCCATACTTGGTGCATACCGCTTTCTTGAAAAGAAAATTGAATCGGTGAAGCGGTGCAGGCATGCCGCAATCCGAATTGTTCAATAAAGGAGTGGTTCATGAGGCGCAGCAATATTTCTCACGTGTCAGGGTTGACGAAGAATAAGATAACACCGTTAAAAGGTTTGTTAGTTGACAAAATAAAATGAAGTAGCATCTTAACTGAATTGGTGAATATTGATTGGACGGACAGGGACAGGAATTTGTGACACAAGATTTTCATCGGTAGTAAGAACTAGGGACATGCAAGAAATGTTGCTGAGTTCAATCTCTACCAACACTCTCCATCTTAATTTTCCTTCCTCTATCGTCCATCTTGGGGCTACATTAAGGGCCTCACCATGGGACCCTTTTGCCATGCTCACGGGATGGGTCCTAAGCTTTACCAAGAAAAACAATTTACTATCATTGCACATGATGAACATGAACCTATCCTGTTTTCTGGGGTACAAGAAAATGAACTTTAACTATACAAACTCTAACAGCATGTGGGTACATCCAAGTTCCAACCACTGATATCTGTAGCATTACCCTTCCAAAATTTAGGAAACTTCAAACTATACAAATTCTAACAGCATGTGGGTAAATCTAAGTTCCAACAACTGACATCTGAAGCATTATCCTTCCAAAATTTAGCAAACTTCAAACTATACAAATTCTAACAGCATAAGTTCCAACAACTGACATCTGAAGCATTAGCCTTCCAAAATTCAGGATTGTGACTCCACTTCAGTAACCTCGCAGTTGAGCTTCTCGACTAGTGAGGGGCACATAACGAACAGAAGTCTCAGTCCGGACACTGATTGAACCATCGGAGTTCTTATCCACAACCTTTAAATCTTGAAATATGTTTCCAACAGGAATCACCATTCTACCTCCAGGCTTTAATTGATCAATAAGTGGTTGGGGAATTTCTGGTGCTGATGCTCCAACGTGAATGACATCATAAGGAGCAAACTCCGGCCAACCTTGCCTTCCATCTGTCAACACAAAAAATTACTCAAATATTTGAAATTATCAATCCACTAATTCAAATAACCATAATTTTACAGCTCAACAGAAATTAATATAATCACGCAGGTATAGTGGATTAACTAGATTCAATTTTCATGGATATAATATTACACTCAAATATGTAGGATAACCATAACAAGAGTACTTTTGGATCAACTCTACGTTCAGTTTTAGTGGACTCAGTCACTTCAAACAAATCACAAATCCTGACAATCATGTTATATTTTCTCTGTTTATTTCATGGACTTGAGACAATTAAAATTATTAAACCCTTTACATTATGTCTTCATCCCCTGTACCTGAAACAAGGACTAGATTCAACTGTCATGGACAACTAGATCAAAAGGAACTGTATTTTTGTTGCGCTAAAATGATAAATTTCAATCTTTCAGATTCACAGAAATTTCAGAAACCATACCACCAACATGAACAGAAAGGGAACCATCTTTCAACAGTGGAGCTGCAGCACTTTTCTGAATATTCTCTATTGAAAAAGAAACCAATTCAGGAATATGCTCCACACCAACAGCACGGCCTTGGGGTCCAACCATCATGGCAAAGCACGCAGTGAGATACCCTGTTCCTGCAAAGAGGTAAAGAAATTGCTATCAGGTATGCAGTCAGACATTGTGAACATCGACTGAAAAGAATAATGAGAAAAAGCAAAGAAATTGCTGTCAAATAGAACACCATTCATTCCATATAGCATATCTCGGAACCTACAAAATCTCCACTTTGCATTGGGATTATGCAAATCAATAGGAGAAACCTAATTGCCTTGTCAACAAACACTATCTAGGCTTTACATTATAACACCTTCACATTATCTTGCTGTGCCTATAACTCCTCCAGGGAAGGAGGTTGTGATAGAAGCTCCACTTCATCCATATTCTACACATTCTGGTGTTCAGGCAATATCCAGTCTTTTGTACTCACCCTTTTTATTACAGCTGTCATTAACAAGTATAAGTTTTACCATCTATCTCAAATTCTCAATAATCAATCTCATCAAACAGAGGATAGTAACCACCATTTTATCTAGCATATTTATGCTTCATCAACAACAAATCAAATGCACACAATAGTAATGGAATACTAAAAAAACTTTATTTTCTAGCTAGCAAGCAACTTCCATTTCTCTTTAATATGTTAAAATAAATTAGAACAACAATAATTACAAATAGGTTTATGGATTATACCAGAGCCAATATCCAGAGCATGCATCCCAGGCTGCAAATTCTCCTCCAGCAACTGAAGGCAGATGGCATGCATATGCGGTGCAGATATAGTGGCATTGTAGCCTATGGACATGGGGCTGTCCACATAAGGCGCCGATCCATTGGGCACAAACAAAGCTCTATCAACGGTCTCCATTACTTCAGCCACCTTACTTGATGTGATCACTCCATACCGCTGCAAACTCTCCACCATTGCTTTGTTCTTACTGATGCTACTCCTAGAGCAGAATCCCTGTAATTTTTTTTCGTAAAAATAAATTTATTTTGGATGCATAAGTTCTAATATACAGAAAATAAGAGGACATGATTAAGGAATGTAAGTAACAATACTGTTTGGTTTTCTTCCTTTTCTCTTTTCTTTCTCCCCTTGGTAAGCGGGCACAAAGACAAGAAAAAGGCTAAATTAATGGTCTGGAAAAAAAAGGAGAAACCTACAGAATAATTAAGTGTTGATACAATCACCAATTATAAATATAAGTGAAATCCAGAATGATCATTGCAGTCAAGGCATGGATGGACCTACATATAGAAGAATGGGGACACATGCCCCCACTCACCTTTGGAATTTTTCTATTACCCATGATAGCCATTTGTCATTTCTACACTCTTCATATTTTTAACTTTGTCCCCATATGATGAGTAAGTTTTTAATAATAGAAGTTAAAATCCATCTAACATTTTTTCTCAAGCTTCATCTCACGTGGTTAGCGGTCAAGATCATTCATATATATCAAGAGAGAAAGATATTTCACAATATTGATAATTGAAAGATCATTCTGTGTAAAGGAAACAATTGTAAATCAATATTTCATCATTTTGTGCCAATATATTTTTTCATTTGAATTTTTTTTTATGCTTGTGTAATGCCTTTGCCGCCACTGTCTCAAAAAATTTCTGGGTCCGTCACCGAGTCAAGAGTCTAGTTTGTTCATCCAAGGCTACTGGACATGCACAGTGTTGGTAACCATATAATATAAGAGGGTACAATAAGCCCCACTAAAAGTTATCATACCAAAAGAAAATGCCCAAACTAGTTGATAGTGAATAAGCCCCGCGAAAACCAAATTTCTGATCAAGTCCAAAAAAAGAAATGAAAAGAAAGAAAACCAAATTTCTGATGACATGTTAAATTGAAATGAAAAATAGAGATAAATGCAACACCGACACGCCACTTCCAAAAGGAGAGACTTGAAATAACCGCTGAAAACAGAACTTATAATGATTAAAAAAATATAAATATGTTTTCTGTATTTTATTGCTTAATTAAATAAAAATTCGACGTCGAGAATGGACAAATATGAAGGATTATTCCATGGTATTCATAAAAAAAAAAGACAGAAACTTAAAATTACGATAAATGAAGGGGGGAAAAAAGAAATAGCAAGAGTGAGTCTCTGTGGGGGGCGCAGTGGATTTCAAAATTATGAATAGCCAAGAGAGAGAGAGGGGTTTTAATTACCTGCATCCTAAGGAAGAGAGTGTTTCCCGTGAGGAAATTAGGGTTTTGGAAGAAGGAGATGTTGGTGATGATGGAGGGGCGAACTGCTGATACAGAAGAAACAGAACGGTGCTGCTGCAAGTGCAAGAGGCTTAGAGAAAAAGCGCGAGTGGGAGTGGGTGTGCGTGTTGCATACGCATAACAGTAGCGGCAACCATAAGCCAAGGCAGGGTAGTAGTACACAAAACCACTCATTTCTCTTTTTCTCGCTCTTTCCACTTTCCCTTCACACGCTCTCATCATATCATATACCATACACACGTGTCAACCCATCCTTCATGCCCAGACCCCAGATGGGCTTTTTGTTTTCAGAAGTTGGGCTTAGTTGCATTCTTCCTTGCCCACCATTGAATATGAAGGTAAAATTAAATCGATGAGGCGAGCCTACACATGTCCCACTAGACAATCTTTCGCAATATACCCAATGATGACATTTCAAGTTTGTTTTTTTATGTCATTTTAAGATTATAAAGATATCAATCAAACGTGGTTATTAGTGGTAGTTCTCACCAAATTTATCAAATGTGGTACACATGCTCACTTGATTTTAATTGAACAAGGATGAGTATCTTTTACAGGAAAATTAAGGAGAATAAAAAACGAAATTAAAAGACTTTTCTGAAGCCAAATGCTCAAGTGTTAAGAGTGAGAGAGCTTTTGACCTTGATAGTGAAAAATACTTTATTAAGCAAAGTATTTGTATTTATAACCTGCATTTTATGTAATTCGTTAGACCTTGGTTTCTCGACTAATATATTCACATGGTCTAACAAACAATGTGGAATTTATAATATCCAGCCAAGTTTTCATAGGTGCTTGGCGAATATTGAATGGAAGACGCTATTCCCTCCAGCCTCAGATCATCATTTACCCAGACACGTATTAGAATAGTATCCAGTTAGTTGGATTAACTCATGGGTTTTGACCGGCTTAACATATAAAATATGAGTTGAATTGGATTTATGAGTTAAGTCATATTGAAAAACACTCCAATTCATAAAGTACTCATTAGATAGTGTGTTTAAAAAGTGTCAACCTGTACAATCCAACCCACTTGAGCAATCTTTTCTTTTTATAATAAAAGTCATTTAGTTATTGTGGCATTTCAAGTTATTTTTATCTGACTTTTTATAGTGCCAATTAAATTTAATTGTAGACATTGTGATTATATTGAGAGTGTAACTAAGAAAATATTAATGAGAACTTATGAAGCACCTAATGGATCATTGAGATGAAAATCTAATAAATTGTTTGAATGACAAAGAGTATGTTCAGAAAATTGAGAATAGAATAAATGACTATATCAATCTATATATTATATGTGATGACAATGACTTCATTTGGCTAATATGGTTTGTTATTTATGGCTTTTGAGACTTGTTAGTTTACTTTTATTTTATTTCAGACTTATATTAATTTAAAGATTTATTATATTTATTTATCTTATTTGAGACTTTTTTCTATTTGTGTAACACTTGTTATGTGACTGTTTAATTTATTTGAGATATAAGTAGTTTTTAATTAAGATATGTTATATGTAACAAATTTTTTATTTTATATTTCGACAATTATTTTAGTAGGAGATAAAAAAATTCTAATGTATGTCAAAAAACCCAATCCAACTCACTCTAGAGTGAGTTGAATTGAGTTGGGTTGGAGGGAAAAATTTTATCGACCTAACCCAAACCAATCCACTGGTTTGATGAGTGGGTCGAGTCAAAAATGTTGTGAAACCCACCCATCATATGCCCCTATATTAGACCATGCTTCTATTCTCTTAGAGCTTGATCCCAACCAAAGTCGTAGGAATCACTAGAACCAAGATGTTCTAGTTTGAAGAGGTTTGGTTTAAAGAAGAACGATGTGCTTAGGGGTATAAATGAGTCGAGTTAAGTTGAGTATTCAAACTCAGACTTGGTTTGTGAAAGAAAGATATTGCTCAAGCTTGACTACTTTATTTAAATAAGCCAAATTTAAAGTTTGGCTTGCCTTGTTTGAAAAATATGAAGTTTGAGTTCAGCTTGTTTAACTCGTTTATAACTAGATTATTTTCATTTCCTTCATCAAATTTCTCCTTAAAGTATTTTTAATATTTACTAATTTAACATTTAATAGACATCTTTATACTAGAAGATGAAATAAAAATATGAAAAGAGTAAAAGGCTCTTTAAAAATTAGACTTAGGTAAGTGGCATATAGTAATAAATAAAATTATAGTTCTCTAAATAGAATTATAATTTACTAAGTAATAAACAATTTATAAATTACTATTATCTATACATTTTCTTATATAAAATTACAAATTTTTATTGAATATGTATACTTGCACACAAGTTATTCGTAAGCTTTTAATGCTAAGTTTATAAAGTTTGAGCTTGAAATAAAATCTAAATTCAAGTTTAAGCTTGTTTATTTAGTTAAACAAAATGAGCTTTATCGAGCATTTAATGAGTCAAGCTTAAATAATTCACGAATAGTTCAATTTATTTACAGTCGTGATGTGATAGTCAAGTTGTGAGACTTTGGAGAGGCATTGACCAAAATATCACTTCAAAGCTGGCCAAGTGTGTGTCAGGAATAAGCAGCTGGGGAGATAAGATTTTTGGAGACATCCCAAAATGGATTAAAAAGGAAAATGTTAGATTTTTTTTTTAATATATGTGGACTAGTATAGTCACTAATTTTTCAAAATCTGAATTAATTGAATGTCAAATATTGTGGAGCATCTATTGTTTAATTAATTTATGATCAATTTTGTTATGAGATTTTATAAGTACTTAAACTCATGTGGATAATATTGTTTTGAGTTTGTAGGTCTTATGTATGAGTTTTTTATGATGCGTAGATTAACCCATATTATAAACATAAAAAAAAGTTCATATTTTCATCATATATGTATTGTGATTGTCTTATTGAGATCACAATAGTTTGTGTACATATAGAGAATGAATGTAATTTCTCTCCTCTCTACACACATGCCGTCGATCGTGATTGTTCTTTCAATATCGATTATGGCCACCTTATGTTCCTCCTTTCTAGGTAATTGTATAACTCAACCTTTTGTCTATTATATTTTGTGCATGACATAATTTAGGATTAAATGAGTTTGAGAATTTTGATATGTTGTTATTTAATTATTTTTAATTAAAATTTTTATCAATTGTTATATGAGCCAATTTAATTCTAATTATGGCTATAAATTGCATAATCTTGAGATTGGAAATTTTTTATTAAATGAGAATGGTGTATAGTTAATTTTTTGAATTCAATAACATAAACTTTGGAATAATAGACCAAGATGTATAAACCCCAATTTGTTTCTCCTAATTTCTAATCTAACCTTCGAATGGGTCATCATTATTTGTGATCTCAAAATACGGGTTGGAACCCTTTTTTTGGTTCGTTATAATTCTCAGTATTGGATCCCATTCTTAATAATATTTCTTTTAGTTTCTATATGTATTTGTTAGCTCTGTTCCATATGCAATAATGGCACCAATAATTATCAAGAAAACCAATTTATGCCATTTGGTTAATAAATGGAGTTTGATGAATTTTAATTCATCCACACGTATAATGGAAGGGGATTGACATATTTTGATTAATGGTTTTGAGGTCTTTTAAATTTTATCATGATATTTCTTATGGTGAATGATATCTTACATTCTCACTTGTGTTTATGTTTGGAAGTATAATCAAGTTTATGTAATTTTGTGAAAATTCTTGAGTTGTCTTAAACTAATTTGGTCATAATAGAGAGTATTGTGCATTATAGACTCTTAATTTTATTGTTGTTTGATGGCCAAACAATATTTTAATTGGTTTTATCAGTTATTATTTTGAACATTTTGAGTAATTATTGTGAGTTCTTAGAGTATGGACTAACTGCCAAATAAATACATTTGGTAAGTTTTAATTTTTTTTATGTCTAAAGTTATTTATTTGATTTTTTAAATTTAAAAATATTGAAAATTATGGTATACTATCTAAATTTTGATTTGAAAATTTTGGAGCATAATTGTGATATTATTGTGCATATATATGTTGTATACTCTCATATGCGACTAAGTTTATATATCTAAATAATTTTGGGATTGTTTTGTGCATATAATATTGTATGATATATTAAAAATTATAATGTTTTAAAATGTGTTTCAATTTGAATTCTAAGAGTTACTTATGGGATAATTTTGTTGTTATAAGGGCATGATATGTATTGTATATTTTATATTACATATTGTTATGATTTACGATTTTGGTGCAAAATCTCATTATTGGATATCAAATTTCATAAAAATTATTGAACAATTTGTAAAATTTTGGTGCTTAATTTTAGAACTGTTTTGGGCACTTTGTAAAGTTATGAACTCTCCTTCGTGAGACCAATTATGTTAAAATAATTTTGTTGTTAATGATATTGTTTACATTAGAAATTGTGTTAGTAATGTATTTATCCTATCGATTTGTCTTTTTTAATATAATTCCTAATTATTTGTTGAATGCATTGAATATTATGTCCTTAGAGTTTTTAATATCCTCTCGATACTAGCTTTAAGAACGCAATATTTAATGTTTTTGTGAGAGTTTCCTTGATCATTGTAGTCTGAGACCCTTAAGTAGGATTATAATGGCATAGTGGCCTAATTCTTTGATATATATATATATATATATATATATATATATATATATATATATATATATATATATATAATGTTATTCATTATTAAGTATTTTGTTGAATTGATTTAAGCAACATTGAATGTGTGTATTATTTTGTGAAACTTGACAAATGATATAATTGGGCATTATGTTGCAATCCAATATTATTCTTAAAAAAATTGATTTCTAAATATATATTGAATAGATTGCAATTGTTGTTGGATTATGTAAGTAATGGACATACCTTTTGGTATGATATTATTTGACATAATCATTTGTGTGATAGACAAAATAATTTAAAATATTTATTTTCAAAATTTTAAATTTATTGCTTGTATATAATTATGATAATTTGGATTCAACTATTTTGCTCTATCTAGTGGGAGAGATTTATATATTGCGATCCGGGACCCTTAGGTAGAATTGCAATGATGCGAGAGTTCTAGTTCAATTAATTGAACAAGGGAAAATTAGTATAATTGTTATGATTGCTTATGTAACGCCCCTTTTTGGGAGGGAACGTCACATCATTATTTACAATGCGAAAAATCAAAAGTATGAATTAGGACCCGATTCATTATATAAATATAAACTTGCTTGATTATAATCGTGTGATTAAATTAGTGATATTTTTTTGTTATAATTAATAAAATATAGTGACAGAACGTAAATGCAATAAAGAGTAAGGTAAAAGTAAATCATACATTCAAACAACATATATATGCATATATATATATATATATATATATATATATATATATATATATATATAATTATATCAAACTTGTTTAGTTACAACACTTGATGTACAAAAAGTAAAACTATGCATGCCCTAAAAAGTCATAAATGTACAGCCCACCAAGAGATAAATCATCAGCCCCAAAAAGAAAGACAGATAGCCATTAGTGACTATCAATAGTAACAACCCATACTGTGAAAGAGAAGGAACCGAGGTTGGATCCTCCTCGGGGTCTTCCTCGTCAGAGGAAACCCTCATTGGAGCCACTGAGTTGCGGGCCGGGGCTCAGGCAGTAAAGAGGAATGAATCCTCCTGTGGGGTATAATAACGTTCATCCCACATATCCCTAATGGGTAGGTAAAACTCTAAATACAACCGAACACTACAGGTGAATATAGGCGATCATAACGCCCCCAAGCTAACGACACTGTCACGTCACCCAGATAAACACAGCGGTCCGAGCTAAAGTTGATGTGCCAACAGTCCGGACCTCCGAGAAAAGTCAGCCTCACGTAACCCAAAAAGCCTTGTGGATGGGCCGTCATGATCAAACAGATACTAATCGAAGTCAGGCTAAAAGTCGGGGAACTCATGAACTTCACCCTCTTCGCCTACGTCTTCGAAGAAACATAAATATAGACAGAAATAATAGAAATACAGGAAAGAGGTGAGACATCCTACATTCTTTAGCAATTATGGCAGTAAAAAAATAGAACGGCGTAGGACACCCACATGGCATTACAAAAATAATAAACAGTATCAAGAAATAAACATTAATCAGCTCAATAAACTTAGGCAGTTACAACATCAATAATATAACAATTCCATTCATCATATGAATTAAATTCCAAATAATGTATAGACTCACTATGCACATGCATACAATATCAAAATCCTACTTCATGGAGTTAGACACAAACATTTGGAGAGAAAGATCAGGAGACATGTCTGTAACTCGGCTGTCCTAGCCAAAGTGCTAAAATTATCAAATTATCCACGTGCACATCAAGGCATTGTACAAAACATTCTTCACTAGATCGCGATATAGGACAGTGTCTCGGTCCGAATCGTCGGTGCGTTTGCATCGGTCTACCCCACGGACAGAAGTGATACCAATTGTCCATTACGAGGTACCCGCATCCCGACGCCCCTAAGGTCAACATTATGACCTACACTAGTCTACTCGCACCCGCACTATGGTGTGTTTAATATCCTAGCCAACATAGCCTTAACAACAGTCCATCAGACTTTCACAATGCATGAGGACTCAATGCATATACCATGTGTATTCAACAATACTATATTTTTCATATCATGCCACAATTCGGCTAAGATAAGCATCAACGCATCCTTGGTCTCACTCATGGACCCACAATAAATATTATTAAGTCCTTAAATAATACATTATACTTTTAGGATACATTATGAAATTATGCCTAAATTCTTACAGTCTTATTAATAAGTTTCTCTTTTAGCGAAATCCTCTCACATTATTCACTTAATCATTAATACTTTAATTAAATAAGTCCATCACTAAATTTTGAATCTAATTCCTTTAGAATGATTTAGAGTGAGTTATTCAACATTCTTGCTTATGCACATGGTCTTACTTTAATTAAAAATTATTCTAAGTTTTTGGATAAAACTTCATTCTTGGTTCTTTTCATTTTATGAGTCCCTAATTAATTTCTAATTATAAAATTAATTAAGTTTTACTTTTAGGTTATTAATTAAATTTCTCTCCATCACCTTATTAACTACTTATTACTTGATTATTGAATTCCCAAAGTTAACTAAAAATTACATCTTTTGGACCTAAAAGGGCCTAGAGGCCGTGGCCTCCCAAGGGTAGTAACCCTAAAATTTTTCTTAATTCCATTACATCTTATTCACTTGATTAATTATGTTTCCATCTTAGTCACAAAATCTCAATCATGATCCTTCCAATTGGGGGTCATGGTCGTGAGCCTCCATGAGGAAGGCAAGGAACTTCTATTTCCATTTCATGTTTTCCAATCCATCCAAATCAAGCCAAAGTCATCAATATACATATACAATCAACCAAACACATCAAATAAGATAAAATCAACGCATAAGCGTAAAAATCAAACATCAAAGAGAGTAACCCTAACAAGGGTTTATCACAAACAACACAAAATCAAGTCTTTCACTACCAAGAGAGGTTGAAGAGGATCATCTCCCTCTTACCTAAGGGGAGAACAAGAAAAGAAATATCCTTTGAAGCTCCTTAATGAATTCGATTTCACTCCTTCAAAACCCTAGAAATTTCAACTTCAACCAATCAACACCAATGCTTGAAAAAGAGAAAATAAATATCCATGAAGATGGCCTTGAAAACAAAAATGAAGAAGAAAAGGTGAGGAATCAAGAATCTTACCCTAAAGCTTCAAACTTGAAGCTTGAAGAAGATGATGAAGATGGAAGCTTTTCAAGAAATCTTCAACAAGAAAGGTGTTTAGAATGCAGTGGAGATTAAGGAAATGTGGTTACTTGAAATTTTTGTGATGGTGGAGGGCATGGAAAGGGGTTGGCCGTGTGGTGTGGTGGTAGAGAGAAGGAGGAGAAAATTTGAGAGAAGAAGAGAGAAGAAAATGTAGAGAGAGAAGTTGATAGTAAGAAATGATTTCAAAATTAGTAAATGAAAGTAATAATGGGTAAAACAAAATTTTGGCTCCAAAATGGCCTTCATGGCCGTGTGGTGTGGGGAGGAAGAGAGAGAGTATGTGTAACTTTATTGAGAAGCTTGGTAGGAAACTTCCTTGAAGCTTCCTTGTGGCTTCTTGAGAAGCTTCACACGTTTCTCGATAAAGTGAAAAGTGATATGATCATATAAAGTGAACATTCTAGAACAGATGACTAACACTCTGTTAGAACTATTATTCAGTGAACAAAAGTTACAGTTAATGAAAATAGTATTTATTGTCTGTTGGATAATTTTATGGTACAGTTATGTTATTTATTAAATAAAATTTCAAAAAATGTAAACCTCGTAAATTGTGCCCAACCTCGGATTTAGTAAGATCTCCCGTCGATGTTTTCATAGTCCAAGGTTTACCAGTCTTAGGAAAAATATTTCATTCTCCTGATTCTACTCAGTGCACACTCAAAATGAGGAATATATTAAAATATTCAATGTTTTCAGAAAAATTCACAAAAATTCTCAAAAATCACAAATATTAGAAAATGACTATTTATCATGAAACAAATAATTTTTGGAGTGTTATACTGACTCTGCTCAGTGTGCACGTAAAAATGAGAAATATATTAAAATATTCGACATTTTTGAAAAAATTCAAATTTTTTTTAAAAATCATAAATATTATAAAATGACTATTTATGATGAAATAATTAATTTTTAAGGTGTTACAACTCTTCCCTTCTAAAAAGAAATTTCATCATCGAAATTTTAATACCTTAGAATAGTTGTGAGTGTTGCTCCTTCATCTTGTTTTTCAATTCCCATGTTACATCTCTGGTTTTTTCGTTCCAAATCACTTTCACCAATGAGATTTCCTTTCCTCTGAGTTGTTTCACTCTCCTATCTTCAATCTTTACAGGAGGTGCCTTATAGTTAAGTTCTCTTTCAATTGTACTGTGTCTGGTGCTAAGACATGGTTCGGGTCAGGAATATATTTTCGTAGTTGTGACACATGAAAGACATTGTGAAGGTTTGAAAGAAAATGTGGTAAGGCTATCTGGTAAGCTACTGGACCTATCCGGCGAAGAATTTGGTAAGGTCCAAGGAATTTGGGAGTGAGTTTTCTAGATTTCAGAACTCGGCTGACCTTAGTCGTTGGTGTGACTTTCAAAAACACATGCTCGCCTTCCTCAAACTCAAAAGGCTTTCTTCTTTTGTCCGCATAGCTTTTTTGCCGACTTTGAGTCATCCTCATCTTTTCCTGAATCATCTTGACCTTCTTAGTCGTTTGCTGTATATTATCAGGTCCAACAGTAAGGTGCTCTCTCTCTTGGTACCAACACAAAGGTCGTCCATACAGAGCTTCATAGGGTGCCATCCCTATGCTTAAATGAAAGCTATTGTTGTAGGTGAACTCTACCAA
This sequence comes from Ormosia semicastrata, assembly GCA_029884595.1. Lineage (NCBI taxonomy): Eukaryota > Viridiplantae > Streptophyta > Magnoliopsida > Fabales > Fabaceae > Ormosia > Ormosia semicastrata. The sequence continues at coordinate 6,654,197 of JAQQTO010000029.1, forward strand.
TGGTAAAAATTCATCCTAACTTCCAGTCTGTTCTAAAGCGCAAGCCCTGAGTAAATCCTCCAACGATTGGATCGTCCTTTCCAATTGCCCATCGGTTTGTGGATAGTAAGCAGAACTCAGTCGTAGCTTTGTTCCCAATGCTTATTGCAAACTTTGCCAACACTTGGAAGTGAACCTTGGATCCCTATCCGAAACAATATTGGTAGGCACACCATGTAGCCTAACGATCTCACCGATATTCAACTGGGTCAGCTTCTCCATGTTGTATCTTATATTGATTAGTAGAAGTGTGCTGACTTTGTGATTCGGTCAATGATTACCCATATTGAATCATAGCCTTTTCTGGTCTTTGGCAATCCAACCACAAAATCCATCGCAATGCTATCCCACTTCCATTCGGGAATAGATAGATGTTGCAATAGTCCTGACAATCTCTGATGTTCAACCTTCGCTTTTTGACAAACTAGACAAGATGACACACATCTAGTAATATCACTCTTCATCCCATGCTACCAAAACAACCGCTTCAAGTCTTGATATATCTTTGTTATTCCTGGGTGCATACTCAACTTGCTCGTGTGGGCGTGTTCGAGAATATACTTTCTAAGCTCTTGATCCCTGGGTATACAAACTCTACCTTGGAACCTTAGAATTCCATTCGTTCCTTCCTCGAATGTCATCGCATTACCCTGCCTCATCAACTTTCTTTCTTCTTGCAAAAACTTATCGATTTTCTACTTTTCCTAGATGTCTTCCATTAATTCGCTTGAGATAGTAACCATGTTCATGCAAATTTTTCCTGGCACTAATTCCACGAAAGACCATATAATTGCTCTATTAAATCTTTTTCCTTGATCATCATGGCAGAAATACTGCACATCTTCTTACTCAAAGCGTTCGCCATGACGTTTGCCTTTCCAGGGTGATACAAAAGTCAGAAGTCATAATCCTTCAGAAATTCCAACCACATGCGCTGTCTCATATTCAACTCCTTTTGATCATATAAGTACTTCAAGCTTTTGTGGTCACTAAAGACGTTGAACGTCGCCCCATACAGGAAGTGTCTCTATATCTTCAAGGCAAAAACTACAGCTGCTAACTCCAAGTCATGTGTTGGATAGTTCTTCTCATGCACTCGCAACTATCTCGAAGCATAAGCCACCACTTTTCCATTTTGCATAAGCATAGCTCCTAATCCTTGATATGAAGTATCGCAATACACTTCGAAGGGTTCATTCGGATCGGGTAGAACTAACATTAGTGAAGTAGTTAGTCGTTTCTTTAGTAACTGGAAACTTTCTTCGCAAGCATTAGTCCACTCAAAGGCTTGATTTTTCCTCATGAGTTGAGTGAGAGGCCCTGCTATTTTAGAGAATCCTTCAATAAACCTCTGATAGTATCCAGCCAAACCCACAAAGCTTTAGATTTCTATCACTGTCTTCGGCCGTTCCCATTGTAGAACTGCTTCCACCTTTGACGAATCCACTGCAATCCCTTCCTTCGAGATTACATGGCCCAAAAACTTGACTTCGTCTAGCCAAAATTCACACTTCGACAATTTGGCATATAGGTTCTTCTCCTTCAAAATCTGCAGAACTATATTGAGGTGTTCAGCATGATCCTCCTGATTTTGAGAGTAGATCAGGATGTCGTCAATGAAGACAACAACAGATTTGTCTAAGTAAGGACGAAAGATTCGGTTCATGTAGTCCATGAAGATGGTAGGTGCATTCGTTACACCAAACAACATCACAAGGTACTCGTAATGACCGTATCGGGTACGAAAAGCCGACTTAGGAATATCCTCCGCCTTTACTCAAATCTGGTGGTAGCCCGATCACAGATCGATCTTAGAGAACGCTACTGCTCCTTTTCAGTTGATCCATTAAGTCGTCTATCCTCAGAAGTGGATACTTATTCTTGATCGTGACTTTATTTAGTTAGCGATAGTCCACACACAATCGCGAAGTACCATCCTTCTTTCGGACTAGCAACATTGGTCCTTCCCAAGGTGACACACTGGGTCTAACGAACTGCTTTTCCAAGAGTTCTTCTAACTGCTTCTTAAACTCTATTAACTCTGATGGTGACATTTTGTAAGGCGCTATAGATACGGGACCAAATCCCGGTACAAGATCAATAGCGAACTCTATTTTTCACTTCGGCGGTAAACCAAGTACATCATCAGGAAAGACTTCGGGGAACTCGTTAACCACTGGAATTGCATTCACATCAACCTCACTCTCGACCTTTAAGGAAGACAATAGCATGTAACCTTGAGCTCCTTCTTTCAAGAAAGCTCGAACTTGGTTAGCCATCAAAAATCTAGAATCCTCATCCATAGGGAAAACTATGGTTTTATTAGAGCAATCTAATAAGATATGGTTGGAAGACAACTAATCCATTCCTAAAATTACATCTAACTGAGAAAAGGGTAAACGGATTAAATCAACAGAAAAGATTCGACCCTCAACAATCAAAGGACAATTCAAACAGACTTTGGTAGTAATAATAGGTTTATTAGTAGGGGTAGAAACAGTCAAGTCAAAAGGTAAGGAAGACACAGGTAAACCAAGTCGTCGCACACAGTCATAGGAAATGAAAGAGTGGGTTGTCCTAGAGTCATACAGTATAGTTAAAAGATTACCTCCTATGGCACCTTCTCCTTGTATCAGATCTTCGGATTTGGAGGCTTCAGCTCCACTCATGGTATAGACTCGGCCCCTGCCTGCGGCTTTGTAGCTCGTGCGGCGTTGACTGAAGGCTCAGCCTTAGCTTAGTTACAATCTCTAGAGACATGTTCAAGCTTCCCACATCGGAAACAGATGATCCCCTTGATGGTGCAGTCTCTTGTTGCATGATCCTTCCCGCACTTTAAGCATTTCGAAGAAAATACCATATACTGTCCAGTTCGGTTCCCACCAGAACCTCCACCAAATGTCTGCTGTTGATTTCTCGATGGTCAGGAATAAGACTTCTTTTGAAAGAGATTCGCGTTGTTACCGCCTCTTCATTGGAACTTAGTAGGTCCAAAGTTTCGATTTCTTGTGTCCCGAACTTGATCCAGAGCTTCCACTTGGCAACACGTATCTAACAGCTCTGAAAATTGGTTGATCTTTAAGGTGATGACTGTTCTTTTCACTCTATGCCTCAGTCCTTCCTTAAATTTTTGACATTTCCATACCTCGTCTAGCTGGTGCTGGAAATATGTCAAAAACTTGGATAAGCTTTCAAACTTCGCAATGTATTCGCTGACAGATAAGCTTCCTTGCCTTAAGCTAAGGAACTCCATTTCTTTTGCATGTCTGGCGCTTGCGGGAAAATATTTTTTCAAGAACTTATTCTTGAATACTTCCCAAGTGATGGTGTGACCTTCAGCTTCTAAGATTCCCCGTGCCCCGTTCCACCAGTCTTCAGCATCCTTAATAAGCATAAAAGCAGCATAAGTTACCTTCTTGTCGTTGGCATAGTTCATGCCTCTGAAGATTTTCTCCAGTTCCTTAATCCACAGACTAGTTTTCTCCGGATTAAATTCTCCTTTAAACTGAGGAGGGTTGTGGCGACGGAACTCCGCCAAATTTTGTGCATCAGCTGTAGCCTCTAGCTGTTGAGCAGCCCTTTCAATTTGTTGTGCGATAACCTCAGCCATTCGTTATATTTCCTTAATTGCTGCAGCCATATCTCCACCTCGTGCCATTTTGCTTTTTCAAGTAAGACTAACTGAAAACATAAGGAAGAATTAGATGTATCCTTTCGGAGCACCACACACAGAGAATCACACAACATAAATAAGTCAGATCTAACCACAAAGACCCAAAGAAAACATAAATCGGGGCTCTGATACCAACTTAATGTAATGTCCCTTTTTCACATCATTATTTACGATACGGAAAATCAAAAGTATGAATTAAGACCTGGTTCATTATATAAATATAAACTTGCTTGGTTATAATCGTGTGATTAAATTAGCGAATATTTTTTTTGTTATAATTAATAAAATATAGTGACGGAACGTAAATGCAATAAAGAGTAAGGTAAAAGTAAACCATATATTCGAACAACATATATATATATATATATATATATATATATATATATATATATATATATATATATATATAATTATATCAAACTTGTTTAGTTACAACACTTGATATACCAAAAGCAAAACTATGCATGCCCCAAAAGGTCATAAATGTACAGCCCACCAAGAGATAAATCATCAGGACCCAAAAGAAAGACAGGTAGCCATCAGTGACTATCAACAGTAACAACCCCTACTGTGAAAGAGAAGGAACCGAGGCTGGATCTTCCTTGGGGTCTTCCTCATCAGAGGAAACCATCATTGGAGCCACCAAGTTGCGGGCCGAGGCTCAGGCAGTAGAGAGGAATGAATCCTCCTATTAGGTGTAATAACGTTCACCCCACATATCCCAAATGGGCAGGTGAAACTCTAAATGCAACTGAACACTATAGGTAAATATAGGCGGATCATAACGCCCCCAAGCTAACGACATCGTCACGTCACCTAGATAAGCACAGCGGTCCGAGCTAAAGTTAATATACCAACAGTCTGGACCTCTGAGAAAATTCAGCCTCACGTAACCCAAAAAGCCTTGTGGATGGGCCGTCATGATCAAACAGATACTAATCGAAGTCGGGCCAAAAGCTGGGGAACTCGTAAACTTCACCCTCTTCGCCGACGTCTTCGAAGAAACATAAATATAGACAGAAATAATAGAAATACAGGAAAGAAGCGAGATATCCTACATTCTTTACCAATTATGGTAGTAAAGAAACAGAATGGTGTAAGACGCCCATATGGCATTACAAAAATAATAAATAGTATTAAGAAATAAACATTAATCAGCTTAATAAATTCAGGCAGTTGCAACATCAATAATATAACAATTTCATTCATCATATGAATTAAATGCCCGATAATGTATAGACTCACTATGCACATGCATACAATATCAAAATCCTACTCCATGGAGCTAGACACAAACATTCGGAGAGAAAGATCAGGAGACATATTTGTAACTCGACTGCCGTAGTCAAAGTGCTAAAATTATCAAATTATCCACGTGCACATCAAGACATTGTATAAGACATTCTTCACTAGATTGCGATATAGGATAGTGTCTTAGTCCAGATCATTAGTGCGTTTGTATCGGTTTGCCCCACGGACAGAAGAGATACCAACTGTCCATTGTGAGGTACACGCACCCCGACACCCCCAAGGTTAACATTATGACCTACACTAGTCTACTCGCACCCACACTAAGGTGTGTTCAATCTCCTAGGCAACATGGCCTTAACAACAGTCCATCGGACTTTCACAATGCATGAGGACTCAATGCATATACCATGTGTATTCAACAATACTATATTTTCCATATCATGCCACAATTCGGCTAAGATAAACATCAATACATCCTTGGTCTCACTCATGGACTCACAATAAATATTATTAAGTCCTTAAATAATACATTACACTTTTAGGATACATCATGGAATTATGCCTAAATTCCTAGATTCTTATTAATAAATTTCTCTTTTAGTGAAATCCTCTCACATTATTCACTTAATCATCAATACTTTAATTAAATAAGTCCATCACTAAATTTTGAACCTAATTCATTTAGAATGATTTAGAGTGAGTTATTCAACATTCTTGCTTATGCACATGGTTTTACTTTAATTAAAAATTATTCTAAGTTTTTGGATAAAACTTCATTCTTGGTTCTTTCCATTTTATGAGTCCCTAATTAATTCTTAATTATAAAATTAATTAAGTTTCACTTGTAGGTTATTAATTAAATTTCTCTCCATCACCTTATTAACTACTTATTACTTGATTATTGAATTCCCAAAGTTAACTAAAAATTACATCTTTTGGACCTAAAATGGCCTAGAGGCCGTGGCCTCCCAAGGGTAGTAGCCCTAAAATTTTTCTTAACTCCATTACATCTTATTCACTTGATTAATTATGTTTCCATCGTGGTCACAAAATCTCAATCATGATCCCTCCAATTGGGGGTCATGGCCGTGAGCCTCCATAAGGAAGGCAAGGAACTTCTATTTCCATTTCATGTTTTCTAATCCATCCAAATCAAGCCAAAGTCATCAATATACATATGCAATCAACTGAACATATCAAACAAGATAACATCAACACATAAGCATAAAATCAAACATCAAAGAGAGTAACCCTAACAAGGGTTTCTCACAAACAACACAAAATCAAGTCTCTTACTACAAAGAAAGGTTGAAGAGGATCATCTCCCTCTTACCTAAGAGAAGAACAAGAAAAGAAATCTCCTTTGAAGCTCATTGATGAATTCGGTTTCACTCCTTTAAAACCCTAGAAATTTCAACTTCAACCAATCAACACCAATGCTTGAAAAAGAGAAAATAAATAGCCATGAAGATGGCCTTGAAAACAAAAATGAAGAAGAAAAGGTGAGGAATCAAGAATCTTACCCTAAAGCTTCAAACTTCAAGCTTGAAGAAGATGATGAAGATAGAAGCTTTTCAAGAAATCTTCAACTAGAAAGGTATTTAGAATGTAGTGGAGATTAAGGAAATATGGTTGCTTGAAATTTTTGTGATGGTGGAGGGCATGGAAAGGGGTTGGCCGTGTGGTGTGGTGGTAGAGAGAAGGGGGAGAAATTTTGAGAGAAGAAGAAAGAAGAAAATGTAGAGAGAGAAGTTGATAGTAAGAAATGATTTCAAAATTACTAAATGAAAGTAATAATGGGTAAAACAAAATTTTGGCTCCAAAATGGCCTTCATGGCAGTGTGGTGTGGGGAGGAAGAGAAAGAGAGTGTGTAGCTTCCTTGAGAAGCTTGGTAGGAAACTTCCTTGAAGCTTCCTTGTGGCTTCCTTGAAAAGCTTCGCACGCTTCTCGATAAAGTTAAAAGTGGTGTGATCTCATGAAGTGAACATTCTAGAACAGATGACTAACACTCTGCTAGAGTTATTATCCAGTGAACAAAAGTTACAGTTAATGAAAATAGTATTTATTGTCCGTCAGATAATTTTACGGTACAACGATTTTATTTATCAGATAAAATCTCAAAAAACGTAAACTTCGTAAACTGTGCCCAGCCTCGGATTTAGTAAGATCCCACGTCGACGTTTCCATAGTCCAATGTTTACCAGCCTTGGGAAAAATATTTCATTCTCTCGGCTTTGCTCAGCGTGTACGCAAAATGAGATATATATTAAAATATTCGACATTTCTAGAAAAATCCATAAAAATTCTCAAAAATCACAAATATTAGAAAATGACTATTCATCACCAAACAAATAATTTTTGGGGTGTTACACTGACTTTACTCAGTGTGCACATAAAACGAGAAATATATTAAAATATTTAACATTTTCAGAAAAATTCAAAAAAATTTTCAAAAATCATAATATTATAAAATGACTATTTATGATGAAATAATTAATTTTCAGGGTGTTACAGCTTAAGTATGCTAAATGCTTTAGTGTGTGGTTTTCTCTTCCCTTTGTGTCTATCATTGCTTTATCATTGAGATCTATTGAGGACATTGTTAAATCTCCTAAAATGTATTATAGTATAGTAAACGCCACAATTGTCTTATATTATTGATAAACCTAAATTGTTGTATGGATCACTTTATGAAATTTCTTTTGTCAAAGTCACATATATTTGGATAAATACTTGTTGAGTTAAAACTTATGTACTTATGACATTTAATTTTGACAACTTCATTTCTTGAATAAAGTAAATGTATATATGCTTAAATTCAATGTATTTATAGGTTGATTTTGTAAAATAACTGACAATTAACATGAATTGAACATTCTTTACCTTTCAAAGAAAAGTGAATTTTGTAACTATTGTTCTCTTGAAGTATTTGTTGTGAATATGTACAGTTTATTATATGTGAATAACCTAATATTTAAGGCAAATAAATGATTAAGTGCAAGTCAAGTTGTTTTATGTGGCTTAATGTGGGCCATCAGGCATTGTTATTTTGTTTTAGTGTTTGCATTATTTATATTAATGCATGTTGCTATAGGTAAGTTGGAGCAAGTTTGTTGTTAATATGCTTGGTTTTGTATTAATGGATATTATTGAAAATTATTGGAATATAGTTGTAATCTTGTTACCTATTTATGTTGTGACTTTGTTATAGTGGGACTCAGAGGCTTTGTGTTGTGTTATGTCTTCAGTAGTAGTTAAGTATAGGTCCTATGTGCTTCCGCTACTAGAAGTAGTCATTCTGGTTTTTTGAAATTTAGATTACCTTCTTTGTAAAAATTCTTTTGTGGTTTTGTATTTGCGAGGACAAAGAGAAGTTGACTTGTTGTAAAGTGTCATATAGACACTTGTAATCTCCTCAGTTATGAAAGTAGAGTATATAATTGATAATGAAATAATTTTGTAAAACTCTGTGGTTGACAAATTTTGTATACATTTGACTTAATGTTGTTTTTGTTGTTATGACAACAATTTTGGGTTACTATGCAATATTGTATTTCTTTTCTATTTTGATATTTGTGTTGTTGAAGAGAGATTGTGAGTTTCAAACTTACATTGAGTACTCTATCACTGAGCTGGTAGTCTCACTAATAATGATATTATCATTAAAGTATTTTGGAACTTTTGAACTTTAACAGGGTTGTCATGTAGTTTTGGTATGTTGGATTAGTGGGAGAGTATACATTACACTTACAATTATATTGTCTCGAGACTTATTGAAACTTTGTTGCCATATGTTGGTAACTATTGTCCACGCTTGATATGATATATTGTTGGAGACTTTAGTATTCAGTCTTATTTTGTTGTACTAAGATATATTTTTTTGAGTTATTTTGTTGAATCTTAGTAGGCATCCTAAGTAGATACCTGAGCCATTTTATAGGGAATTGCACATTGATCGCTTTTAACATACAATTTTGTTATGCTTTCCCTTTGACCCACATTTCACATATTGTTAGGTTACCAGATTATAAGTATCTTACATATATGATATCACTACTCCTATTGAGTATGATTTTCTGCATTGTTGAGGTACTTGTAATTCTATTTTGAACTGATGGTTAGAATTAAGTGTTTGCTCATACTTGACATTTTTGTAGCCATATTAATTCAGAGAGCTATTTTGTTTAAAATAAGTGTCTATATTGTCTAAGTGAGAGATTGTTAAATTTTTTTTAATATGCGCGGATTAACATAGTTACTAATTTTTTAAAACTCAAATTAAGTGAATGTCAAATATTATGGAGCATCTATTATTTAGCCTATTTGTGATCAATTTTGTAATTAGACTCTTATAAGTATTTAAACCCATATGGATAATGTTACTTTGGGTTTGTGGGTTTTTTATATGGGTTTTATATGATGGGTAGGTTAACCCATATTATATATATAAGGAGACGCCCTTATTCTCATCCTATATGTATTGTGGTTGCCTCATTGAGATCACAAGGGTTTGTGTGTATCTAAAGAATGAGGATAATTTCTCTCCTCTCTACACATACACCGCCGCCGATCATGATTGCTCTTTCAATATCAATTTTGGCCGCCTCATGTTCGTCTTTTCTAAGTAATTATATAACCTAATCTCTTGTCTATTATATTTAGTGTTGCTACAATTTCAGATTAAATGGATTTGGAAATTTTGATATGTTATTTAATTATTTTGAATTAAATTTTTTTATCAAAAAAAGGTGTAGAAGTTGTTGGAAATGTTGTATAATAAAAAAACAAGAACGAGATGTGGTGGAAGAAATAAAACATAAGGAGAAGGAGCTTGATGATCTTCTAGAGCAAAAAGAAATTTGGTGGTCTCAAAGGTTATCAGTTTATACATGTATAGTTAGCTAGCTAAAGTTAGTTAGCCAATTAGTTTGGACTATTAGTGCTACAGTTAGTTAGTTACTTGAGAAAGTATTCACTGTTGTAAAGACCATAGTATCATCTATGGGTCAACATCTATTGTATATATAATCTAGCCAAGTTAATCAATGTGAATAATTACATTTTTCATTCCATTATGATATTCAATATGGTATCAATAGTATCAACACTTCTGTAATCTCTCTCACCTCGCTAATTCTTTAGCGACATTTTCTTTCGTTCCCCCCACCTATTTTCTTGTGTTTACTTAGCACTTTTCTTTGAAATTTTCATCTGTTTCTTGTTGTTTCTCGCATCTGTTTGCAATCTTTATTGCTCCAACTACAATGTGTAAGCTCCAAAGCCCTTAGATGAGTGCTTTGATTTGAGTTTTGATAATTAACAAACTATTTAAAAATATGTCATTATTGCTCTTACATTCTTAAATTGTATTAACTTAGTTTTTGTGAGTTTCTATTAAGTGTTTATATACAGACCTATGCTCTACATATGAGAAAGATCAAGTGGATGACTAGTTGAACACCAATTGTGATGAGAAGAGTCACAGAAAACTTGAGAAGAGTCAAAGTAAACTTGAGAAGAGTGATCAAGGCCTTAGTTTTCAAAGCTAGTAGTTGAGCAAGGTCAATTCAAGCTATAATAATTCATAAGAACATATTAAATGAGTGAAGAACAGTATAAGAGCAAGTTTTTCTCATAAGGAACAACAAGATCAAATCATCTTTGCATGAGAAAATCAGCTAGAGAAGAACCAAGACTTCAAAAGATTCATACTTACAAGTGGAGCAAGGTCATCTCAAGCTATAAAGTTTCAATAATTCACAAGACCTTATCAAAAGATGAAGAGTTCTAGAAGAATATATCTTCTCATGGAAAACAATAAGGAAATATCATCTACACATGAGAAAATGAGTTAAGAAGAGCTAAAGTTAGTTAAGCAGAGTTAAAGATAATTAGAATAGAAAATGAGTACGGTCGTAAGGAACTTGCTCAAGTCAAGCTTCAAGGCAAAAATTTTCACAAGACCAAATTAAATTTGAAGATTCTGATAAAAGCATTATTTCTTATACAAATCAGCATGGGGAAATGATCTATGTATGAGAAATCAAGTTAAGAAAAAAAGAAATCAATTGAGTAGAGTTAATATTGAGCGGAACTGAAAATAAGCAAACTCGCTAAAACACTCTACTCAAGTTAGATTTAGGATTAATTTTAGAAAAGACAAAATGATTGCTAGTAATGGCTAGTTTGCGTCCAATGTAGCTAGTTTTCTAAGCCTATATAATGATTCAAACTTTAAAAATCAGAGGTTGGAGGAGCTGAGAATGGCCTAACACTACTAATCGCAAACTGCACTCTACTCAACTCTACTTCTTGTTACCTACTTGTGCTAGCTTAGAAAATATCTTATTATAAGTGTTTCATTTGGTGTGTAAATTATGTATAAGCACTCTTTGAGTGATTTTTAAGAGCTACCCACTTTCTCTCTTGTATTGTATTTGGTTTATCCACTCTTGGAGTGATTTGTGAGAGGTACCCAAATCTTCAATCCATTCCAAACACTTGGACACATAGTGGTAAGTGTTAGTGAGCGAGTGGGTTGTACTAGTCACTGTAAGAAGTGTAAAGAAACTAGGAGTGGCTATAGAAACAAAGAATAGTCAATTGTAAGCTGGGAGCAGCTATGGTGTATGTAACACCTTAGATAAACATGATAGATTTGTATATTGTTACAGAGGTAGCCTAATGCTAGTTTGCCATGCCTGTGAATTTTTGTGACTGTTTGAGCATGTTTAGGCACTTTTCTATAATATTATGTGTGAAATATAGTTGTTATTTGCTCCAAAAATGGTTTAGACTGCTCAGTTAATGAGAATAAATGTAAAGAGCTTTTTCTAAGTCACAAATGTGTGGAAGTAGATATAGTTAAAGTTTGATGTTAATTGGAGTTAGTTTGACATTTTTAAGCATACTGATTATGTGTTTTAATGCCAGATTAATCCCCAGTAAATATGAAAAATTATGGAAGTGGTGAAATAAGAATTTTAATGAATCTTAGGATTTATTTTAAATTTGTTGGAAGCTAGGAAACTGGATTTAGTAAAATCTAAGTGTTCTTAGCAGATTCAGAGTTTTGCCACCTTTTAGTGGCTATCCTTTAAGTAGCAAAGTGAGACTGTGCTACTCAATTTTCATGGCAGAAAACACAGGAAAGAAAAGAGAAAAGAGAGAAAGGGAACCATGGAAGAGGAAGCAGAGGAAGAGGAAGGAGAGCTTAGATCAAATGGAAGCTTGGCTTCACCTTTATCTTCTTAATCTTAAGGTAAAGACAAATCTTTTTCTTAGCTCATTTTCCTATTCTCTTCATCTTGTTCATTGGTTTTGGCTTGATGTGGTAAGTTAGGTTTTGAGTTGTTTTTGGTTATTTTGACTTGAATCTTGCTGTAGAACTTGAGGATGACTTGTTTATAAGTTATTAGGTGTATAGAAATGGATTTCCAACTCCTGTATGCCTTAAATTTCATTTGTGTTGAGATTTGAGATTTTAAGTTTTGTAATGGATGACTATCCATGATCTTTAGTTTTGAATGAAATCAAAGTGGCATAAGAGTTGCTATGTATAGTTGAACCTTGTGGAACGTTAGAAATCACTTGGATGTGAAGTTTGAGTGATTGGAGGAGGAGTAAATTCCAATAGAATAGTACTCGGACCTATAGATTTTGCTGCATAATGGATCTCATTGAGAAACATGGCCCGTGTCTGAAGACAAGGGGGAGTGTCCTTCTCTACCAATGGAACTTGTGAAACAGTGCTCACAGAGTAAGACACGAGGGCGGGGGCGTGTAATCAAACATGACCTGTGTCTGAGGCCAAAATATTTAAAAATGTAATTTTTTTATGTTTTCAAGTTCTTGGCTTGATAGGATCATTAGTATATATTTCCTAAAGCGTGTTGAGACTCTAATAAGAGTATTTAACGAAGAGTGAATGTGATGAATTAAGTTGATTTGTAATGTTAATTATGAGGAACAATTGGACATAGTTATATATACATATATTATGCATTGTGATGAATTGAGGAAATGAGTTTCCCTAAGTATTGGAATCACTGATGTATGCTCTTTTAAGAGTGTTAAAGTACTTATATAAGTATTTGATTAAGTGTGTGTGAGATAAATTTGAGATGCATATAAATCAATTGTGATACTAATTATAGAAAGTAATTAGTGATTATTTTGCATGAGATGTTTGAGAAACATAATGAGGTATATAATATCCTTTTTATGTTGTTTGACTCATATTGAAGTGAATAATATCCTCTCTATTGTTTGTGAAGCACATTGAGGTGAGTAATATTCTCTTTGTGTTGTTTGAAGCATATTGAGATGAGTAATATCCTCTCTATATTGTGTGTAATAAGGTGAATAATATCCTTATTACGTTGTTGAGTAAGGAGGTGAGTAATATCCTCTTTACTTTGTTTGACCAGTAGAGGTGAGTAATATCCTCTATTTGTTTTGATGGATAGTGTTGGTGAGTCATATCCTCACTATGCCTGATAAATCATAACATATCCTAGAATAGTTGAGGTGGGTAATATCCTCAACACGTCTAAGGACTCATAACATCTTGAAACTTTATTCATTCTTAGGACTTGTATAAACATACACATTAGACATAATTAAGCATAACATGACAATTTTATGGGCAGTTGCTACCATAACATAAAAACATAACATTGCAATTGTATGAGTAATTGTGTACTTCTGTGATTGATGTGTTAGCTTTATGGTTGATTAATCTTTATGATTGCATAAATTGCTGGTATTGGAATAGTTCTACTGAGATATGTTTTCTCACCCCAATTTTGTTGCCATGTAAATTTAGGTACAAGTTCTTCGAAAGGGAAGAAGAAGATGTATGAGGACTACCATAGTATAGATGTAGTTTTGAGCTGAGCTTATATATATGTTTTATATTTGCTTAGTTGTTTATAGTTATGTATAACAGTATGTCCTTTTGAGGCTGTGATGTGTATATATATATATATTACTTTTGTTATCGTGACTCTACATATTTACTCATTGTGTATGAATGGTGTGGGTTTAATTATGGTATGTTAGAAGTAGCATGGTCAATATTAATTATTCTTTTATATGACGATATATCTGGATAGTAAATATTGGACTATTACATTATGGCATCAGAGCAGTTCATGATATTGAGTTGGGGTATGGACTGACTATGCTTATGCATGTGTAGTGATGGTTATGCATTTCTTATCTCTTACGTGTGATTGTTCGAGTAGAAATTGTATAACTTGCCTTTGACATGTCTACTTTGGCTACTATTGTACGATTATATGATATTGAGTCTAGCTAACTCAATATGTATTGTTCTGTGTTTATAGAAAACTATGGCAGCACGAGGGCGACCGGCAACATGAGGGCGACTGCGTGGGAGCTGGAATAAGGACTCTAGTAATGAAGGTACAGAGATGACCGTAACTATGATGACAACGGTCAATGCCATGAGACAACAAATAGAACAAGCAGCGACGACTGCTAGAGTGCTAAAGAGGTTGGTACCACGATAACCAGAACTACCACCAGTACATGAGGTACCAATCTGGAGAAATCAATTTTTTTTTTTACATTTCGGAGTTAAAAAAGATTAATCCTTCGATGTTCAAAGGTGACTACGATTCGATTAAAGCGGAAGAGTGGTTGACTAAGTTAGAGAAGATCTATGAGGTCATGGTTTGCTCTGAAGAGCAAAGAGTTTCTTTTGCTTTTGTCATGTTGGGAGGGGAAGCTGAGCAATGGTGGCGAAGCACTAGGAGACTGCTAGAGACAGTAAGGACTTTGATTGCATGGGGAGTGTTCAAGGAGACATTTTTGGAGAAATACTTTCACAAAGTTTGCAGGATGATGAAGAAAAGGAATTTCTGAGTCTTCATCAAGAGGACATGATGGTTGGACAATATAAGGCTAAATCTCATGAGTTGTCCAAGTTTTCTTCTCAGTTTAGGCATAATCCAAACGAGAACTAGAAGTGTGTTAGGTTTGAGTCCGGGTTGAGAGGGAATGTAAGAAGGGTTGTGAGACCTTTAGAAATTAGGGATTTTCCATCCTTGGTGAACAAGTACAGGATTGTGGAGTCTGATAATCTCCAACTTCAAGCAGAGTGAAATTTACAAAGCCTTTAGAAGAAGAAGAAGAAGGTGGATAGTAAATATGGGAAAGGTAGTCCTAAATCCAGTCACCCACAAGAGAAAGGCCAGTATGTTCAGAGGGATGACCAGTAAAAGAAGTGTACCGAGTGTGGCAGGTACTACGGTGACAAAGTTTGTACAGTTGACCAGATTAAGTATTTTCAGTGTGGCAAGTTAGGACACTATGCCAAGAATTATCCATAAAAGGAAAAATACAGGACGAATGCTAGACCTATCGCACGGGGAAGAGTCTTCAATCTGTAAGATGTGGAGACATTACCATCTTCTGGTTCAGGAAAAGGTGAGTACATGGTTGTATATGTTTAGTAACTTTGTTTTCTTAGAATTTGGTTGTATCTATGGTTGTATGTCAGTTGTTAAGACTTTACACATAAAGTAAACCAAATTTTGAGGATAAAATTCTAAAAATAATAGGAGAATGTAATACCCTAGATAAACATGATAAACTTGTATGTGGTTACGAAGGTAGCCTAATACTAGTTTGTCTTACCTGTGAATTTTTGTAACTGTCTAAGCATGTTTAGGCACTTTGCTGTAACACTATATGTGAAATATAACTGTTATTTACTCTGGAAGTGGTTTAGATTGCTCAGTTAATGAGAATAAATGTAGAGAGTTTATTTTTAGGTCACAAATGTGTGGAAGTAGATGTGGTTAAAGTTTGAGATTAATCAGAGTTAGTTTGACATTTTTAAGTATACTGATTATGTGTTTTAATGTCTGATTGACTCCTAGCAAATATGAAACATTATGGAAGTGGTGAAACAAGAATTGTAATGAATCTTAAGATTTATTTTAAACTTGTTGGAAGTTAAGAAACTGGATTTGGTGAAATCTAAGCATTCTTAGCAGATCAGGAGTTTTGTTACCTTTTAGTAGCTATCCTTTAAGTAGCAAAGTGAGACTTTGCTACTCAATTTTCATGGCAGAAAACAGAGGAAAGAAAAGAGAAAAGAGAGAAAGGGAACTGTGGAAAAGGAAAAAGAGGAAGAGGAAAAAGAGCTTGGATCAAGTGGAAGCTTGGCTTCACCTTCATCTTCTTGATCTTGAGGTAGGGGGGAAACCTTTTTCTTAACTCATTTTCCTATTCTCTTCATCTTGTTCATTAGTTTTGGCTTGATGTGGTAAGTTAGGTTTTGAATTATTTTTTGTTGTTTTGGCTTAAATCTTGTTGTAGAACTTGAGGATGACTTGTTTATGAGTTGTTGGATATATGGAAATGGACTTCCTGCCCTTGTATGCCTTAAATTCCATTTGTATTGAGATTTGGGGTTTTAGGTTTTGTAATGGATGATTATGCATGATATTTAGTCTTGAGTGAAATCAAAGTGGTATAAGAGTTAGTATGTGTAGTTGAACCTTGTGGAAGGTTAGAAATCACTTGGATGTGAAGTTTGAGTGATTAAAGGAGAAGTAAGTTCCAATGGAACAGTACTCGGACCTGCAGATTTTGCTGCAGAATGGGCTTGGTTAAGAAACACGGCCTATGTCCGAAGACACCGGGGGGGTGTCCCTCACTTCCAGTGAAACTTGTGAAATAGTGCTCACAGAGCAAGACGTCAGGGGGGCGTGTAATCAGACATAGCAAGTGTTTGAGGCCAGAATCTTCAAAATTGTTATTTTTGATATTTTCAAGTTCTTGGCTTGATAGGATCATTAGTATATGTTTTTTAAAGTATGTTGAGACTCTAATAAGAGTATTTAACGAAGAGTTAATATGATGAATCAAGTTGATTTGTAATGTTAATTATGAGGAATAATTGGACATAGTTATATATACATATATTATGTATTATGATGAATTGAGGAAATGAGTTTCCCTAAGTGTTGGAATCACTCATGTATGCTCTTTTAAGAGTGTTAAAGTACTTCTATAAGTATTTGATGAAGTGTGTGTGAGATGAGTTTGAGATGCATATAAATCAATTGTGATGCTAATTATAGAAGGTAATTAGTGATTGTTTTTCATGAGATGTTTGAGAAACATAATGAGGTGTGTAATATCCTTTTTATATTGTTTGACTCATATTGAGATGAGTAATATAATCTCTATGTGTTTGTTGAATAGTGAGGTGAATAATATCCTCTCTATTGTTTATGAAGCACATTGAGGTGAATAATATCCTCTTTGTGTTGTTTGAAGCATATTGAGGTGAGTAATATCCTCTCTATATTGTGTGTAATAAGGTGAGTAATATCATCTGCTTGTTTTGATGGATAATGTTGGTGAGTTATATCCTCACTATGCCTGATAAATCATAACATATCATAACATATCCTAGAGTAGTTGAGGTGGGTAATATCCTCAACACGTCTAAGGGCTCATGACATCTTGAAACTGCATTCATTCTTAGGACTTGCATAACTATACACATTAAACATAATTAAGCATAGCATGACAATTGTATAGGTGGTTGCTACCATAACATAAAAACATGACATTACAATTGTATGGACAATTATGTACTTCTGTGATTGAAGTGTAAGTTTTATGGTTAATTAATCTTTATGATTGTATAAATTGCTGGTATAGAAATACTTCTACTGAGATATGTTTTCTTACCCTGATTGTGTTGCCATGTAAATCTAGGTACAAGTTATTTGAAAAGGAAGAAGAAGATGTATAAGGACTAGCATAGTATAGATGTTGTTTTGAGCTGAGCTTATATATATGTTTTATATTTGCTTAGTTGTTTACAGTTATGAATAACAATATGCCCTTTTGAGGCTGTGATGTATATATATAACTTTTATTATCGTGGCTCTCCATATTTATTCATTGTGTATGAATAGTGTGGGTTTAGTTGTGGTATATGTTAGAAGTAGCATGGTCAATATTGATTATTCTTTTATATTACAATGTACAAAGACTACTCAATATAGTAAAGAAAATACTAGTGAGGAGTTGGGGATTGGACATAGCCCGTGTGATTTGAGGTGAACCAGTATAAATATATTGTGTTAAGCTCTCTCTTCCCTTATTTTGTTCATTTTACTTGCTCTGATATATTTTCACATCTTCCCAACAAGTCTTTGCAAGTTATTACATAACCTTTTGCTTAAGTTTTAATCCAAACAATTGAGAGCTTTGAAACTGAACTTGATCTCTAGTATTGAGCTCTTATTTTCATTATCCTTCTTATTTATGTTGTTTTGATAGTATTTCGTTTCTACTTATTTGGCTTTTACAAGTTGAAAACTAGGTGTTTTGAAACTTAAGTTTCCATAAGTTTAAATATGTTTAAATGCCACGTTTAAGGTGTTAGAACAAGTTTATCAGTTTTAAAAGGTGTTTTTGGAATATACCCATTGAAAGTTTTTAGTTGGTATTATCTATTGGTTATATTTGATTAAGTTGGGAAGAGTACCCAATGACCCTACTCAACTTCATTTTGTGGTTGTTGCAATCCTTCTCAACTCAAGTCAATAGGCTTGAGAAATGTTTGCTCTCACCTCTTATCTGCACTTGTGTTGAAGGTGTTTCATATCTATTAAAGCTATTTTTTCTTAAAAGAAAACAACGAAAACAAAAGTGTTAATCAAAACTGGTTTGTGGAATTGAGTTCTAAAGGATTCAAGCCAAGTGTTTCTTAAATCTTTGAAACAAATGAATCACATTTGTTAAAAAATCAATTTCTTAACTTTATAGAACATTTCTAGGAACTTTTCAACTAAATCTTTTAACTGATTTATCATATTTATGCTCTCTAACCAAGTTGAGTAGAGTTGTAAGTGACTTTACTTAACCTCATTCTATGCTTATTGTGACTCTACTCAACTTCAAGTAAGTTGCTTGAGAGATGTTGAGTAGACTCAGTTTGTTTTGTAGGAACATCCAAAGTTCTTAGAGTGCTTAACTCGACCCCTCTTCTTGTGCATTTGTCAATATTAGTTTGTATCAAAACTCAACCTCTTGGATAAGCATGCCTAACAGCGTGAAAGGAAAAATATTTGAAAGGGAGAATGGCAAATCAAGGAGGAAATATATTCTTTACTAAAGATTCTTCTATAAGCAGACCACCTGTGTTTGATGAAGATGATTATTACTATTAGAAGAATTTTTTTAGGCTTTTTATGGTGTCGTAACATGTAGATTTGCGGGGGATTATGAAAAATGGTCCTTACATCCTTATGACTCAGTTTAATGAAGGGTGGATTGTTGAAAAACCAAGAAACCCCTAGACTAAAGATGAGAAGAGCAAGAATATCCTAAACTCCAAAGCCAAGATCTGCCTAACTTGTGCATTGAGTTGAAATGAATATGACAAGATAGCTAGATATGAGACAACTAAGGAGATATGGGATACATTGATGGTTGCTCATGAAGGAACCACCCAAGTTAAAGAAGCCAAAGATCTGTCAACTCTGAAGCTGGATGATTTGCTTGGATCCTTTAATATTCATGAGAAAGAGCTAACTAAGATGAATGAAGATATTCCTAGGAAAAAGGAAGATTATTGCTCTAAGATCATTTGAGAAGAGCTCTACCAAATACCCTACTCATCACTCTTCTCATCACCCTACTCGACCATCAGCATTAAACTTTACTCTGGAGTCAGATGAAGAGAGTGATAAAGATGATAACACCTCTAATGAAGATGAGCTCGCATTCATGCACAAAAATGTTCAGATGATGTGGAAGAGGAAAGGGAAGAACAAAAAAGAGATGTTGGCTATATACAAGGATCTTTAAGAAGACTCCTCAGATAATAATGACTAGGAAGAAACAACTAACCTTTGTCTAATTGGAAAAGAATTTGACAGTGAGGATGAGGTATCAGATTCTGATCCTTCTCAACTTTCACATATATGATGAGTTAGAAAAAGCTTTTGACAATGTCTTGAATGACTCAATCACTCTAGCTCATAAATGTCTTGTTTTAAAAGAAAAACTTTCAAAAACTTTAAAAGAAGATGAAATTTTGAAAGTTGAGAAGAGTGCCCTGAGTCAGGAACATAATAGTCTACTCAATCAAAATGCTAACTTGTGATGATCACATGTTTTATACATTAATAAGCTTTCATTTTTAGTCATTTACACTCTCCATGTACTTAATTGATTGAGTTTGATTATGTTTTGTAAGTTTGGACTCAAATTGGACTTAATTGAATTTTTTAGCATAATTTATGTCTTACATTATTTCTATATTTGAGCTATATCTTGGGATGTATGTGGTCAAATGAGGTGAATCTAGTGGCATTTTAAAGATAAGAGAGAGCCCTATAACTTTCATGAAGACCTCAAAGGCCCAATCACACGATTAGATAACTCAAATTGGGGTTGAAGCAAGAACTAGAATGCTGTTCCTGACAGATTGACCTATATGTACTGTTCATGCCATATCTCGTGCTATAGGTTGTCAAATGGGCTGAAATTTTGATGCTGAATTAAGACCCATATCTATAACTTTCATGTTGAATATTTTTCTAGAATCTGAGGCCTATGACTGAGTCTGAGTAGTGTGCAATAATTTGAACGCATCTAGAGTTATAGAAATGATATTGGACTCAAACTAAAGCCATTTGAAAGCTAAGATCCAGGCCTACAACTTTCATGAAGACTACTTCTTTCAAAAATGAAAAAATGACTAGACGCACGACTGTGCATTTGCTAAATTATTATTATTAAAATATAAATAAATAATAAAGAAATCAAACTTATTCGTTAAGTTTGATAATTGTGGCTACTGTAGCTACAGTGACCAAATTTGCCTATATAAAGGCAATTGAAGATTTGAAATGGGACGTTACGCAAGGGATTTGAAATGGGATGTTACGCAAGGGAGAGGAATTCCTCCTTTCTTCCTCTTCCCTCCAATTTCCTTTCTCTCTCTTTTTCTCTTTTTCTCTCTTTTAGTCTATGTGTAAATAAATTTCAGCCTACTTGAGTTAAAGTGTGAAGCTTTTGGTAATAAAATAAAGTTAGATTTATTCCTCTCTTGTGCTTTAATGATTTATATTTTTAAGTAGTTATTATGCGTGTTATATTTTGTTTCTGATAATTTAGAAACTACCCTTGTAAAGAGGAGTTCTTGATTTATTGTAGATAAAATATTGGCACAGTAAATGCTTTAACCCATTTTACAAGTGGTGGTGTTAGAAATTATCTTTATAAAGTAGAGATCTTGATTTATTGTAAACAAAATATTGGCACAGTGAATGCTTGATCTCATTTATGAGTGGTTGTATTAATAGATGATTAAAGGAAACATAATATAATTACGTATATTATTTTAATGAACTTTTAACGTTGTATTTTTCGATTGGAACCTCCATGTTGCGAGGATTCTAATTGAGTTATAAAAGGAATTAATCTTACCTTTTCTTTATTTACCAAGAGTGGATCTTTTTACCTAAGTAAATAATTTTTTACTATAGTAACAAAATATTTACCTTACCATAATTAATCTTCAATAATTCTCTGTGGATCGACCTCGGACTCATCGAGAAATTTATTACTTGAAACAACTTGCACTTGAGTTTGCAAATGCGACAATTAAAAAGTGTGCATCAAGTTTTTGGCGCCGTTGTCGGTGATTTAATTTGAAGAATAAATTTTTGGTGTAAATATTTTTATACATAGTAAAAAGTGAATAGTGTGTGAATAGTGTGTAAATAGTATGAATAGTAAAATTAAAAAATAAATAATAATAATAATAATAAATTTTGTGTGAAATGTATGAACAGTGTGAATAGTGTGTGAATAGTATAAATAGTAAAAAAGTAAAAAAATATATGATAATAATAATATATAAAAAATAATAATAATAAAAAAGTGTGTAAATAGTGTTAAAAGTAAAAAAAAAATAGAAAAGTTTATATAAGAAAAAAACATAAAGGACCCATGTATAAAAAAAATTCATAATGGGGGACAAGGCTGCCCCCTTGAAAAATAATGAAAAAGGTGGTCACACCTGTGACCACCAAAAAAAAATTTAATTGGGGGACAAGGCTGTCCCCGTGAAAGAAAAAAAAAAGAAAAGGTGGTCACGGGTGTGACCACCAAAAAAAAAACCAAAAATAATTAAAAAAATGAAAAAAAATGAAAAAAATATTAAGCCTTTTATTTTTTGTATATACTAACTCAGTAGGGGAACTCTTTCTTTTATTTTTTGTACATATTAACAGTGTGAGTAATTCTCCCTTTTAATTTCTGTACAGTGGGGGTAATTCTCCCTTTTACTTTTTTTGTACATACTAACTCAGTAGGGGAAATCTCTCCCTTTTATTTTCTTGTACATATTAATAGTGGGGGAAACTCTCCCTTTTATTTTTTTGTATATACTAACTCAGTGGGGGAAATTTCTCTATTTTATTTTCTGTAATTTACTTTTCGCATTTTATTTCTGTATTTTTTATTTTTATTTATGGTGGTTGGTTTAATACCACACATTTGTTTATATTTTTCTTTATTTGGTGGTTGGTTTAATACTACACCTTTATTTTATTTTATTTTATTTATTATTTTTTTGTGGTCGATTTATTCCACACTTTTGTTAATATTTAATGACATGTTTATACCGCCTACTTTTTAATATTTTTTTTATCATGACAGGTTTATACCGCCTACTTGTAAATATATATATATATATATATATATATATATATATATATTAAAAAAAAAAAGAGTTGAGTTTTGTATATATTTTTATTTTATTTTCTTATTTCTTTTTCTCTTTTGTCATGTGTAATTAAATTTGTGTGTTTTTAGGGTAAAAACGTAACTTGATTCAATTGACATGTATTAAGATTGGAATTCTAATTAACTCTTTTCTATTCAATTTGAGTGCTTATTATGGTTCATAATGCTTTTATGAATTGGTCACTCATAAATTGATCTAGTAGGTATATGTAAAACCTGAAAGGTTTGCATATGACCTAGACCATAAATAATAAAGTGTCATGATTTGTAATCATCTAAGAATGGAGGTTATAGGTTGTGTGAGAGAACTGTGGTATTTTTCTATAAGAATCCATAAAGTAAAAGTCATGCCTTTAAATGTTTTTAAATTACTGATTCTCTCCATCAATTGAATGATTAGAAATTGATTAGAAAGAAGGTCCCAAAACTACTCTATTGTCTATGATAGATTATTGAATCAATTGAAGTCTGATCCTTAGTATTCTAATTTCATGTGCTTTCGTTTAAAAAAAGAAAAACATTGTTTTCTCTTTTAATTGTGTGTCTTAGTATTTGTTTTTCCTTTTCTTTTTAAGTGTGAACTTAATTTTGACCTTTTGGTCACTCGTCGATTTTCTCAACAAGTTTTTGTAAACCTAGGTTGATACGGTGGATTTTGTTACTTCAAGAATTCAAAATGAGCCAAAAATGTTTTGTCCATACTTACAATAGGCTCACTTTTTTTTTAAATTACACCTATCAATGATTTTTTTTTTGATGAATTTTTAATTTCATGTCTTAGTCTGCCAAAATTGTTAATTTTTCTTTTAACAAGCGAAGTTATTCTTTGTGGATGGTTTCCACAAATAAAAAAAGATAAAATATTTTTCATTAAAGAATGGCCTGAGTAAGGAGTCATTAGGTGAAATCTTTTTGACTCTTGATACGCATTCTTGTGAGTTTGTGCAGTGTGAATTTATTAATTTGTGAAATCTCTTCAAAGGCAAGTAAGTGCGTTACAGTCTTGGGAATCTGACTCAAAAAGACTCTGTTTGTCAATTTATAAGAAAATTGGATAGGAAGCTTATCCTCGACTCATAGAAGGCGTTTATGCCGTTACTGGACGTAAAACCAGAGGAAGATGTGAGTCACAATCACAACTACATTTACATATTTTCCTGTATAGATTTAAAAAAAAAATGGTCCGAAGGAAATGTTGCGAGAAGCAGTAAGAAAAGGAAGCCAGTCAAGACACTCCATCTGTATAAATAATTTCAATTTTTGGTCATACGTTATTTCTGTTTATATTTGTGTGAGGTTGCTCTTTTCAGTAATTGCGATAACAGGTACTATCTTCTATCTTTTTCCTTTCTATTTTTTAACATTGAGGATAATGTTATGATCTGGTTGGAGGAAAGGATAGTTGTGTGACTAGTTGTGTAAAAAAATGTATGAAAAAAAAATAGTAAGTGTGTTTATGTTTGTCGTGTGTAGAGTTGTGTAAAAAAAATGCTTAAAAAAAATTTGAAAGTGTGTTTATGTTTGTTGTGTTTATATGTTTTTCAGTAATTTTCTAATAGCTAAACCATTTAAATATGACAGAGTAAGGAGTAAATTTTGCTCTGAAGGTAATTTTACTCTTAAGATGCATCTAGATTGGGGTAGATAACGAGTTTGTGTGGAAGTAGTAAATAGATTCAGGAAAATTTGCATGATTGAGTAAATTGTCTTCTTTCTTAAACATCACATACTTAGTTATGGATGTTGAAATTTTTGTGGATTAAGAATGATAGATATATGCCTTGTGAGATTTTGAGCCTATCGATGAATGGATTAAACATCTGTACCATTCTCTTCTTTCTTGTGTGATTTTTTTCACTCATGGAATTGTTACTCTAGAACTTGCTTTGATTATTTTTTAGACTACTTTTTCACATGAATACATAAACATGATTGAGACAATTTTCTTGAATTAACTACTTTGACCAAATAGCCAACCTTGCATATTTCCCCTTACTTAACTGCTTTGAGCTTATTTGATCATTCTTTGTTTCGAACTCATTTTATGCCTTAAATGAAAAAATCATGTTCTTACCTGGCCTTAGAGAATAAGAGAACATTAGCTTTGTCATTGGATGAGTTCTTGAACAAGTGTGGGGGTGTGTGTGCAGAATGGTTAAAAAAATGTATATATGATGTTCTTTTTTGTAAAAAATAAAAAAAATCAAAATAAAAAATAAAAAAAATGTAAAATGAAAAAGAGGGTCAACCATGCAATAAAGAAAAGGAAAAGAATATGAAAAGGGAATTTGTATTAGGTGGAGTTGGGATGAACTTTCATGCTTGTTAATTGAACTCGACTTTCATGTTCTTTTATTCTCTTTGGTATTTAACTTGTCATATATATATTACATTTTCCTTTACCTTGACACCATTACAACATTAAATAAAGTCCTCATGATTTGTGTGTGCATGTGTTCTGAGTAGTGGAGAAGTAGAAGATAAGCAAGCTTATGGTAGTGCAATTTTCATGGGTTGAATTGAGTGAAATACCTACCTTTTAAACACTTGAGGGATTGAGAGTGAATCTTGTGAAGATCTATCATTCTTGACTCATGCTTTTCAATTGAAGTTTCCTTGCTTATTGGTTTGAGATGTGAAGAAACATTACCTCATAAATGTTTTGATTACTTGAATGATTGGTTGCTCTTCATTCTTAAATATTATTAGAAATTGAGTCTTTTAGAGTGTTTAGCTTTTGAGTTTGTTTCATTTTTTTTCCTAGTTTTGGTCTTGTGTGTTTTGCCCAAGAGTGCAAAAAGTTAAGCGTGAGGGAATTTGATGATTACATGTTTTATACATTAATAAGCCTTCATTTTTATTCATTTACACTCTCCATGTACTTAATTGATTGAGTTTGATTATGTTTTGTAAGTTTGGACTCAAATTAGACTTAATTGAATTTTTCAGCATAATTTATGTCTTACATTATTTCTGTATTTGTGCTATATCTTGGGATGTAAGTAGTCAAATGAGATGAATCTGGTGGCATTTTAAAGACAAGAGAGAGCTCTATAACTTTCATGAAAACCTCAAAGGCCCAATCACACGATTAGGTAACTCAAATTGGGGTTGAAGCAAGAACTAGAGTACTGTTCCTGACAGATTGACCTATATGTACTGTTCATGCCATATCTCGTGCTATAGGTTGTCAAATGGGCTGAAATTTTGACGCTGAATAGTTAAGACCCATATCTACAACTTTCTTGTGAACACTTTTCCAGAATCTAAGGCTTAATGGGTGATATTGTTCTTGCAAGTCAGAATAGAATAGAAGAGCTGTGACTAGGCCTGAGTAGTGTGTAGTAATTTGAACGTATCTGGAGTTATAGAAATGATATTAGACTCAAACTAAAGTCATTTGAAAGCTAAGATCCAGGCCTACAACTTTCATGAAGACCACTTCTCTCAAAAATGAAAAAATGACTGGATGCACGACTGTGCATTTACTCAATTATTATTATTAAAATATAAATAAATAATAAAGAAATCAAACTTAATCGTTAAGTTTGATAATTGTGGTTACTGTAGCTATAGTGGCCAAATTTGCCTATATAAAGGCAATTGAAGAATTGAAATGGGATGTTACGCAAGGGAGGGGGAGGCTCTGGACAGAGAGGAATTCCTCCTTTCTTCCTCCTCCCTCCAATTTCTTTTCTCTCTCTTTTTCTCTTTTTCTCTCTTTTAGTCTATGTGTAAATAAATTTCAGGCTACTTGAGTTAAAGTGTGAAGCTCTTGGTAATAAAATAAGGTTAGATTTATTCATCTCTTGTGCTTTAATGATTTATATTTTTAAGTAGTTATTATGCGTGTTATATTTTATTTCTGATAATTTAGAAACTACCCTTATAAAGAGGAGTTCTTGATTTATTGTAGACAAAATATTAACACAGTAAATGTTTTAACCTATTTACAAGTAGTGGTGTTAGAAATTCTCCTTATAAAGTAGAGATCTTGATTTATCGTAGACAAAATATTGGCATAGTGAATGCTTGATCCCATTTATGAGTGGTTGTGTTAATAGATGATTAAAGGAAACATAATATAATTACGTATATTATTTAAATGGATTTTTAACGTTGTATTTTCTGATTGGAACCTCCATGTTGCGAGGATTCTAATTGAGTTATACAAAGAATTAATTTTACATTTCCTTTATCTACTAAGAGTGGATCTTTTTACTCAAGTAAATAATTTTTTACCATAGTAATAAATTATTTACCTTACCATAATTAATCTTCAACAATTTCCTATGGATCGACCTCGGACTCACCGAGAAATTTATTACTTGAGACAACCTACACTTGAGTTTGCAACTGCGACAATTAAAAAGTGTGCATCAACTGGACAACATCAATCAAGCTTAAGTCTGTTGACTCTACTCAACATTCTTATCAGTACCCTTCTGAAGTAAATGATAAAACCAGAATATTGAAGAGTTAAACAAGGATTTAGCCAAGTTTGTCAATGGCACCAAGAATTTATAGAGACTTCTTGAAAGCCAAAGATGTGCCCTTGACAAAGATAGCCTTGGTTACAAGAGAATTTCAAAAAGAAAAGCTATACATGAATTTCTTTACTCTTGCTAAGAGAGCATAAATGATTGTTTTTGTAGTAACAAGCTTAGGCATAAAGCTTCTTCATGTTACCTTAAAAATAAATCACCAAAGGCTGTGATGACTAACCCAAAAATATTTGGGTACCAAAATGAGTTATTCCTTTTTATACAGGCGTGCTTAAAGATAAAGAGAGAAGAGGAAAGATAGTTCCTATACAGACGATGCTCAAGATAAATGACAAGGGACAGATTCACATTCCTCTCATTCATTACTATAAAGATCAAGGTTTTGTAACTTGTGAAGACAATGGCAAAAGGAAATATCTTTACTAGTTGAAAGATGAAGTGGAGCAACTGAGCTAAAATAAGGAACCCAAAGAAAAGATGGATGAGTAAGATCAATCTAAAGAGAAGCTGAGAAAGATGATGAGCAGAGTGAACAACCATCTCAAGACCCTTCTCAATACCCTACTCAGCTATCCAAAAAATTGGAAGCATCACCCTTCTCATCCTAAGGAGCTAATATTGAAAAATATTTGTTGTTGGTGTTTAAACCATTTCCTCTTTCAAGAATCACAACAATCTTGCATTGCTATCTTAGATCAAACCTAAAAGGTATATATTTGCTCAAGCCAATTTACAATATAAGTTCTTGTACATAATTTTAATTTAGAAAGTTTGTGACATTTTTTTCTAATAATTTGCACGCAATAATTAATTAAGTTTAATTTTAATGTATTATTGGTGTAAAATTTTTTACACTATCAATCAATCATACATTTATTACATGTGACTTTTAAGGTAATTATTATAAGAGTTAAACATTTTTAATGACATATCAATATATGATTGAATGATAATATAAAAACTTTTACACTACAATGTATTAAAATTAAAATAATTCTAAATCATTCTATTAATCATCCTAATTACTAAATGAAGAAAGTATTGAATATTTTTATGTTCCCAAGACATTAAATACATTTACCTTTTTATTAAATACTTTCTTTTATTTAGTATTAGGAGTATTATTAAGAGAAATTTTTAAGAAAATATAACAAAACTCTTAAAATTAAATCTTAATTAATAATACCATGAGACATTATAAAGAAAAAAAAATAGGAATATTCATTCTTACTATATTCCTTTCTTCAATCTTCAAAAACCGATCTGACTATATATTTTTAAAATCAAAAGTTTAGAAATCAGGATCAAAATCAATGAATGATTCTGGTTGATCTATTTGAATCGACCACAGTTTTTACAGTTGAAACAATTAGTTTATTTTTAGTTAGTTTGTTTAGACTATTTTTCTCTTTCCCTAATTGATAAGTGTTGTTATCTTGATTGTTGATGTTTGGATTTTTAATATAGTTAGATATTTTATTGTTTTGTGATTGTAGTTTATAATTACATTTGTAATTAATGTGTTAACATATTGTATGCGTCATGAAGTAGGTTGATCATATTAAAAATATTTTAATATTTTTCATTTATTATTTTATTTATATACTTAACATATATATGTTATAAGTAAAAAGATTTACACACAATCTCTTACCATTAAATTTATTTTAATCTAATAGTTCTAAATCATCTAATATTAAATGATGAGAGAGAATAATAAACACTCACGTTAAAAAGGAAAGAGAATAATGAAATGTGATTTTAATGAAGAAATAAATTTTAGTTATTAAGTCTATTTATTAACTTAAAAAATAATATAATATTGAATATAATTTATAATATTTTTGTTTTTATATAATGTATTAATTTATTATATTTTAAAATTAGTTAATAAAAATTAACTATCAACTTTTATACTAAATAAAAAATATTTAGTAAACACTGCATACGACATGTTTAAATGAAAATTATCAAAATGATTTAAAATGATTGGATTAAATAGGGTAGATAATATACGGTTTATGATTACTTAGAGACCATTTAAAAGTTTGAGAAAAGCCTGATGATCTTTTTCTTGGTTGATCATGAAGGGATGCATGACGAATTACCTGATATTTTTAATGGCGATATGTTCAACTCAGGTCTTTCAGTTAGAACTAAAAGCATAACATATTATTTGAAAGTGTATTTATTTTAACAAATTAAAAAATAAAAATTTTAGTAAATAAAATGATTCAAACTAATATACCCAGATAGCATTATGCTCTTTTTTTCCTTGATCATAAACAAATGGCAAAGAATTAACCTTTTTACTAAATGTTATGTTTGATTCAGATCTTTTACCAATACTTAAAAGTAATTTATATTTTTTTATTAGAAAAATATAAAAATGACCAAAATAAAAAAGAGAGACATCTAAACCATTTGTTATTAGTGACAGCGGAGTTCTGCAAGTGATGGATGAGTTTAGACATATATTTATAAAATTATCGGCATATTAATATAAGAAAGAATGATTCCAAAGATTCTTAAAATATAATTTTTAAAATTTTTTATACTTTATTAACTTATAACTAAATAAGAACAAAAATATTATAAATTATATTAAATAATTAACTATTTATTATATTTTTGTTTTTATATAATATATTAATTTATTATATTTTAAAATAAGTTAATAAAAATTAACTATCAACTTTTTATACTAAATAAAAATAACTTATACTAAATAAAAATAAAAATATTATAAATTATATTCAATATTATATCATTTTTAAGTTAATAAATAGACATAATAACTAAAATTTATTTCTTCATTAAAATATCATTTCTTTATTCTCTCTCATTTTTAATGTGAATGTTTATTATTCTCTCTCATCATTTAATTAAATGATTTAGAACTATTAGATTAAAATGAATTTAATGGTAAGAGATTGAGTGTAAGTCTTTTTTGTTACACTAGGTGTAAGTAGATCTTCTCCCATATATATATATATATATATATATATATATATATATATATATATATATAATAAGCATATTTGGTGATATGAATATTTATTGTAAAAGGTGAGAAGAGTGAATCTTGACCATTAGATATTACATTAATAGTCAAGATTAAAACATAAATGCGTGTAATTTTTTTAAGTGGTCATATGATCTTTAAGTAATTTTTAATCTTGACTATCTATATATGATTGTATGATCAAGATTTATTTCTATCACACTCTCATAATAAAAACTCCTCTCACCTGAGTAAGATCATATATATATATATATGATCTTACTTAGGTGAGAGAAGTGTTTATTGTGAGAGGTGAGAGAAGTAGATCTTGACCATTAGATTTTTCATGAATGATCAAGATTAGAATATAAATGCATGTGACTTTTTTAAGTGGTCACATAACCTTCAAGTAACTTTTAATCTTGACCATCCATGTATGATTGTATGGTCAAGATTTACTCCTCTCACCCTCTCAGAATAAAAACTTCTTTCACTAGATATGATCAAGATTAAAAGTTACTTGAAGGTCATGTGACTATTTATAAAAGTTACATGCATTTATGTTCTAATCTTAACCATTCATGTAAGATTCAACGGTCAAAATTCACCTCTCTCACTTCTCACAATAAACACTCCTCTCACATGATACACATCCTATATATATATATATATATATAAAAGGACATATCTAGTGAGAGAAGTTTTTATTGTGAGAGGGTGAGAGGAGTAAATCTTGACCATACAACCATACATAGATGATCAAGATTAAAAATTACTTGAAGATCATGTGATAACTTAAAAAAGTCACATGAATTTATGTTCTAATCTTGATCATTCATGAAAAATCTAATGGTCAAGATTCATTTCTCTTACATCTCACAATAAATACTTATCTCATTACTGAATAAGATCATATATATATATATATATATATATATAACTCAACTTAATTTTAAAAGTTTGAACCTCTGTTTTTACTAGATTGATTACTGTTACTTTTGACCCATTATATATCTTCCCCTCTGATCTTTTTCATGAGAAATTCTTGATTACACACAATTGTATCACGTCATTCTTACACTCATTCACAAAAAATTGGAGAGAGAAAAATAGTAGTTATGTTATACATATCATCCGCAACTCCAAGTGAAAAATAGTAGTTGCATAGCTGTAAAAATTTGAACATTCTTCCTTTACTTTGCTTTCATTTTATTTATCTAACTCCTTTTACTTTCAAATATATATTATATATCAGGGTAAAGAGATTCGAACAACTAATTAAGGTATATAATATACATTATCCCTTCAAAAATTTATCTTAACCTAGGGCCTTTGGGACTAATTAAACCCCTCAACTTTTTCTTTTCCTATTGATTTAAATCATTCAACTTT
Organism: Ormosia semicastrata; assembly: GCA_029884595.1. Classification (NCBI taxonomy): domain Eukaryota; kingdom Viridiplantae; phylum Streptophyta; class Magnoliopsida; order Fabales; family Fabaceae; genus Ormosia; species Ormosia semicastrata. Next base: position 6,685,879 of record JAQQTO010000029.1, read on the forward strand.
AACTTGCAAAATAGATCATATATCCTTGGTAGTTGGTAGGTAGGCACTCAAATAACTGAAGTACGTATGCCTAGTGACATAGCCTCTGTGATGTCAGGAAGCACGAGATCTCACCTTTTTTTTTTAGCTTAAATAAACCAATGTTTATGCTAACGTTATTATGGATAAAAAACTGTTAACTTCGTGGATCTATGTTTGCGAAGTAAATTACATGCAGGGGCCACCATGCATAGCTAAGCCATGTGTATTCTTATCCGAAATAGGATGATCGCTTTAGCTTTATTTTTATACCCTCCTGCAAGCAAGGTACTTGTTCAATAAGCTTTATTCCACTTCCTCACATTATATAAGTTGTAGTTGAGTGTCAAGTGTAGCCACGTACTTAAACAAACCTTTTCCTCTTGTATTGTCTGTTGCCTTATCTTAAGCCATGGCCAGTCTCCCACGCCCGCTACCAACTGCCCCTAGTAAGATGCAGCAAAGGAAGGAGCGGCGCTTGTTCTCCACATCTGATGACAATGCCATGATGAAACAAGTTCAGGCCACCCATGCCCCGGATGGTCGTGAAGTTGATGTCAAGCCCATTATCCAAATCGTGGACGAAATCTTGACTCAAGTCGCTCGCAGCGTTGAGGGTCATGATGTAAGACATTTTCATGTTTTTGTTAAATTTATATATACTTTTGCTTTGCTACTTTACATGCATGCCATTGCCTTTGGAAAATTATGCTTGCATATTATTTTTTACAAGATTTTTATACTTGCTAACGACGTATACATATCTTATTAGTGTGTATTAAGTGATTAACGGAAACTGATAATGGATTACCAATATTTACTAGCTTTGTTAGCCATGTAATACATGTAACGTTTGATAACTAAATATTTGTTCAAATTTAACCAAATGCAAAAAGAGTACTATTATTCACACATCAAAAATTTTGCAACAACTTTATATATATTTGTTTGAAAAAACAAAAGTAAAAAAAAAATATGTATTTTTTTATTTTATTACTTTAAAAAAGGTAATGTAAGAATGATAGAGAGTTTTTGATATACAAATATCAATACTCATGTAAAATATGATGTAAAAAAGATGTGCGTATATCATAATTGTTTTGCTTTAATGCTTGTGTAGGACATGTGAAGTCATGAGGTGGGTAGCTAGAGGCTGCATGTTTAACTGTTAGTTATTTATTTATTTTAGCACTACTACGCTATCTGTTCCATTTTGCAGGGAAAACAAGAACAAGACACATTGGAGACGGCTGCTGTTTTGGCTGAATTTGACATGCTTGACTCGCTGGCTTTTATCATACAAAAAATTTCGTGCGAGGTATTTTTTATATGAAAATCTTGATAACTTTATGAAAGTTACTATATGTTGCAGTTGTCAAGGATAGAATATATTTCCTAAATTACGACATATATCGCTATTGAAAAAGTAAAACTAAAAAAGTAGAAGAGTGATTCCTTTCCTTATTTTGCATTAGCATAGAATATACTTATCTTATGTGCTGATGGAAATCTTATATTGTACACGAAATGAAAAAAAAAAAAAAACTAGCACTGGCACATAACCTCACTAGCATTAATGTATGAAATAAAAAATAGTTATGATATTTTTATCATTAATAATACATATATTTTTTATATTTTTTAAATATTATTTATTATACTTATTTTATTATTATTATTTTTAATAAATCTGATATCCTTAAAAATAATATTAACAATATATACACCATTAAAAATATATATATGATGATCTTTTTTCAATAAAAAACACTTAGCTTTGATTTGCTTTTTGTGTATAACTAAGCCTTTGGTTTTGTCTTTTGGAATTCTTTAGACTATTTGCCTAGCCAAATGATTCGTGAATATGTTTAAAGTATTCTCTGTTCATTTAGATCAAATTTTTCTGTCTCTGAAGTCTAAAATAATACGATCTAGAAAAATTATTAAAGAGCAATTCATGGCTATATTGGCAGCAGAAAATATTTATTAAACACCATTTTTTTTTTTTGCAGTATTTTTGTTTTGGTAAAAAGAAAGAAAAAATAATGTGTATTAGAAAAAGTGTTTTTTTTTTATTTAAAAAAGAAATGATGTGAGAAGGGTGTCATAAAAATGTTGTGTGAATATCATGATTGATTGGCAGCTATCATGCAAGTGCTCAGGAGGTGGAGATGCACATGCATCAACGATGGTGCTACTAAATAACCTGTCTAACTATTCATGGCATGCAAAAGTTGTGTTAGCCTTAGCAGCCTTTGCTGTTATTTTTGGAGAGTTTTGGCTAGTTGCTCAGATGAGTATTGCAAATACACTTGCAAAGTCTGTGGCCCTGCTTAAGCAACTGCCTGACATAGTAGAGAATTCTACTTCTTTGAGACCCCAATTTGATGCACTCAATAAGCTCGTGAAGGCAGCAAAGGATGTAACCATGTGCATCGTTGAATTCAAGGAGCTACCATCTGAATATATTTCAGAGGACACACCTCCTATGTCTGTTGCCAGTTCTCATATTCCTATTGCTGCCTATTGGGTCATCCGAAGTATTGTGGCTTGTGCCTCACAAATTGCCAGTCTCGTAGGCATGAGAAATGAGTAAGCATAGCTCCCTTTTCGATCACTTGAATCAACTCAATCACTTTTTAAAATACTAGTGAGTGGTGACCCTTATTGTAACAATTGCAGGTCCATTTCATCAACCACAGAGTCATGGGAATTGTCTAGTCTGGTTCACAAAGTCAGCAGTATATATGAGCTCCTCAAGAACCAACTGGCTCAATGCTACCAATATATAGGTGATGACACTACTGACAATTATAACTAAAATCTCTTAATTAAATTGAGATATCTGTGACCTGAATTCTAGATTCTTCTTGCAGCATTTTTATGCTCAATGAGAAATTAAAACCTTGTTACTGGACTAATTTCAGCGATGCCTAATCATAATTCATAACTAATTCACTTTGACCTTCCTGCATTCCTAGTTAAAGGGTTTTGTCTCTGTTGAGAGTTTCAAGAAGTGTCAGGATAAAATTTGATCAAGAACGAAGCTTATTTGACAATTGCATCCTTAACCTGGTGCAGATGAAAAGAGGCATATAGAGGCCTTCCATAATCTGATCCGTCTTTTTGAGTCGGTCCATGTAGACAACATGAAAATTCTCAGAGCACTGATATCTGCAAAGGATGATCCTCCTCCACTTATAGTTGGAGCTACTAGATCAATGGTTTGTTTTTAGATTCAAGTAAACATGTTGTCCTTTTATAAATATATTTTATCCCAAATCATACCATATAGTTCAAAACATTTTATTACTTATTGACAAGCAGGCTACTCTCGAAGTACTAAGGAGGAAACATGTGTTACTCCTCATATCGGATCTTGATCTTTCTCAAGAAGAGATTATGATACTTGATAATTTGTACAAAGATGCACAATCAAGGAGAGAGACTCACTATGAAATGGTATGGATCCCAGTTGTGGACAAAGCAATCTGGAATGATGTGAATAGACAGAAGTTTGAGAATTTGCAGTCACTGATGGCATGGCACTGCGTGCGTGACCCTTTCATCATTGAACCATCTGTGATTAAGTATATCAAAGAAGTGTGGACTTTCACAAAGAAAGCCATTATAGTGGCCCTTGATCCACAAGGCAGATTGTCCTCCTCAAATGCTCTCCATATGATCTGGATTTGGGGTAATTTGGCCTTCCCCTTCAATCGTGAGAGAGAAGAATCCATGTGGAAGCAAGAGATTTGGAGCCTTGAGCTGCTTGTAGATGGCATTGATCCTACGGTTTTGGAATGGGTAACAATAATTTATATATCTAACTTAATTACCCCTCTTTTACAATTAAATTTTATATATCTAACTTACCTCACTTTTACAATCAAAATTTGTATAAGTGGGATACGTGACTAAATATTAGCTAGTAATTTTTAAGGATACTGATACGCTCTTAAAAATAAAAGAGAGTGAAGGAATTTCTTTAAATTTTATATTGACACAAAAAGTTTCTCTTGCCATTGTTACAGATGGCACAAGGTAAATTCATATGCCTTTATGGAGGTGAAGATCTTGAGTGGATTCAAACATTCACAACCACTGCAATGGAAGTCGCAAAAGCTGGTAAGTTCGAATTAGAGATGGTTTACGTGGGAAAGAGCAACGCCAAAGAGCGGATGCAGAAAATGATCAGGACCTTCGCCACAAGAAAGTTTAGTTACTATTGGCCTAATGTCACATCCATTTGGTTCTTTTGGGCACGATTAGAGAGCATGTTGTACTCCAAGTTGCAACATGGCAGGAGCGTTGAAAATGACCAGATTATGAGTGAAGTCATGACTGTACTTAGCTTTGATGGTAGTGATCAAGGGTGGGCAATATTCTGTAAGGGTACTGCTGAAATGGCCAGAGCCAAGGGTGACACAGCTCTAACCAGTTTGAGAGACTTTGATAAGTGGAAGGATAATATTGAGAGGGACGGTTTGGTGCCAGCACTCAATGATTACCTGCGGCAACTTCACACCCCACATCACTGCAATCGCCTCATCCTTCCTGGGAGCACTGGGGGCATACCACAAAAGGTTGTGTGTGCTGAATGTGGCCGTCAAATGGAGAAATACTTCATGTACCGCTGCTGTGTGGAGTAAGAGGAGTGTCCTGTTATGCACTCACTATCTTTATTACTGCTTGATATATATATATATATATTTATGTATAATGTTGGTTTGGGAGTTATTTATAGTATTATAATTCGTCAGATTTATAGATATATGATATGGTGATGATGTTTGTGTCTACTAGCTACTAAGCCCTTCAGGTCTCAGGAGCACCAACTGTTTGGGCAACTGAGTTCCTTGGTAGGAAAGAGTGTTGTTAAACTTCGATATTACAATAATAACTGAAAGTCATGATATGTGTTGTAAACATCACTTTAATTTCTTTTTATGTCCTTAGCCCTTCCTTTTTCTTTTCTTTCTTAAAATGGAAACAATGGCAGTCACAAACAAAAAGAAAAAGAAGAACAGAACAAGACAGGATTGGGCCAATCACGAATGATGGAGACAGTGGGAGTAAAGTAGAGACTTCTTTTACCCACGACAGGTTCCGTGCAGTGGTAAGTGAACCGTGGAGAACTGCGGAGAGCCTTACCGTATCGTTACATAATACATACACTAAAAGATTAATCTTATCCACCGAAAGGTGTGGGGATATACTTAGGAAAAAAAGAAGAAGACAGTTTTCAAAATAAATCAAAAGGATGTTGTTTTTGGTCCAAAAAAGATAATCATGATTGAGTTGATCGGATTGATTAGGATCGTGAAACACACTAATCTGACTTGGATCATGAAACACGGGCGATGCTATTATAAATACTTTTATCTTATTTTTGGATCGCAGCTAATGAGGGGAATGAAAAGGGAACGAGAGAAACAGAAATAACTTCTTTTATTTGAGAGTTTTAAAATACATGAGAAGGGAACGGAATATATGGAGAATCATTTTTTCTCTCTTCCCCTCAAATGCTCAACTTTTGTTCCCTCCAAAATTGAGGTGGAATAGGAAGAATACATAGGTAATTCCATTCCGTTCTGTAATGAAACTTCCAAACAAAGTGAATGGAAATTATATTCCATTCCTTTCCTTTCTTTTTCGCTCCATCCCTACCTAGAGAAATTCTTATCTAAACCTTAGGCACCCAAGTTGGGTGGACCAGACCAATCAGAATTTAATAATTTTATGGATCTTTGTGATATTAATTATGTGACACAAAGATCTATGAAAATATTAAGTTTTGATTGGTCTGGTGCACCCATCTGGGTGCCTAGGGTTTAGGTAAGAATTTCTCCCCTACCTATTCCGTTTCGTTTCATTAATGAAAAAACATCTAAACACACAGTTAAGTTTAGGTATATGGTACATCATTTAAAGATGATTTGTTATTGCAAGTCATCCGATTCCTCCTTTTTTTTTTGTTTAACAAGTTGTATGGCTTTTTGTAGGTTGTACAATTGTATATGAAGAAAAAAATATATTTTTTTAAAAAAATATTATTATGTGTAAATATTATTAGTTAAAATTTAATAATTTTTTACTAGTTAAAATCTAATAATATCATCAATTAAAAATATATATATATTTTTAAAAACCCGTTATACACCCACAACAAGAAAACTATAAGGGTTTTTATTTTTAAAAAAATATTATTATGTAAATATTATCAATTAAAATTTATAGAATTTTTAGTATATACAATTATTTATGAAAACATATAAGGACTGGTTGTGGTATAGTTTTCTCTATGTAGATTTGTAAGGGTGTTTTTCAAAAAATATATATTATTGAAAATCCTATAAATTTTAACTAGTATTATTTATACAAATATACAATTTAAAAAAGATAATACAACCTAAAAAAAATAGTGTAATAAAAAAAATCAAATTATCATGTTATAGGTTATTTATCATAATCATTGATATATTTTTTAACATAATCCATGATAATAATCACACCGTGCACCATATACCTTACTTTAGTAAGATGTATATTAGACAAAGCCCATGAAACGACACACCAATCTGACCGAGTCAGTTGATGATTTTAGAATCTATTAATCCACTCAAACCCCTAAAACTTAATTACTTTGATTTAATAAGCGAATTTGTGGAACTGTGATTGATCCACCCAACTTGCATCCTAGAAATTTCTCAATTCCAACCAATGACTTTCCACAACCATCAATTTAATTCCATCGGTCTCTTTCTATTATAATAAGTAGGGCTATACACAATTCGTCAAATTCCAATAAATAAATTTTTTTTAGATAGATACGATTTATTACATTATTTTTAAAGTATTTAAATTATTATTTAATATGTGTAAAAATATTTTTAAAAATTAATATAATTTTATAATAATCTCTACTATATTATACGTATTAAATAATAATTTAAAGATTTATAATAGAATGTGATTGCCTAAAATTACTCTTTCAATGATATGTCTCGAATTCTATAAATTGAACTTAGTATATTTTTGGATTAGATTAGAGTTATATTTCAAATTGTCCTAACCCACCTAATGTTTTATAATATTTTAAAATTTATAATATTTTAAAAATTAATGATAAATAATAAAACTTTTTAATTTAAATTAATAATTTTTTGCATAATATTATAATAAATTTATATTAATATGAATTATTTCAAAATATATATTATAAAATATGATAAATATCATATACTTCTACTTTTCTGCTTTCTAAAATCTTATAATTTAATTATACAAATATTTATATTTGTACAATTCATTTTATTATCGAATCAATCCATTCTTAACTCAGTCATTTGTTTGATCATAATTAATTCAGATTATAATATAAAGAATTAACCCAATCAAAATATTATGTTAGATTTAAATCAGAATAAATCTATCTTAACTCATCCCATAAACACCTCTATTAAAAAAGAATATATACTGGTATTGGACTCTTGCAGTGAAACCCACGGCCAGTGGAAGAACAAACTCGTTTTTTTTGACGTCTGAGGTAACGGAGTCAACAAAGAAACATATTGCATGACATTTGAAACTTAAGCTAATTCATCTTGGTTATAACTTATTACTATTAGTGATACATTGCTTATAAATTTTTACAAAAATTGAAAAAAAATTTAAAAAAAATACATTAAGACGGTTAGGGCTTTCATTGTCTTCTTCCCGTAATTGACACGCCCATTTGGGCAGAAAATACAGCACAAACAAACGAAAATTTAACATAATTAGCAAGTCTAAGTCACGCACTTATACATCTACGAATGAGCGAAGAGAAAGAGAAAAAGGGGGGCAACCCCACCACCAGCTAGCATTAGCAACGACTTTTTGACTTCATGGGTTGACTTAACCCAAAAAATCGCAATGGGTGGGGTTGTGTTAGACTTCAATAACTTAGGCGAGAGGCTTCTCTGAAGTTTCCACGTAATTAACTAGCAAGAACAAATATTGAATATGCAGAGCACAGAATCAACACCCCTTCCCCGGGCCAAAAAAATTTAAAAAAAAACAAACTATTTACATTCATATTGTTCTATTTGATCAGTTCTTCTCGTAATCTTATAATGGCAATAATATGTTTCTAATAGTTGTAATACTTAATAGGCATTGCATAATCTTTTATGTTTGTTATCAAATTGAATCATGTTAGATGCTTCGAAAATACAAGCAGCACAGAACAGAATATCCGTGTCAAAATAACCGAATGATCGAGGGATCTGGTATATTCAATAAAGATTACGTCAAATAGAAGTGGATTCATATCTAGAATCCTAGTATCAAATTTGAAATATTTAGTGCTCATGGTTATATTTCCATTTTAAAACCAACAGTAAATTATCTATTGAAAATATGTAAAACAACCCCCCCCCAACAAAAAAAAGGATAAGTGAGCTCGTTTTATTTAAAAGAAAAAAAGGAAAATAAAAAGCAGATAACCTTATTAGACTAATGCTATTTCAAGTAAGAATAATGCTTATGTAGAACACCTTGATGCATATCATCTTACATTAGAATGAAGTGTAAAAAGAATATAAGTATAAAAAAAAGTAAAATTAATTATCATTAGATAATAAAAAATATACAAATGCGATATAATACATGTGTGAGTAAGGTTTGAATATCATTATTCTTCAACCCATACAATACGCCCAGCAGTCTTATCAAGGACAAATTATTTTCATTTATAAGTATTATTTCCATTTGGAGGGCCTTTACCGTGTTCAATAAATGAAGTCGTATTAAGTCATTTATAATTGACAGTGCTTGTTTTGGTCTTTGTGTGGAATTTTTATTTTCTTAGAAAATTTGTACTCAAATAAAAATTAGAGAAAATAATTTTATTTAGCAATAATTTCTTCCCAGCTTTTCTTCTTAAGACAAATATTATTAATTTGCTGCTTCTCTTTTATAGCTGATTTTTTTGCTTTTACTACCATTTTTTCTTTTGCTGAAGGCTTTTACTTTCATTTTAAATATAGTTTATTAGGAGGAAGAGACTTAAAAGCATTACATTAAACTTCCATACCTACTCTAGTCTTATTATTCATCCAACTAAAATATATTTAATTTTATTCAATTTATTTATAAAATTATTTTATATATCGTAAGAATATTATAATTACATATAAGATAATTTGATATTTTTCTTATATTAATATATGTATTTTAATGTATATAAAACATTTCTATGCCTACTTAATGTGAAACATAATAGTTACACATAATTTTTTCAAAAGAATTCGCAATTGAAAAGTAGAATTACAATATAAATTTACTTAAATCTTTATCCATCTGAAATCAACTCATGTATCACACCGTACATACAATCCAATTGCAGTTTACTTTTTAAATTTTGAATCTTTTTGTTTTAATCAATTATCATAATCGTTGTTTTGATTGTTGAATTGAATAAAATTCTCGAGAAGATTATAATTACAAGTTAAGGGTTAAGATTAATTTATCATTTTATAAAAAAAATTAATTTATCATGATTGGTTGTTTAAAAAGATTAAATTATATATTAGGAAAGTCAGAAGCCAAAGTTTAAAATTAGAAACTGGGATAAAAGTTACAGGTCTAAGTCATATTTTTATGTTAAAAAGGGATCATGTTTAACAAATACCAAGTGAAAAATAAAATAAAATAAAAAACAATTTTTCATGCCATTACAGATTTGCTTTGATATTGATAACCGGTTAATCCGTTTGTGGTCTAAACATCATTAATAGCGCAGGGCGGCAGGCCTCAGGTCCTAAGTAGTAAACTAGTAATATTTTTTGTATTGTTAACTGTTTAGGACTTGAAGAATTGATCCTAATTGTTCGTTTTCTCCCTGTGCAGAAACAAGAAAATGACAAAAACCTAATAAAGGGGCAAATATTGGGCGGAAAAATTAAAAAACTAATTGCTAAAATGGTGAATGAATCCACGTCAAAAAAAAAAAAAACATAATGGTGAATGAACTATACGTTACTAAGCCTATGTAACTCTATTTTTATATATTTTTTATTAATAAAATAGAATAAAATAAATAAAATTGAATAAAAAATAGAATATAATTACTATTTTTTATTTAAAAAATAAATAATAAAATAGAATAAAATTTTATTATTTTTGTATTTTTTATTCTATTTCAATTTTTAAAAAATAAAAGTTTGACATTTAAAAAATAATAATTTTTCATATATTCTATTCTTTTTACATATATTTATATATTTTAAAAATTCTAAAATAAAAAAAATTATTTCTTTTTTTATTATCCTCTTTTCATTCCCAATCATCTAAAAATAAAGTAAAAGCATTAAATAGCATGTCATTTGCCATTTGAGCTCATACAAATCATTCGTAAAAAAAATTGTCGTAGCAAATAGCATGTGGAAGAAAAATTCAATCAAAAGGGACCCAATTCGAAGTTTTCCACACGGTTTGCCACTATAAGAATAAACAAAACGAGGGAAAGAGCAATACGAGGAAGGGCCTCAACTCCCTTGTATTGTAACACCTCTTCTCCTTCCTCTATCTGACACCAACCATTACCAACACAACACCACACTCTGGCAATGGCTGGGAAAACCCGCCTTGTGCTCTTTTCATTCTTTTCCCTCTTTTTCTTCGTCTCCATCCATGCCAAGCTTGATCTCTACTGTTCAGACCTCAAGGCTCTCACAACTCTCCAGAAGGACCTTGGAGTCAACGGTCAACATCAGCCACCAACTACCCACCCATGTAACATTGAAGGCGTGTTCTGTGAGAGGAGGCTCTCTAACAACGAGAGCTATGTCTTTAGAATCACAAGACTCGTTTTCAAGTCCAAGCAACTTAATGGAGTTCTATCCCCTGCCATAGGACGCCTCACAGAGCTAAAAGAGCTCTCTCTTCCCAACAACCAAATCGTTGACCTCATCCCACACGAGATAGTTGACTGCAGAAAGCTTGAGATTCTGGACCTCGGAAACAACCTCTTCTCTGGTGAAGTTCCTTCTGAATTGTCCTCTCTCATTCGCCTTCGTGTCCTTGATATCTCTTCCAACAAGCTCTCTGGAAACTTGAATTTCCTCAAGTATTTTCCCAACTTGGAGACTCTCTCCGTGGCTGATAACCTCTTCACGGGAAGAGTTCCAGCTTCAATACGCTCCTTCCGCAACCTCAGACACTTCAACTTCTCTGGGAACCGTTTCCTTGAAGGTTCTCTGCCATTGACCACGAGGTTTGAGCAATCATCAGATACTGTCCCCAAACGCTACATCTTTACTGAGAATTCAAATGGAACAAGAAGCACTTCTTCTGCTGCTGCCCCAAGATCCAGCAAGAATAGTTCTAATGCTGCTGCAGCTCCTGGTCCAGCAAAAGCAACAAACCATCACGAGCATAGGTCAAGTAAGAGGAAACTAGCTGGGTGGATTCTTGGGTTTGTGGCTGGAGCATTTGCTGGGACCATATCTGGGTTCATATTTTCTTTGCTGTTCAAGTTAGCTTTGGCTTTGATCAAAGGAGGGGGGAAGAGCTCAGGCCCTGCAATTTACAGTCCCTTGATAATTAAAAAACCAGAGGACTTGGCTTTCTTGGAGAAAGAAGATGGGCTGGCTTCAATGGAAATTATTGGAAGAGGTGGGTGTGGAGAGGTTTACAAGGCTGAATTGCCTGGAAGCAATGGCAAAATGATTGCCATAAAGAAGATTATTCAGCCTCCAAAGGATGCAGCAGAGCTGGCTGAAGAAGACAGTAGGCTTTTGCATAAGAAAATGCGCCAAATTCGATCAGAGATTAATACAGTTGGTCAAATTCGACACCGCAACCTTTTGCCTCTGCTAGCTCATGTGTCTAGGCCCGATTGTCACTACCTTGTTTATGAATTCATGAAGAATGGAAGTTTACAAGATGTGCTGAATAAAGTTGAAGCGGGTGAAAGGGAGTTGGATTGGGTGACAAGGCACAAGATTGCGGTTGGTATTGCATCTGGCCTTGAATACCTTCACTTGAGCCATAGCCCACGTATAATTCATAGAGATCTCAAGCCTGCAAATGTTCTTCTTGATGATGATATGGAAGCTCGCATAGCAGATTTTGGGCTTGCGAAAGCAATGCCAGATGCTCAAACGCACATTACAACTTCGAATGTGGCTGGCACTGTGGGGTATATAGCACCAGAATATCACCAGATACTCAAGTTCACTGACAAGTGTGACATATACAGCTTTGGGGTTCTGCTTGGTGTCTTGGTGATAGGAAAGCTTCCATCTGATGAGTTTTTTCAGCACACAGAAGAAATGAGTTTGGTTAAGTGGATGAGAAAGGTCATGACTTCAGAAAATCCTAAGGAAGCAATTGATGCAAAGCTTCTAGGAAATGGTTATGAGGAACAAATGCTTTTGGTTTTGAAGATTGCCTGCTTTTGCACTATGGATGATCCAAAGGAGAGGCCTAACAGTAAGGATGTTAGGTGTATGTTATCCCAAATCAAACACTAAATCTGTTTTATAAATATGGAAATAATGTGTACAATGTTTGTGGTAAACTGTATGTGTTTTAAGAGTATCAATGATAACTAGATGATAGGTGTCGGTTCAAAATGTAAATGAACCAATATAATATTGTTTCCTTCATCACAGAATGCTGAATTTCCAGAAAAGAAAAAAGGACAGAAAAAAAAATAGCATTGTGATGATCTATGTCTAATCTAATATAGAAATACGTGTTTACAATGTGATTATGTAATGATCCTGAAAAATAAAATATTCCAAATGTTATTGCCATGTTTTTATTTGAGTATTATTATTATTGTGAAAGATAGATAAGCACAAGAAAGGCGTCCTTCCACCATTTCTATACTTTCTTTAATTGAGCACTAAAAGTTCTAAATTATATTTTATCCTGCAATAAAAGGGCAGGGACAGGGGGGAGGAGGGGGGGGGGGGATCCAAATTTAAAAGCAATTGACATCATTGCTAAGTTGTAAATTTGGACATAAAGATGAGCACGTACTCAAGCAATACAGTTATGCAATCACAATGAACTTTCTACTATATATATGACGGGGAAAACAGAAGTTTGCAAGTATCTCCTCAAATGGTTTAGAAATATTAAACTAAGGAAGAATATTCTTCATTGAGTAGCTTCTGTGTGACTAATACCCTCTGCTTCTGCAATTGCAGCTGGGCGCTGATCAGCCTCTGCATCAAAAGAAAGGTTTACATCAAGATGATATAGAATATATATGCAAAGTCAACACATTCATAGTTTCTAAACAAGTGCAAATGTGTTTCTCTTTTGAGATAGGTGAGCTTGCGACAAAAACCTGGAGAACACAAGTAAGGTTTAGTGGATTTGCATTAGCTCCATCAGAAATGACGGACAAAGAATTAACTCTTAAAATGTACAATTACCAAGGCAACTCGAGATAATGACAGAACCACTACAAGAAATCAGTTAATTGAAGGATATAATCGTAATATGGTATTAATACCAGAAGTTGGCCTTTCTTCCTGGATATTCCAGCTCCTACCTGTAGCAGTAATAGTAATACAACTCATTTGCATATATTATTGACACATTGTAACAGTTAAGCAGGACATATTCTGTAACTGTAATTAAAAAGCATAACATATTGGAGAAAGTAGGTCCTATATTAAGTATGCTGCTGTCGTAGATGGCACCCAGTCAGTTACACATTTACAAAATTTACTTAGAAAAGCAAGTCATTTGTGCAATGACTCAAACAATTTTGGCAAAACCCTGAATAATGAAGGAAAGAAATTAGAAGAGAAACACTTGGAGACACAAGAAAGGCTCATGAATAAGTGTAAGAAAGACAAATTATCCATTGCCAAACATTTTGAAAAAGAAGCATTACATTCCATAAAATAAATATAAATAATACATACACAATAAATATGAAGTCTGTTTGAAGTATTTACCATAAACCATGGGATACGCCAATCACAAGATGATCAAGGTTTCAAGTTGAAGGTCCTTCAAGGATAAGGTCAAGAGTAGAGACTGACTAAGATTTTTCGGAAATTCATAGCCATAACATGGTGGGACTCTTCTTAATACCAGTGCTATTAGTGTATTATTAAGGATAAAGTCAATAGTAAAGATTGACTAAGATTTTTCGGAAATTCATAGCCATAACATGATGGGACTCTTCTTAATACCCATGTTACTAGGTTCTATTTATCATGTCGTATTAGGCTTAATAGGATAAACTAATACAATATATTATGACCTTATCAATCATTCAGTGCAAATACTGTATTGTATAAGCTATCAAACCTCTCTTATACATTAAAATGATGAATAACTTAATCAAGCATTTAGGGGTGAGATTAGGCCGGATTGGGTTTTGATATATAAGTTATTATAAAGACTTTTCCATTTAATTCTAAACATCTTGATTTTCCTAACCTTTACATATTAGGCATTATTATATCAAGTCTTATACTATCAGACCTTATACTATTAGATCTAATATTATTAGATTTTATCCTATCATTCGTACCAAACAGGCCCTTGTTGTATTATTTCATGTTATTCATATTGTGCTTTTGAAATACCCTTCATTTATTTAGGAAAATGAAATTTGTACATCCAAGATATGACACTTGAGTGAATACCATATCCCGATATGAGTGTGGTTGGATATTGTTGTATATCATATGTAAAGTTAGAATAGATGTATCGTAAGCACATATGAGTGGGGTGTCATATTCTGAGTGTTCAAATAACAGAACTCATTTATTTAGTTTTCTCATTTCTGACTGTGTGATGTCATGTTTGATATAATTATTATTCTTGTTTCTTTTTTTCTTTCTGGCACGTATGAGCCTAGATGTGGTTTCACTTTATGATTTGGGATAATGTTTTCCTTCTTGAAGTAGTAATTTCATAATATTGACAAGCCACATATATTAACATTATACTTGGCATAGTAAATGACAACATCTTTTTTTCTAATAATCTCTTCCTTTGTTTGGCTGAAATTCAAAAAGTCTTAACAAATAAAATTGAAAGACCTGGCAAGCATGACTTAACCAGTGGTTCTTGAAGTGCAAAACAATAACAAAACATGACCAACGCAGCACATGATAAGAACATAAGAAGGAATGCAAAGTTAGGTTGTATTGCTAATAAGAGGATCGCGGAAGAAGCTTACTGTTTCTACATGGATTTTCCTTAAGCCAACTTAAGGGAATAATCGATTTCCCTTAATACTAAAGGCTCTTTATACAAGTGAGAGAATAAAAAATGCTCATTTAAGAAGTATTAACACCCCCAAAGCACTTTAACAATGAAGGTGTATAAGGCACTGGACACCACCTCATGCGTTTTCCTGGGAACTATGCTCTCGTGAATTGGTAGGCTTTTAGGTGAAGGATAACTCCACTAAGGCTTTAGCACCTTGGTAAGGAGTCTCCATTAAGCAGCCTTAGATTTCCCTTGACTTGGAACAGTAGAGAAGCACCATTATGTCCTTCTCTTTAACCTATTGAGATGTCATTTTCCCCTACATTTAATTTTCCTTGACTACAACAAAGGATACGTTGTTGTCATCCTGCTAGCACAACTCCCCATCAAACAATGTGGACTTGGTTGGCACCTCCTGGGCCATTATAATCCTCCCTCCTTGACTCATCTATAAGTACACGCTCTCTAAAGACTTAAGGCAATGAAACCAACACCAAGAGTAGAGTCACAACACTTTGCTCTCTGTCTCATCCCTTAAACCTTTCTTTCTCATCTTCTTCTACTTACCTCATATTCCCTCTTATAGTTATTTTCATAAACTACACAATTCTTCCATAAAACATCAAAATCCTCACTAGAGAAAATGGTGCTCTTTACTATTCTATAGTCATGTATCTTCAGCTCTTAAGTTGTCCTACCAAATATTTCCATTGGTTGCCTCACATGTTCTCCTTACCACCCACTAGAGGTTAGATTCTAACTATATGTATGTCTCCATGGTGTGCAGCAACCCAAACCCACTTTGAAACACTTTAATTTGCTATTGGGCTAGAGTGATATGATAATAATTAATGGTGACAGCCTAACAAGCCAAGAGCATAACCTAAATATAACCTTACCTTATGACACTTGTGCCAATAAGGACATTGACAGAATGTGTTGAGGAATACCTCATCTGCTTTTTCACATACTTGTATAAATA
Organism: Ormosia semicastrata; assembly: GCA_029884595.1. Taxonomy (NCBI): domain Eukaryota; kingdom Viridiplantae; phylum Streptophyta; class Magnoliopsida; order Fabales; family Fabaceae; genus Ormosia; species Ormosia semicastrata. The sequence goes on from JAQQTO010000029.1 coordinate 6,702,116, forward strand.
CTAGTAGTAATTAGGGAAAAGTATCACATAAATCATGCACAATTCAATATGATTCAGCTAAACACACATACATCCATACATGAGAAAAGTCTTCTACTATCAAAATAAGATTACAAGATAATATCAGTGAGCACTCTCAATCTCCTCTATCCCACAATTCCTCACCATTATCTCTATATTTCTACTAGGTCTCTTGTTCTGAACTAGATTTAGAGCGTTACCTGAGTAGATAGTTTATGGTGGAAACCTCCGTGGCACGACAACAGTAACAATGAAGCAAGGGGGTAGGTACCTGCAAAAGATACTCCGATGCTCAAGTTAGATTATGCACAAGAAAAACATTATGTATATCATATTAGATGTATACCTTTGAGACCTTGCAAGGCATTTATAAGAGTGTTTTAGAATCGTAATACAATCTATATTGAATGCAGTTAATTAGCATTAGAATACATTAGATATTGTGATCCCTTTTAATTAATTTTCCTATTTATGTAGGGTGTAATTATCCATCAAGGATTCTTTGAGAGGTTTATGCCTAATAAATAAGTAGATGTACTTATTAAGATAGCGCACAGTGATATTTGAGTACTTTTTTGATGGGTCGGGTTGCTCCTGATCCGTGATCCATAACCTGATGTAGAACAGATGCCCTCAGCTTGGCGCTTAGATGAGACAACTAAGTGTCAAGGTATCTAAGTTTAACAAGAGCACACAGCAAGTAGTGGACAAAGGGATCCAAGTCATAGTGTTAATGTTGGATCTCGCGATGTTTTTTCCAAAGGGCCGAGGTCCATGATGTATCATAGTATGCCCCGAGGTTGATGAGTAAGGATAGGATCTAGAGTGGATCACTCTGCTAAAGTCATCATATCATTATCTGAGGTATGTAATAAGTTGCCCCCATGAAATTCGTGGGGCCTATGTAATTTAGTGTGAGACCGAGATTGTTAGGCTCCGAGCCAAGGTCACTTGTCTTACCGTGGATGCTGCTGAAGTGGCTACCTTTCGGGATGAAGTTGTCGAAATAGCTAGACTCCGAGCTCAAACCACCGAGGTCAATATGCTCCGAGTATAGTTTGTTGAAGCAGTAGCTTGGGAGAGCGGGCAGGAAGAGGAGGCTAGGACCGCAGAGACAAAGGTAGTGGTGTTGAACCCAGAGGAATGATAACTTTGTTTTTCATTTCATTGCCCCCTGTGTGGGGCATTGTTATTATGTATGGACAAGTCCCAACTTTGGGCACTTCTAATTGGTATTTTTCTTCATATTTCTATTCTCCTTTCAATCACTAGGATGAGCTTAAAGCTCGATCTTGGTAGCTCTTTGTATTTTGCGTAGTTTTATTTTTGTAATTCTAAGATGGGTCCAATGCCTGATCTCGGTATTTGTTTCACACTTAGTGATTTGCTCGTGTAGTTTACCAAGATTGGTTCGACTCTTAATCTCAGTATTGGTTTTGCACAGCGATTTGCTTGTGTAGTTTACCGAGATGGGTCTAATGCTTGATCTCGATATCCATTTTGCATAGCGATTTGCACATGTAGTTTACTGAGATAGGTCCGATGCTCAATCTCGGTATCCATTTTGCATAACGATTTACACGTGTAGTTTACCAAGATAGGTCTAACACTTGATCTCAGTATTTGTAGCGATGCGCTCGTGCAGTTTACTGATATGAGTCTGACGCTCAATCTTGGTTGTTGTTCCTTAGTTTGACAGACACTTGTTTTTCCTAACTAAGATAAGTCTAAAGCTTGATCTCGGTGTTTAGTTTAATGAACATTTATTTTGCCTAACTGAGATGAGTCCAAAGCTCGATCTCGATAGTTGGGTTCGTTTAAGAATAGTTGACAGTCAAACTTTTGGTGTGCGACATGGAAGCCTTTCGTAGTGATGCTCATTATCCCGGACAATGGTCTAGAGTGCATAACCATGCTAAACATTTTGTTTGGTTTATGAGTTATGCATAGTGTTGTAACTGCATTTAACCTTTTAGTTTTGTGAGTTTGGTTTGAAGTTGTGGAATAGGTGACACAGAAGCCTCTTGGTATAGAGTCCACAGTCTTGGGCTACGATCAGCTATGCTTAATCTTTGTAAACCTGGTCGGTTTATGGGTTAAGGTCAGACTATAAGGGTATGGATGAAAACCCTTAAATGCACTCCTTGACCTCAGCTAATAGTCAATTGGATTCCCTTGTCTAGCCATCATATATAGATGTTGGAATAACAGATCCTCTTTGAACCTTGTATCCCTCAGACCTCGCCAAGGTGTCGAAGTACTCGTGGACTCGAAGTCATGACCGAGACTAGCTTAGATGACGTCGTGCCGAAGTACTCGTGGACTCGAGGTCATGGCCGAAGTATTGGCTTAGATGATGTCGGGCCAAGGTACTCAGGGACTCGAGGTCATAGCTGAAGTACTGACTTAGATGATGTCAGGCCAAGGTACTCGAGGACTCGAGGTCACAACCCAAGTACTAGCTTAGATGAGAATGAGTCAATGTTAGACAAAAACTTTTGTGTTGAAGTGTTTGCTTCCGTTGACATCTTGGGAGACTTTAGTCTCTTTTTGGAGGGGGATTGCTCGGAGGCACTAATGTGGTCTCCTCCTTGAGATTTACCATTTGATTGAAATTGTGGTTAAGCAAAATGTTATGCTCATGTAAGGAATGGATAACTGCTTCTGCCCTAAGCTTTTCACCTTGCGACTGAGCAATGAAGTTACTAACAACACGACCATCATCTGCGTACATTCGAGCGCCATAGGTGTTAAAGATCCTAACTATTCTAACCTAGACCCCAATTCCTTTGTGGTAATCCATGGTCAACGTCTCGATCGTACGCTTTCCCTCATAGCAGCTTCGAACACTAATAGGATTGACGTTTCCCTAGTAAGTCTCCTTCTGAGGGTGTTGGAGAGGATCTCCATAAACCTCACTGGTACTGGTTAGTAAGAACCTTGCCCCCACTCTTTTAGCCAGTCCAAGCATGTTCAACATCCCCACCACATTGGTCTTGATAGTCTTGACTGGATCGAACTTGTAATGGACTGGGGATGTGGGGCAAGCGAGATGGTAGATCTCTCAATGACGTCATGGTGGATGAGCTTCAAAAATTGTCCACCATGATTATGCTATCCTCTCCAGCAATCTGTCGATCCACCAAGTGCGACCCAACAAATCCTGCCTCACTCGTTACCACGATCCGGAGCCCCTTCCTCTTAATCCCCAGTGGCACCATCCCCATCGAATGCACCGATGCTTGGTAAGTAGCGGAGCATTGTTGGGCCCTGGGCTGGTAGGTGGAGTCGCGCTTGAAGTAATCAGAAAGGGGTCATATTCTCATGCAGGTGCAAGAGAAAAGTATGGTAGAAGGGTGAAGAACAAGGAAGCGATGACAATGTCAACGAAGACAAAAATGAGTCTCTGTCCGCAGAGCCTGTAACGAATGGGGCGGGTCTCAGAGACCCATGGCTTATGTGGCTTGGGGGAGTAGGCGTCTTTGACGGGTTGGGCCTCGTGCCCTCTGAAGATCAATTCCCAAGACATCTATTCTAGACTCTAAGAAGTTGGAAAAGATGAGGGACCCACAGTCTTGAGGGTATCGGAAGGTGCAAGATTCGTAATCTAAGCTAAATTGGTGATGTGCCAAGATTTTCAGCTTCAGAGAAGATGGGAACTATTTTACGGGATCCCCATGTAAGGCGTTAATGTTCTGAACTGGATATAAAGCATTACTTAAGTAGATAATTGATGGTCAAAACCTTTTTGGCACAGTAGTAATAGTGATCGAGTGACAGAATGGGTACTTATGAAAAATACTCTGATATTCAAGTTAAACCACACACAAGGAAGACAATGTGTTTATCATATTAGATGCATACATTTGAGACATTATAGGACATTTATAAGAGCATTTTAGAATCGTAATGCAATCTGTATTGAATGCAGATATTTATGATGTGATCCTTTTTAATTAATTCCTTGATTTATGTGGGATGTAATTATCCATCAAATATTCTTTAAGAGATTTATGTCTAATAAATAGGCAGATGTACTCATCAAGATAGTGCGTAATGATATTTGAGTACTATTTTAAGGGCCGGGTTGTTCTTGATCTGTGACCCATGACCCGGTTCAAAACACCTCTCCACCTTAATCCAAATTCCATCATCACGAACATTCTTCAAAGTCTTCAAATCTCAATTCTTCTCCACATTCTTTGCAAATCTCTTCAAACTGCTTTAAATCACATCTTTCGACCAAATCTTCAAACCACGATCAAAATTGATAAGCAAATCTTCCAATCAGCACATCATGCTTACACCGTAGTTATATAGAATATGCAGCTTGACCTCAATGTCAAGAAGACTTTTGACACACCTACTGTCATATAATGAGACACACCACCTGATCTTCATTAAGAAGAATTTCGACACAAGGGGTCAAATGGACATCGTATTATTGCGCAACTCCTCAAACCACAACTCTGATACCACTTGTTGGGGAATACGTCATCCCCGGCTTCACATGCTTGCATAAATACTAGAAATTAGGAAAAAAAATATCACATAAATCACACATAATTTAATGTGATTCAGTCAAACATGCCGACATTCACAAATGAGAAGAGTCTACTATCAAAACAGTATTACAAGATAGTGTCTGTGGACACTCTTAACCTCCTTTATCCCACAACTCATCATCATTATCTCTACATCTCTACTAAGCCTCTTAATCTTCACATTCCTTCTCATAACCTCTACAATTTCTTAATACAAGCAGTTATAACTCATAAGAACTTACTTGACAAGTAACTATCCCTTTTATACTTTATGACTTTCCTAATTTTCTATTAAAAAATAAATCTCTCTCTCATATCTTGTATATCTTTCACATATCATTCACATTTAATACATATCTCAATATTAATTTTAAGATATGAATTTATAAATAAAATTAGAAATTATCAATCACAATCTTTAAATTGAAAATTTGGGTCAATCCCAACAGAATGACAAGACTGACTGGCTAACAGTGACATATATAATAGTTCCCAAAGATTTTAACTTTAATTATGTTCTAGAGTAAGTATAAATGTGAATATTAGTAAGGTTCTAAAAAGCTTCCGAAATGTGATATTAAACTTTAATCCAATGTAGTAGAACAGAGCTGGCATTCTGATTAAAACTGGAGGGAAGCATCGTAAGCAACAACATTTAATCCAATACTTGTCCTCCCCAGTTGCTATATCACCGTGACACACTGAACTGCTTTTATGCGTGTGTAAATGGCTGCTCTAATGCACAGGCTTTCCAAGATTCCAGCATCTTAAGAGTAGTAATATCAGCTATCACGACCCTCTGCTGCTCTAATTTTCCACCAAATCCATCTGGGTACACCGGCACAAACAAGCCAGACTATTTCACTCGCAGCTCAATTCCTTTGTCGAGTCCCTCTCCCTCACTGAGGAATAATTCTTCGTTAAACAATGTGAATCATAGTCTTTTAAATTATTATTTAACATGTATAAGATTGTAGAGAATATATAAAATTATGAGGATCATAATAAAATTATTTTTATCTATAAAAATAATTTTATACATGTTAAATAATAATTTAAAAATAATATAACTAAAAATTTCTCCAACCCATGACAAGCTAAAGTCTTCTTAAAGCTTGTAGCACTTTTTTCTCCCACCCCGTTTGGAGAGGAAGATAAAGATGAGGGGACTTGTGGCCATGATTTGTGAGCACTGGATTGGGATTGGGATATGATTTGTAACTAGTAAGATTGTCCACTCACTCTCTCAAAGCTTGCAGCACTTTCTTGGCTTGATATGTGATACTTTGAGCACTAGATTGAAAACACTCAAAATTATAATGGCACTGGGAAAGTCTAGCATTGACCCACCCAAAGATGATATACGGATAGACCATAGTTTTTATTATTATTGATTTATTATTAAAATAAATTAATTACCGAAATTAAAAAATTAAATTTTTATAAATTTTAATTAATAACATTTAGATTTGCATATAAATTTAACTAAATTATTTTTTTATGAATAATTATACATACCGTTAAGAGTCTTACATTGTCTGTCTTAATATTTTGAGTGCGATTTATATATCTGTTAGACCACTCTATTTAATATCAATTGATTTTAGGTTGGAATCTAACATTGATTTTAATTAATAACACTTAAATTTGCATAAAAATTTAACTAAATCACTTTTTTTTACGAATAACTATACATACTATTAAGAGTCTCATATCATTTATCTCAATATTTTAGGTGTTATCAAATAAAATAAATAAATATATTTATAAACTCAAATAAATTGAGTCCATGATATACTCTTCTCACTATGATTATAAGTGGGCATGTGGAATTTCCTGTATCCCAATAAAGGCTGTCGGGTAAAATGACCTTAAACTTTGGTCATAATTGATTAGAAAAAAACCATTATATATATATTTTTAAGAGTGTATGAACTGTTAACACTTTTTTTAAAAGGGTATCAAATTTAATAAAATAATAATAAAAAATAAATATAATAAATAATATTAAAAAAATATAAAAAATGTATATATACTTTAATGATTAAAATATCATAATTATAATTAATTATAGACTTATGATAAATATACAAAGTTTGTGACTAAGAAGGAAACACCGAGATATATAGATAATAAATATATAAAAATATTAAAATATTCAACACGGGTTAAAATATAAATATAATATAATATATATATGTTGATATAATAAAATTTTAAAAAATAATTAAAACATATAAATAAAAAGATTTAAAATATTAAAATATTCAATACAACACTATTTAAATAATATGACAATTATTTTAAAATATTACTATTACACGGGTGACTAACTTGGTCAAATTCCCTTGCTTACTAGAGTCCAACTGGCCCGCTTGGTAAGGCCACCAAAGCAAGGGCTTTAGTTTCCAATTTTTCATATTACTATAATTTTTTAATAATATAAGTTATTATATTTAAAATAAAATATTAAGATATTTAATATGATACTTAATTACATATTATTTTATTTCTTAAATTAAGTACTTAAAAAATTATTTCATTTCTCAATTTCTGTTAATTTTCTATTAAAAATATGCTACATTCAAGATGATTAATAAATAACATATTCTCACACTTTCAAATTTAAGTGCCTAATAAATCTCTATTTTCTACCAATTTCTATAATACTTTTATTTCTCAATCATTTCTCACATTTTCATTCAACTAATACCAATATGTATTTATTGAGTACCAACAACTATTTCTTTTTCCTAATGTGTAAAACTAATTATATCCTTTTTTATTCAACTTATAATATTCACTTTTGAATTTTTTTTCTTATTTGTTCTTAATCTTTATTTTAAATGGATTGACTATATTAATAATTGAAAAAAAAATTAGGAGAAAGAACTTAATTATAAATTTTTTTCATAACTTTCAACTATTTAGCTTTAAGCCTTTGAAAGTATTGAGCTGCCCTGTTTCCAAGAGCAATCTTTTATCACTGAATTTAATTTTTGTGATATTGAACTTAACTGGCATATGTTTTCCGCCATCCTTCTTGATCATTTCCATCTGGAAGTGAATTATATCATGAATGACTTTTTTGTTCTTATTCTTCCTGTTCTTGCTTCAAATCAGTACGGTATCTATATTTACGGTGTTTCAATTTCGGTGTTCATCTACAATGCTTTCCATAACTACATCACATGCCACGTGTTTGCCTTTGGGATAAAATTTTCTCAGCCCAAGTTTCTTTTTTCTTTTTTTCTTCTACTGCTTGCAGAAAAATTTAAAAAATAATTAAAATATATAGACAAAAAGATTTAAAATATTAAAATATTCAATACGACACTATTTAAATAATATGAAAATTATTTTAAAATATTGATATTACACGGGTGATTAAATTGGTCAAATTCCCTTGCTTACTAGAGTCCAACTGGCCCGCTTGGTAAGGCCACCAAAGCAAGGGCTTTAGTTCCCAATTTTCATATTACTATAATTTTTTAATAATATAAGTTATTATATTTAAAATAAAATATTAAGATAATTAATATGATATTTAATTACATATTATTTTATTTCTTAAATTAAGTACTTAAAAAAATTATTTCATTTCTCAATTTCTGTTAATTTTCTATTAAAAATATGCTACAATCAAGATGATTAATAAATGACATATTCGCTCACTTTCAAATTTAAGTGTCTCTATAATACTTTTAATTCTCAACCATTTCTCACATTATCATTCAACTAATGCCAATATGTATTTATCGAGTACCAACAACTATTTCTTTATCGTAATGTGTAAAACTAATTATATCTTTTTTTATTCAACTTATAATATGCACTTTTGAATTTTTTTTCTTATTTGTTCTTAATCTTTATTTTAAATGGATTGACTATATTAATAATTGAAAAAAAAATTAGGAGAAAGAACTTAATTATAAATTTTTTTCATAACTTTCAACTATTTAGCTTTAGAACTTTGAAATTATTGAGCTGCCCCGTTTCCAAGAGCAATTTTTATCACTGAATTTAATTTTTGTGTGATATTGAACTTAACTGGCATATGTTTTCCGCCATCCTTCTTGATCATTTCTATCTGGAAGTGAATTATATCATAAATGACTTTTTTGTTCTTATTCTTCCTCTTCTTGCTTCAAATCAGTACAGTATCTATATTTACAGTGTTTCAATTTCGGTGTTCATCTACGATGCTTTCCATAACTACATCACATGCCACGTGTTTGCCTTTGGGATAAAAATTTCCCATCCCAAGTTTTTTTTTTCTTCTACTGCTTGCAGCAAAATTAATGTTTTCCAATGCTTTCTATTTTGATAAAGTATGATTTGTTTGGTTAAAGATAGATTTTTCTTTTTATTAAATTCTTTTTTCGATTTTTTTTTTCTAATTTACTGTCCTACCCTTCACTTTTTATGTCGAAGTATTTATATCTGTTAGATTAGGGACTCTTTTGTCTTTTCGTAAATTTCTCTTTCATATTTCTTTTTCACTTTCCATCTCCCCTCTTCTTCTTCCGACACCTTCTTCTTATTAGGTTTAATCCAAATTTTATTAAAGATTTATATTAATAATTTCTTATTATATTGAATATATGTGAAGATATAATATATTTGTAAAGATATATGTGAAAGATATGATAAATTTAACAAATATGTGATATTTATTTATAATAAGAAACTAGAAAAGATATAAAGAGGCTTGGAGAGCAAAATTGGTGGATTATAAATATTTGTATTAGGAATTGATATGGTCATATAAATGAGAATGAAAACAAGAGAGAGATTGCCTTGTAAGCATGTATGTTAAATTTATTTTGATAGTAAAATTGATTCTTCTTATCTGTGGATGTAGGCATGTTAGTCAAATCACGTTAAATCTTGTGTATAACTTGTGTGATGTTTTTTTCAATTATTAGTATTTATGCATATTTGTAAAGAAAGAGATGTAATATTTCTCAAAAGATTGAATGAGATGTTGTATTTCACATTAAGATTGAAGAAGATGTAATATTTCCAAATAAGATTGAAGGTGGGGGATGCAGTATTTTCCCAACACTTCCTTCTCCATCCTTGCCTTCTCATGGAGCTTCATTCTCTATCTTTAGTTTCTCTCTTTCACTTTGGCTGAGAAACATGATCGATAGTGGTTTTGACTGCTGTCGGCAAAAGGGCTTAGTTGCTTGGGCTTCTAAAGGGACTCTATATTTGTGTCTTAGGGAATTTTTTAATTAAAGAATGCAGTTCTAAAAAATGACAAAATTTTGATAAGAAATGCGTGTGCTTTGGCTCTTAGTGAATGAGGCTAAGGAAGAAGATGAAGGTGGTGATGGTGGCACTGGCACTTGCCATACAGCTGCTATGTGATTTACATGCTGAAATTTGATAATTTGTTCTTTATTTTGAAAAAAATATTCTTTAAGAAAAAATTTATTCAGACCATTATGTCAAATTGCTTAGAGTTTTAGATTTTAAGTCCAGCTAATTTGAAAACTTCTTGAGCTTTTTTGATATATATGTTAAAAGTTGTTTTAGTTTGTAAAAGATCCCTAGTAATCTATAAGTGTTCATTTGGCTCTTGAAATTGAGTATAGAATTAGAGCTTGAAATTAGAATTGGAACTCTTAATTCTAATTTTTATGTTTGGAATGTCATTTAGAATTAGAATTGTAATTTCATAGACCAATTCTATAGAATTGAAAAATAATTAAGTTAAGTCTTTCTCAATTCTTAATCTATATCATAAGAATTATCAATTCCAAACTTAAAAATTAAACTCTCTCTCTTTCTTTTCTCTCTATATTTATTTATGAATAATCATATTTATTGAGATTCTATATTTATATAAATTTTTTTATATTTATATAAAATTTATTATAACATTATTTATTTTTTCTAAAAAAATTCATGAAAATTTTCTTTATGAAAAAAATGACTATTATATTATAAAAATATTATTGCATGAATATTTTTATTAATTTTAATCTTGTAACTAAATTTTTAATGTTTTAAATCATACCTTTAAACAATAAAATTATAATTGAATTCAGAATTATAATTTTTTTATTTTAATTCTTTGACAACTCCAAACACAGAATTTAAGATTCTAGATCAATTCTATTTCTAAAAGAATTGAAATTAAAATTAAAATTTTATATTTCAATTCCAGTTCCACTATTCAAACGAATATAAGGTGAAGTTCGTGTATACTTGCAGCTGTTTTTTGGTGTACACTAGTTTTTTTTATTCGTAAGAGTTGAATTTGAGACCTTATTTAAAAAGAATAAGTGTTGAATCACTTGAACTAATCAAGTATTAGTATACTTGCTGATGTTTGAACCATATAAATTAATTTAAGGATAGGCTTTTTAGTCATATCCTTTTTTTCCCCCCGAAACTTTCAAACGCATGCAGTTAGGCTTACGAGACTTAAATCAAAAGAAGAGATATTTGTTGATAAGAGACTTAAACTAATTGGCTTCAAAATGAAAATTGGCTTCACCTAATTTCAGTGTAACTTAAACTAAGATAAGATAATTGTTGATAAGAAATGAGGGGGAAAAAAAAATAATTACGTCAATAAATTGAAAGAGTGCTAGAAAAGTTGATCATGGCCCATAAAATCTATCTCCACGTTAATTCAACGAAAATTGATATCGATACGAATATTTTTACATAAAACTCATAAATTTTATAAGGAAGTACAAAAGCTATTTAACGATCTAATTAAATATTTGGAGAATATTTATTTAATCTTTGACCATACAAATGAATTTAATGAATATGAATGTTTTTACTTTCTTTAATAAAGATATTATCCCATAGGTCTTGCTTTATTCTTTTTTGGCTATCTAAGTGCTTTGATTAAAGCAATTTGTAAATTCAAACTTAATATAACCTTAAGAAGGGAGTGAAAATTTAAAAATGAGTATTTGTTTTTATTATTTTTTATATGCATAAAATAAGAAACAAGAACAAAGAAAAAACTACAATCTAAGAATTAGCACACGTCGAGCATCATCAAGTCTAACACAGGCTAATAATTTCTTGAGGAGGATCTTTCAGAATATGTAGTTGCAAGTTAGCCTCAACCCTAGATTTTATCATAGTATACAATTATTATTTTTGAGATATATACATACTTTTTTATTATTATGTAATTCGTTTCTTATTACAATAAGTAGTGTCACATTAATGCTTACAACTTTAATATAAGGTTTGTTAAATAATAAATTATTAATATAATTATGGTTTTTCTATTTTTTAAATGATTTTGTTATATGTTTTTCTTTCTTTTTATATTGATAATTTGGCTTTTTTTTGCTAATAAAACGGGGTCATGTACCTATAATACAAAGCAAATTAATGCACTTAAAGAAAATGAGTTCCAGCAAAATCAAATCATTATTTATTACCTAAATATTTAATATATTTAAGTTTTTAAACTAAATGTATAAGTTATAGAATATCATTTGACAACATATCATTTGGAAATATTATTAGTCCCCATTTTATTTTTTTGTCAGGTTTTGTTTTTATATGTCATTGTAATAATTGTTAACCTAAGATTTTTTTTGGTAGCATTTATTGGTTAGTTTAGTATTACTATGACAACGGGAATGAAAAATTAAAGGGTGATTTTTTATTATAGTTTTAAATATAAATGTCATTAATGAATTTTTACCATACTTTTAAGGATACAGAATAATGATTATACAAAAAAAAATTATAATTCTACATTAGGGCTATGTTTAGTATATTCTTTAAAAATATGAGTGAAAATTTTTGGGATGAATTTTTAATATAATTTTATATAAATTCCATCCATGATTTTTTCACTTAATGATATACTAAAATAACTAAAAATGAAAATATAATTTTTACATTAAAAATCAAGTTGGTATAAAGTCATAAGAAGGGGTTAAAATTTAAGTGGTAAATATTTATTTTTAATTATTATATGGTGTATAAAACCGAATCAATGAGAACAAAGGAAAAACTACAATTTAAGAATTAGCAGATATCCAACATCATCAAATAATAGGCTAAAAATTCCCTGAAAAGAAACTTCTAGCATATGAAATTGTGTATGAGATATTTTTTCTTGATTTGTGTGTATGAAGATTTTTACTATAATTATTATATATAAATTTGTTACATTGTCATAGGTTTTTACACCGTGCATTTTTCGGGTCAAAAACACTAATAATACGACAAAACATAAGGAAATTGGTCAATCTTTTTTTTTTTTTTGTAGAAGGAGGAAGAAAGACTTTTATCTTTATAACTTAAGGTCTTCAATTTTGCCTGGGGTTATTGGGTTTCAAAGTTTTGTCCAAATAAATAGTTATACATTTTTCATTTTGGTAGGCATAGTATACATAAATATTAGTTTTTAAATGTTGGGTGAGTGTAAGATCCTAAACTAATTGGGTACGATCCTGAAAACTGAATAAGCTCTTATATGTTATATCTCAGTAGTTGGCCGTTTTCTCTTCAAACCGAAAACTGTATGGTATTGGGTAAGTGTAAGATCCCAAACTAATTGGGTACAATCCTGAACACTGAATAAGCTCTTATATGTTATATGTTATATCTCAGTAGTTGGGCGTTTTCTCTTCAACCCGAAAACTGTATGCTATGGTTGGGAATTATGGAATGAAAAGAAAGAGATGGAAAGGAAGAATAAAGTTAAAGCAGAGAAAAAGAACAAATTATAAAATTAAAATTTTAATATAATCTTTATAAAATTAAGAGAATTTTGAAATCTTTTGTAGAAATGATCAGGAGAACGCATATATCTTTTTCTCTTTAAAAATCTTTGAAACAAAAAATTTGAGCTGGAGTATTTTTTTTTCTTTTTTTGGCAATAATAAATAGGGAAAAGCCAATTGAAGGATAGTTTCAGTCGGAAAATGGGAAAAAATTATTCGAACTCTTAACATCCACCTTTGGTGGGTGAGTTCAACACCATGTGAGCTTTGCTTCCCTGGTTTTGCTCAAATACTCAACTTCCGATAAAGCATTAAATTTCAATTATGTTAAGCAAAAACGTATAAAAATAAGGAGTGAATGTTATTCATACATTTTTACACCTTTTCCTTTTCTTTTTTTACACCTCTTATGTTTCTTCCTTTTCTCCAGAAAGGAAAAGTGTGAAGGAAAATATATAGAAATGTAATTAACTAGTATTTGAATCTGTGCGCACGAGAAGGGTTTTTCAAGTAGTAACATTTTATTATTTAGGAGAGACAAATGATCTTGCAGTAGTAATATTTTTTCGTATGTTTAATGGATTTTAAAATGAATAGCAAATAAGTTTTTAATAATGTTGTGAAAGACAATACAACATAACTTATGATAAGATAATGGCATATAAGAGTTGACATGGTTCTAAGTAATTTATAAATGAGTGTATACCAAAAAAAAAAAAACAGTAATCTATAAATGAGATGGAAAAAATGTCTAAAATGGCATTGCACATCGATATAATATTGTTAGGGTTATATCGCTGGAAAGACCCCAACCTCTTACAAATGGAAAGAAAATGTTATTGAACTAACTTTAGAATGTTGAATAAAAGACACAATCCTCTTGTAAAATATATTATAATTAGAAAACTGATATTAATGATAAAACCTATAAATCAAGTCCATAAATTAATACTTACGAAATAATATGAAATGAGCTATAAAATATAAATTGAATTCTGTATATATTTGCTAATGATTGAACAATTTAACCTATAAGAGTATTGGATAACGATATGTCAAAATTTATATCACATAAACATCGAGATACTCATGTGATACCAAACTTAATAATTCATATAAGACAACTAAATGAATATCAACAACTATGGTATGATATGTAACCTTTAACAAGCAATAAAAGCATAAGATATATACCAATGTCCCTGTATATCTTGTTATTGCATGACCTTTGAATAGTGTTGAAATTTTATGTCTAATGAATGTACACCTCAAAGTCATCATAAAAAGAAATGTAAAATCCAACATAAGTACAATGAAAGTAAAGTTATATAAATAACGACAATGATATGTATAAGTATAATATAAATTGTTTACCTAAATGTCATATCTTTTGAAATATTTTTTTTAGACAACTTTTTTTGTTACACGACACGGTTGTCCAAATCAAAATCTTCAATCCACTCTTGGTTTTAACTCTTGATACAACTACATATAACTAACTATGTGTAGAAACAAGCTTTAACAAATACAATCCTATGTGAGAAAGGGATTGTCCTTAGCTTTTATTGATAATAGGTGTAGAAACGAGTCACGGCAGATTATGCCTTATCTTAAATGACGGGCCTAACATGTTATTCAAATGTAAGACTTGAGTCTAATTTATTTATTTAATATAAACTAATTTTTAAAGTCTGATCTGATTTTAATAGCCTGACCTAGTTTAAAGCTTATTTAAAGACATACTTTATAATAAAGTCTTTAAATAAGTTAACATGAATAGACTAACAGGTCTAGATTTAAAAAAAATATTATATTATTTATAAAATTAATTATATTATATAAATATTAAAATATCATAATATATATAAAGTAATAGTGTATATATAATTAATTAGGCTAACTTGCTAGGCTTAAAAAACTTTTTCAAAGGCCTAAAACTTAATCTATTTAACTAAATAGACTTTTTAAAATATCTTGGCCTAGCCTTTTTGTTAAATGGGTTAGGTCAGGTCAAGCCTTAAATAAGTCAGGCCATAGGCTCTCGACGGATCGCTTGCCCTATTTCCATCCTAATTGGTTGTCATCACAAAATATATAGACAATGGGAATTGCCTCCTTTAAACTTTTAAAGGCGTTCTCGAATCAAATGATATTAAATTCACCTGTAGAATATAAGTTATATCACCAAATTTTCTGTCACTATTGTTGCATCAATGACATTCTTCTCCAATTCATTAATAATTAGTCTCGTCCCATTGCACAATAGAATAATCTTATTTGTTCACTTTTAAATAGTATTTTTCTTTCATTATATAAGAAGTTGTATGAATAAAGTGAAAAAAGAATTAAAAATATATATTTATATTTAAATATTAAATGCATCACAATAATAGTTGTCTACATCATGACTCATAAGCAAAATAAAATTTTTATATATATAGATTTTTAAAAAGGGAAGAAAGTGAAGTTGAAAGTGAGAGGAGTTCGTAAGTTTATTATATAAAAATTAAAAATTAATAGAAAGGTGAGTTGAAATTATAATATTAATGTATATAAAATAATCGTGAATCACATATCAAATACATATTAGGTATCAACTCTTTTAACTTCGCCGTTTTTATCTTTGGGATAATTATACTAACCTCTCGTGAGGTTAGTACTTATTACACAGACACCTTTCTTGTTTGATAAATTAGTCGTACCTCTTGTTTTGGACCGGATTATGGATCCATAGATCTGGAGCAACCTGACCCACCAGGGTGGCACCCAAATGTTAATGCGTGCATGAAGCAGCCTATACACTAAACGTAATGATGAACCTAAAAAAATTCATATTTTTACTGTTCAAAATCTTGAGTTTTCATCCTCTTTTAATATTTTTGATTTAGTTTTGTTCTTAAATTTTATTATGTTTTTTTTATGTATTTTTGATAGGTAATACACATGGAAAGAGATTGGATGCTTAAAGAAGCAAGAAATCAAAGAAACAAGTTTTCAAGATAAATTATCAGATTTTGTGCAAAAATAATAAATTCTTGAAAATAAATATTTGAAGAATTCTTATCCTATTCTTAGATGCTAATTAGAGCTTTAATTGGATGTAAAATCTTAAATAAGGATTAGATTGAAGATTAGATAGGGATTCTCAAAGAGATTTGATTTGGAGCAAAATTTGGATTCCCACACTATCTTGACCATCTTTCATTAATTGATTCATATCTTGGGTTACAGAGATCAGATCGACGCATCGTTTGCGGCATTGGAAAGTTAACAGAAAATCTTACAACTTCTCTGTTGAGATCAAGGGCAAATTAGGCCATCTGGAAGGTGAGAAAAATCATGAAATTCAGATACAAAAATCTATCAGCTTTTCTATAAAAGGAGAAAAATGAGTTTAGCAAAGGAGCTCTCTTTTTACACATTCTTAGACATTTGGACAAAATGTAGCAGCCGTCAAGAGGCACAAACCCTAATATGGTGTGGGCGCAATTAGGTTTGAAAATTAGGGATTTTCTTCAACCTTTCTACCTTTCTACAATGGAGTTTGTCACATTCTTCCTTTTGTATTCTTCTTTTTCCATGTGTAACTAATTTCCCCTTTGTTAGGGGGATGATGAATCTTGTTCTTGGATTATGTAACTTTCTTTTATGGGTTTAATCTATGTTTCTTTTTCATGATTTACATGTTTATCTCTATTCTTAATACATTTCTAAATTTGATCAATTTGGGAATGATTTTTTTGGTTGATGTATGATTTGAAAAAATTTGCATGAATCTAGAACATGTAACAAACACCATAATTTCTGTAATCGCTAGGAATAGACGTTGTGGGTTATGTGGTCTTTCTTTTAATTCCCTCGTTCTTGATAATGCCTTTCTAATTGGGGTTAGACTAAGGGATTAGTTAATTTCAATCAGCATAAGAGGATTAATATACCAAGAAATTGAGTATTAATTAATTTTGAGAATTGATCATAAATCATTGAAATAGAACATAGTTAAATCAATATTTGAATATGCATCTAAAGAGTTCAAGTGAAATCTGAACCCTAACTCTTTAACATCATTATTTTTCATCCCTTTGATTTATTGCTTACTGATTTTATATTTCTTTTGAATTGAATTTGCATCAACCCTCTTTTCGATAGCTTAAATAGTATCTATTTGGTAAATTTAGTAATTAATAACTTAATTATCGTAGGACGATACTCTACTCCCTCTTTATTACTTTTGTCGATTTGGTGCACTTGCCAATATCCGTAACAAGTTTTTGGCACCGTTGTCAGGAATTATTGTTATTAATATTAAATAGTAGTTGAAAAGATATTAATTTAAGTATTTTTTGTTTAATTTTATTTTTAATTGTTTATTTTAAATTTTAATTTTAAATTTTTCTTTAAATTTTATTTTATTTATAGATAATTATTTTTCTTATTTAATTTCATTTTTTTCTTCATTTAATTTCATTTTTAATTTGTTTCTTCTTCTTTTTTCTTTGTTTATTTTTATTAGTCATTTATTTTTATTTTTATTTTAAATTTCACTCTTTACTTCACTCTAATTTGTTTGTTTGTTTGTTTGTTTATGCAAGGTTCTCTAGAGTCAGAAGAATTGCATTTTGATCCAGAGATAGAGAGAACAACCAGAGCAAATAGAAAAACAGCTAGGGAAAGGAAGAAACTTGAAGAAGCAGAAACAAAGATGGCTGAAATAGTTGTAATTATAGAGCGAAGATGCACATTGGCTGACTATACTACTCCATCTGCTGAAAATATTTCTACCAATATTGTGCGTCATGCTATTTAGGCCAATTTGAGATTAAACCATCACTTCTACAGCTGGTGCAGCAAAATCAATTTGGGGGAGGTCAAACAGAAAATCCAAACTGGCACATTGCAAATTTCTTGCAGCTCTATGATACTATTAAGTATAATGGTGTTACTGATGATGCCATTAGATTACGACTATTTTCATTTTCTCTCAGAGACAAAGCAAAGAGCTGGCTACAAGCCCAGCCACAAGGGAGCATTTCTACTTGGGAAGATTTAGTTGGCAAATTTCTCACTGGATATTTTCCTCCATCAATGTTTGTGAAGATGAGGGGTGAAATAGCTTGTTTCACTCAAAATCAAGGGGAGTCATTATATGAATCGTGAGAGAGATTCAATGAGCTATTAAGGAGATGTCCTCACCATGCTAAATTCAAGGAGTCATTTGAGGTTTGGCAGCAAGTGCAAATTTTTTATAATGGTTTGAATCATTCCACAAGACTCATGGTGGATGCATCTGCAGGTGGATCTTTAAACACAAAAACTCCTAAAGAAGCTCAAGAATTATTTGAAATAATGGCCACTAATGAATATCAAGTTCCTAGTGGAAGAGCTACAGTCAAACAGGGAATGTTGGAGCTTAGTGTTGTTGATACTATACTAGCACAAAATCATACTATGATGCAACACATTGTCAACCTTACTAACCAAGTTGGTAATTTATAGGTAAATGTAGTTAATCATCAAGGTCTGACTTATGATTTTTGTGGAGGTAACAATGTCAATGGTCAATGTGAGGTAGGGAATTCAGGTGTCAACATTTCAGAGTAGGTGAACTATATGAGTAATTTTTCAAGGCCACAAGGTAATCCTTATTCTAGTACTTACAATCCAGGCTAGAGGAATCATCCCAATTTCTCTTGGAAGAATCAAGCTATACCATTGAATGCTCAGCCCGAACAAAAGTTTCCTCTTGAGATTGCAATAGAGAAACTTTCTCTGCAGACCTCTATTTTTGTGCAACAGGCTTCAACTTTTATGGAGGAATCAAGAACTAATTTCAAGAATCATGAGGCCACTATTAGAAGTCTTGAGAATCAAGCGGGGCAGATAGTGAAACAGCTTCAAGAAAGACCTCCAGGTACCTTACCAAGTGATACTGTTGTCAATTCAAAGGAGCAATGTCATGCTATTACACTGACAAGTAGTAAGACTTTGGAAAGACAAATGAAAGAAGCACCTAATTCAGCAGGAAGTGAAAAAACTGATGTTCCTGTTGATGTCTCAACTCAAGAGTGCTATATTGAAGAAGCTAAAGAGGAATAATCGAGAGTGCAGAGAAAAAAAAAAGACTTGGAGCTGAAGAAAATAGTTGATCCTTCACTCTATGCTAAACTTCTATACCCTCAAAGATTCAGGAAGGAGATTCAAGAAAAGCAATTTTCCAAGTTCTTAGAAGTCTTCAAGAAGTTGCAGCTAAACATTCCTTTTGCTGAAGCACTTGAGCAGATGCCCTCATATGCTAAATTCATGAAGGATTTTCTGTCAAAGAAGATGAAGTTGGAAGAAGATGAGACTGTAGCACTTACTGAGGAGTGTAGTGTCATTATTCAAAGGAAACAGCCACCAAAATTGAAAGATCCAGGTAGTTTCACTATTCCTTGCACCATTGAAAAGCTGACTATTGAGAAAGCTCTATGTGACTTAGGGGCTAGTATCAATTTGATGCCATTGTCTATCTTGTGCAAACTGGGAATTGATAAAGTTAAGCCTATAATGGTTTCTCTTTAATTGGCAGATCGATCAATCAGACATTCATACAGTATTGTGGAAGATTTACTAGTGAAGATTGATAAATTTATTTTCCCAGTTGACTTTGTAGTCTTAGATATAGACGAGGATACTGATATTCCATTAATTCTGGGGAGACCATTCTTAGCAACATCAGGAGCGTTGATTAATGTACTAAGAGGAGAGCTTATTTTGAGGGTAGATGGAGATCAAGTAACTATAAATATTTTTAATAAGTCTACCCTAATATCAGATCTTTATGCCCCTATTAATTGCATTCAAGGTAAATTTCAAAAGGGGTTGGATGGTAAGAATTCTTCTTCGTCCATTAATGTTGATTTTTCCGCTTCCAAGATTGTTGATAAAAAAGAGAAAGGTCATCCCATTATCCATGGTTCACTGCAAGTTAATCCCTTATGTGTTGAAAATTGAGACCTCCATGGCCTGATAAGATTTCCTGTGTTAAACTATGTTTAGAACAATCAAGTTTAAGTCAAGTTCCAAACACTTGTGGGGATTCCAAAGGCAATGACAGAGTATGGAGGCAAAGAGCTGATAAGAGAAAAATGTCATCCTACTTCTCTTGCTTCAAGCCTCCTTGATGAATAAAAGGCAACGTCAAGCTAATGACGTTAAAAAAGTACTTTTTGGGAGGCAACCCAAATTTTCTCTCCTTTTTTCTTTTATTTTTATTTTTGTTTTTATTTTGTTATTTCTTATTTTTCTTGATTAACATTTTTTCAATTTTTGTTTTGTAGTTAGCTAGTGTTGAGTTGGCTTTAGTGCCTCCCTGAGTTCGGAGCCTTTGCAGGGGGATGTATATAGTTATCGGCCACCAAAAAGAGTTTTTCTTTTCCTTTCTTGCATTTAATTCATTTAGTTATTTGTTTTAATTAGTTTTGATTTTGTCATCATCACCCATTTTGTGTTTTTTGTCTTTGTGTGAAACTGTGCATGTTGGTGTGTTGATTTGAATATCTAATGATTGTTTAAATTACGAATTATCTGATTTCTTAGGATATCATATAAGAATCCATGAGTTGCATTTATCTCTATTATTTCAATTGTGTATGGATGTTCTTCCTATCTTTATGATTGATAGACCTTAGAATTTAATTGCATTTCAAACTTAGAGAAAGTTTATGGGATTGCATGTGTATGAATGATTTGCATCTAGAAGTTGTTTAATTCTCTTTTAAGGTGAAATCCTAGGCAGTGCATGATTAAGGAAATGATAAGGGCCTTCTTTAGATCGTTTGAGCCTTTCAAGCCAACTTCTATACACAGTTTATTCCTAGGTCCCTTTTGTAGCCTTGTTATTGTTTGGCCTTTATTTCTTTTCTTTTACTCACATTTTCCTTTTCCCATACCCACATAAAAAAAATTTCCTCTCTTACATAACCTTTGTTGAGTGCATATCTTATTTTATTTTATTATTCAAGTCTTCATTATTTTTGTGCATAAAGTTTTGCGGAGATGAAAATTTTCAAAGAAAAAAAAATTCAAAAAGCAAAAAAAGAAGAAGAGAAGTTTCACCCAAAGTATTGCAAAGAAATAAGTTTGGGAGTGGAGGTTGCTGAAAAAGAAAAAAAAAGGAAAAAAAAAGAAAGAAAGGAAGTGAATGATGTATTGTTTCTTATGCTCCATTTTGCACTTGTATTATATTTTGAGACTTGAATTTTGAAATTTGCATGATTTTGTATCTCAACTTTTGTTTCCATTTTCCTACCACTTTTTTTTAACCCATACCATTAGCCTTACATTACAAACTTTTAAAGACCCTTTTGATCTTTGGTTGTGTGCTGTTTACATTAGTGGAAAGACGAAAAATAACCCTATGAATGTGGGTTTGATGTGCACTTGCAGTTTTATAAACCTATCTGAGCTTAAACTTTATGAGGAGATTGAGTCTTTCATTTATGTTTTTGGGAAGTTATTTGTGCATAAGAGTTGCATGTGAGAGATAATATGATAATTGAATTGTTCATGTGTGATACTTTGAAATTAGATTGTGAAGCAATTTCTGAGGATATGAATGATTTTTAATACCTGGTGTTGCCTTGTTTGAGTCAGTGTGTTTTGAGTTTTTATTTATTTAGTTTTTTTTTGTTTTTTTTATTTTTACTTAAGGACAAACAAAAGCTTAAGTTTGGGGGAGTGATGAACCTACAAAAATTCATGTTATTACGGTTCAAAATCT
The DNA here is from genome assembly GCA_029884595.1 of Ormosia semicastrata. NCBI lineage: Eukaryota > Viridiplantae > Streptophyta > Magnoliopsida > Fabales > Fabaceae > Ormosia > Ormosia semicastrata. Next base: position 6,724,165 of record JAQQTO010000029.1, read on the forward strand.
TGGGTTTTCATCATTTTTAATCTTTTTGATTTAGTTTTGTTCTTAAACTTTACTATGTTTTAATTATTTTAATTATGTTTTTATTATTATTTTATGTGTTTTTGATAGGTAAATACACATGGAAAGAGATTGGATGCTTAAAAAAGCAAGAAATCAAAGAAACAAGTTTTCAGAATAAATTATCAGATTTTGTGCAAAAATAATAAATTTCTGAAGATAAATATTTGAAGAATTCTTATCCTATTCTTAGATGCTAATTAGAGTTTTAATTGGATGTAAAATCTTAAACAAGGATTAGATTGAAGATTAGATAAGGATTCTCAAAGAGATTTAATTTGGAGCAAAATTTGGATTCCCGCACTATCCTGACCATCCCTCATTAATTGAGTCATATCTTGGGTTACAGAGATCAGATCGATGCATCGTTTGCGGCATTGGAAAGCTAACATAAAATTCTACAACTTGTCTATTGAGATCAAAGGAAAATTAGGCCATCTGGAGAGTGAGAAAAATCATGCAAGTTAGATATGAAAATCTGTCAACTTTTCTATAAAAGGGAAAAAATGAGTTTAGCAAAGGAGCTCTCTTTTTACACACTCTTGGACACTTAGACAGAACGTAGCAGTCATCAAGAGGCACAAATCCTAATGTGGTATGGGCGCAATTAGGCTTAAAAATTAGGGATTTTCTTCAACCTTTTCACCTTTTTACAATGGAGTTTGTCATATTCTTCCATTTGTGTTCTTCTTTTTCTATGTGTAACTAATTTTCCCTTTGTTAGGGGGATGATGGATCTTGTTCTTGAATTATGTAACTTTCTTTTATTGGTTTAATCTATGTTTCTTTTCATAATTTACGTGTTTATCTCTATTCGCATTTCTAAACCTGATCAATTTGGGAATGATTTTTTGGGTTGATGTATGATTTAAAAAAATTTGCATGAACCTAGAACATATGATAAACACCATAATTTCTACTATCGCTAGGAATAGACGTTGTGGGTTATGTGGTCTTTTTTTTAATTCCCTCGTTCTTGATAATGTCTTTCTAATTGGGGTTAGACTAAGGGATTAGTTAATTCCAATCAGCGTAAGAGGATTAATATACCAAGGAATTGAGTATTAATTAATTTTGAGAATTGACCATAAATCATTAAAATAGAACATAGTTAAACTAATATTTAAATGTGCATCTAAAGAGTTCAAGTGAAATATGAACCATAACTCTTTAATATCATTGTTTTTTATCCTTTTGATTTATTGTTTGCTGATTTTATATTTTTTAATTGAATTTGCATCAACCCTCTTTTTTATAGCTTAAATAGTGTCGATTTGGTAAATTTAGTAATTAATAACTTAATTCTCGTGGGACGATACTCTACTCACTCTTCATTACTTTTGTCAATTTGGTGCACTATACTCTACTTGTGGAATGATTCCCTGGCAACGGCGCCAAAAACTTGTTACGGATATTGGCAAGTGCACCAAATCGACAAAAGTAATAAAGAGTGAGTAGAGTATCGTCCCACGAGGATTAAGTTATTAATTACTAAATTTACCAAATCGATACTATTTAAGCTATCGAAAAGAGGGTTGATGCAAATTCAATTAAAAAGAAATATAAAATTAGCAAACAATAAATCAAAGGGATGAAAAATAATGATATTAAAGAGTTAGGGTTCAGATTTCACTTGAATTTTTTAGATGCATATTCAAATATTAGTTTAACTATGTTCTATTTCAATGATTTATGGTCAATTCCTAAAATTAATTAATACCCAATTCCTTGGTATATTAATCCTCTTACGCTAATTAAAATTAACTAATCCTTTAGTCTAACCCCAATTAGAAAGACATTATCAAGAACGAAGGAATTAAAAAAAAGACCACATAACCCACAACGTCTATTCCTAGCGATTACAGAAATTATAGTATTTATCACATGTTCTAGGTTCATGCAAATTTTTCCAAATCATACATCAACCCAAAAATCATTTCTAAATTGATCAGGTTTAGAAAAGCATTAAGAATAGAGATAAACACGTAAATCATGAAAAATAAATATAAATTAAACCCATAAAAGAAAGTTATATCATCCAAGACCAAGATCCATCATCGCCCTAACAAAGGAAAAATTGGTTACACATAAAAAAAAAAGAACACAAAGGGAAGAATATGACAAACTCCATTGTAGAAAGGTGGAAAGGTTAAAGAAAATCCCTAATCTTCAAGCCTAATTGCGCTCACACCATATTAGGGTTTGTGCCTCTTGACAGCTGTTGCGCTCTGTCCAAATGTCTAAGAGTGTGTAAAAAGAGACCTTCTTTGCTAAACTTGTTTTTCTCCTTTCATAGAAAAGCTGATAGATTTTTATATTTAACTTGCATGATTTTTCTCACCCTCCAGATGGCCTAATTTGCCCTTGATCTCAACAGAAAAGTTGTAGGATTTTTTGTTAGATTTTCAATGCCGCAAACGATGTATCAATCTGATTTCCGTAACCCAAGATATAACTCAATTAATGAGGGATGGTCAGGATAATGCGAGAATCCAAATTTTACTCCAAATCAAATCTCTTTGAGAATCCTTATCTAATCTTCAATCTAATCCCCTGTTTAAGATTTTACATCCAATTAAAGCTCTAATTAGCATCTAAGAATAGGATAAGAATTCTTCAAATATTTATCTTCAGGAATTTATTATTTTTGCACAAAATCTAATAATTTATCCTGAAAACTTGTTTCTTTGATTTCTTACTTCTTTAAGCATCCAATCTCTTTCCATGTGTATTTACCTATCAAAAACACATAAAAAAATAAAAATATAATTAAAATAATAAAAACATAATAAAATTTAAAAACAAAACTAAATAAAGAAGATTAAAAGAGAATAAAAACCCAAGATTTTGAACCGTAAAAATATGAATTTTTGTAGGTTCATCACGTAACTTCCTCAACATAAATGAATATTCATCACACCCTGCATAAATAGGGGATTGATCATAAAGAATGACAGTTTCTACAATTCTAGGTAACATAATTCAATACACATTGAATGCTCAGATTCTTCACACTTTTAAATGCTCATATATATACCCTTAGCAAGGTGAACGAGGTACGACCTATTTCTCAACACAATCTACCCTCCTTGCGGATATACTAACTTGAGCGTTGGAGTGCCTTTTGCAGATACCAACCCCCTCGCTCCATTGTTGTCGCTACTGCACCACGAAACAATCTACCCATCTCTTACCTTCTTAGGTAACCATCAAAATCTAGTTCCAAACATTAGCACCATCTATGGGAAAATGATAAAATTGTAATCCCAACACTACTCTCAGCACTTCTATCGCTGCCATCATCATGGTTAACGTAAGGAGGATACAAGCCTCAACCAACCAGAATTGTTCTTCTGCTACGTGCAATCCACTTTCTATGAATCGTTGTCCAGCATTTATCCCTGTTGCTCATGAGCCACTTCTGGAATCATTCGTAGTCTACTCGGAACCCAAACAGGACAGGTTAGAGACTTCTTTCACTAGAGAGAATCTCCCCCTCCTTCCACAAGATTTCTGGCGAGGTAATGCCTTGGGCCTCAAAGAGCACTTCTGGGGATGTTGGGCTACAGGTGTCAATGCTGCAATGCCCAGGAGATTAGGTGGAAAATGAAGCTCAGTCCTGCCGGGCTGAATTTGATCACCAAGATCTATCTAGAGCATAACTGCATTCTCTGGTTAGGCTTCAGGATAAGAGGATTGATTGCCAAGGCAAAAGAATCCATAACCTAGAAAGAGCTGCTAACTAGGACATTGAAGCCGAAAATCAGTCTCCGAGGGGAAATTAAGAAAATAGAAGAGACCAACATCAACATGATGGCTGCCACCCAGAGAACTCTAGGATTGCAAGTCCCGATCATAATGCTGAACCTGCCCATTCATGAGAGTAGGAACACAGAGTAGGGAACACGGTTTCACAAAACCAACCATTCTCTAATAGACTAATGGCTTATGAAATCCTTAGGTGTTTCAAGTATCCAATCAATATTGAAGCCTATGATGGGACCATGGACCCTCAGGAACACTTGGATGCTTACGTTTTGACATTTTTGTTTGCTGGGAGCGATGACTCTCTCATGTGTCGTGCTTTCCCCCTATTTTTAAAGAAAGTCACCTTGAGATGATCCACCACTTTAGCTCCGAGGTCTGTGGATAAGTAGGGAAGCCTGTCCTCGAGATTTTTGCTGCACTTCGCTACTGATAAAGTAAAGCCTAAATCTATTTTATGCCTCTTCTAGATCAAGTAGGGAAAGGAGGAGTGTCTTTGAGACTTTATATCCTGGGTCAACAAGGAGATTGTGAATATACATGACTTAGATGAAATACTTGGATTTTACTATATAAGAGAAGGGCTCTGACCTGGGGTATCTTCTTTTTCCCTTGCAAAGAAGGAGCCTAAAACCATGGATGAGTTCTGTGCTTGCGCTGACAAATACATCAACGTTGAAGATATTCTTCGAGCCAAGAAGCATCTTGAAAAAGAAGGTGCTAAGCACAAGTCCGGGGAGCAATCAAAACCAACAGGGGCATAATTCAAAGCCACCTTTCAAGGGGAAGTACGACAACTATACTCCCCTTAATACACCTCAGGCTCAAATCTACCAAGAAGTCATGAATACCGAGCTTTGGGATATGTAGAGACCTCCCCTTTTAAAAAACCATTCACGAATTGACACATCCAAGCATTACATGGCATGATGGTCATGGCCACAATACGGAAGATTATGAGAACCTCTAGGATGTCATCGAGTCTCTCATCATGGCTATTTGGGCAAGTATGTGCACCAAGCCTAGAACAATAAAAGGAGGGGTCATTACAAAAAGTGGAGCTATAGCCTTCGAAGTTGCTCTCCTCCCTGCCAAAGAAGACATTCTCCGACTAGGAATGACAACCCTGACCCACGCTCACCTCGGGTTAACACCCAAAATCAAGATAGGGTGTAACCCTAGAATAACAACTAGGAGGACAATCATCATCACGCTAAGTAACCTGGATAATTATGTAATACTTTGTAATTGTTACTTTTGCTGTGTAATAAACATCTTTAGTTATCAATAAATCAATTTTTTCTAATTGTTGTCTCATTTAAAAGCCAATACCTTGGCTGTGACCTTGAGTCCACGAGTACTTTGGCTCATTAATATCCACAACTAGTACCTCGACCGTGATTTCTAGTCCACAAGTACTTCGACCTGACACAACTCACAAGGTTATCACACCTTGGCGAGATCCAAGGAATACAAGGTCTGAAAGTATAAGCTATTTCAAAGTCTTTAACATGATGGTCAAATTGGGGAATCCACTTGAACACCCTCCGGGGTCAAGCAATGCATTCAAAGGTTTTCACTCGTACCCATTTTTGTTTGACCAGCTTTACAGAGGTTAAGCGCATTTTTACTTGACAGCCAGACAAAGGAATCCACTTGATCACCCTTCGGGGTCAAGCAGCTCATTCAAGGGTTTTCACCCTTACCCTTATAACCTGATCTTAACCCATAAATCGACCAAGTTTACAGTGATTAAACGTAATCGACCATAGCTAGGGATTGTGGACTCTGCACCAAGAGGCTTCTGTGTCACTCTTACCTGAAGTTCGACGATTAACTAATCCTAAATTAACCTGACTACCGAGATCGAGCTTTGGACTCATCTTGGTCAGGCAAAACGAGTGTTTGTCAAACTAAACGAAGTCAACCATCGAGATTGAGCTTTGGACTCATCTTGACTAGCAAAACGAGTGTTTGTCATCAAGACAATGGAAAGCATAATATTCTAAAAAGTGAGTTTATTATTATTCACATTTCAAACATCATCAACTTTACAAGAAGGGCCTATAAACTACTCTGATGCAAATGTGTCCACTTGAAAGAAGCTAAGAAGGTAGCCTGGTAAGACGATGATGATAATCAAGCACTGACCACAATCACTGCAATGGTTCCTCAACATGCACGCACTCGTCCCTTCCCTCTTGATCAATATAAGGAGAAAGCTTCACAACCATTAACTTCCTAAATACCTCTACGCACCCAAGGCATGACGACAAATAGGGGAGCAAATAAGGAAGGGCGGTGAAACCCTTCCACGCCTCACAGGAACTACAACAGAAGTCGTGAGCCTTCCCGACAAAAGTAGGATCTTCTACATATACCTAAAAAGAAAGGCTTCTACTGCTCGGAGACGTGTTGACCAAGCCACGTAGAGTAGTTACTTGGCCCTCACTGAGACATTACGCTTGGAGAGAAAGGCTTTCACTAGAAAAATATGCAAAGAGAAAGGGAACACTTTTAAAAATTTGGAAAATAAATGAAAGATGATTCTAAAAAGGGACATAACCTTCAACATGCTCATGAGAAGCATAAAAGGGCCACCCTCTGGAAAAGGCAGTCTCAAACAAAGATAAAAATTGAAAGAAAGGAATAAGAGACAACCTCACTATAAACATTCTTTATTTATAAATGTGAACTGACTACACATTCGAAACCATATTTAATTATTCCTCCCCTATAATTGGCCACAAAGGCAACGAACAGTTAGGAAATAGAGCAGAAAGTTGCTATCGTCATTAAAGCGATTTTAATTACCAATAAATTCAAAGCAACAATTCCTAAGCAAGTACAGACTATTACAAACCACAGAGTAAGGACTGCTAAAAGAACATTAAATCCCTAAGAGTAATAATGTCCCTACCCTCCTTCAAGTAGCAATCAATAGAAAGACTATGAAGGAACACGTTGGACATCGGCCTATGATTATGAGCAACCGATCCCAACCTTTAAGGGACCTTGCAACCTAACTTCAACAATCCAAAGTCTTGTCACCGAGATCGAGCGTTGGACTTATCTTAGTGAATTACGTGAGCAAATTTTTTAAATGTAAAATCAATATCGGGATTAAGTGTTAGACCTATCTCGGTGTTGCGAAGGCAAAAAATCGACAAGTGTGAAAGAGGCACTAAGATTGAGCGTTGGACTCATCTCAGTAAAAGAAAGAAATCAATATGAAGAAAATTCCAAGTATTGAAATTAAATTAAAAATGCCCGAGGTTAGGACTTGTCCAAATACATCAATAAAGCCCCATGCATAAGGCAAGAGAAAAAACCAGATATCAGGTGGGGCTTGAATCTTCCGGGGTCACCACCGCCACCTTAGACCACGCTTCCTCAATCTGTGTCACCTCAGTCTGCATTGCCTCGGCCAAGTCACCCTAACCTCTTCTCGTCCGGCCTCTGGTGTAACCTCTACCCCTCCTCTGCCATCCACCCTTCGGTCCGCTTGATCATATGGGACAGCCACTAAAGCAACCATATCCATAATTTGGCCATCTTGAACCTTCCTCAGTGCACCAACCCCCTCCTCATTAAGACCGGGGTTAAGAAGGCGGAGTTGGTTAAGGGCATTCTCAAATGATCCCTTAATGGACTTCGACCAATCATTTACCATTTGGGTAAATTTTTCATTCAGCCTAGTCTCAGTTTGGCGCAGAAGTTTACACTAATCCCAGACACCAGTGAGGATGAACTCGATCGATGCTAAGCTCTCCTTCAATGCATTCTCTAGAGCCACCGCTTCATTAAGTTGGACTCAAAGCTCTCTTTCAATGCATTCTCCCGAGTTACCGCTTTATCAAGTTGGACTTGAAGCTCATCGGCCTATGCAGCCTTAGCCCAAAGAAAAGTGACCCCGGTAACATTTACAGTGAGGCGGGCAACCTCAGGCTAGAGCCTACCTACCTCGGAGTTGCGCAACTTAAGTTCTTTAGCAACCTGGGCTAGCTGCACATCCTTCTGGGTGACCTCTATGGTAGCCTGGGCTAGCTGCCCATCCTTCTAGGCGACCTCCGTGGCAGCTTGGGCTAGATGCCCATCCTTCCGGGTGACTTCCAACTCAAGAGTTTGCTTTTCGACTCAAAGGGTGCAAAGCTCCCTCTCCAAGATGGAAGCCTCCCAGAAAGAATCCCAAGCCTCCTCCATGAATCGAAGCAAAGAGGCAAGGTGCAAATTCCCAAGTTGGGCCCTATGGAAAGGAGCTCCAGTATGTCGAGCTCGATCAACACATCGATCTTGGAGTGACTCAATAAGGCGTCATCAATGAAGCTAGTGGGATTAGCCCATAAGTCCACACTAATCCTAGTGGAAAACAGAGCAGTGCACCCTCAAACATCGGACCAGTTATGACCACGAACACTTCAGGATCTTTCGGGATGCTCTCAGTGACTGGTCTCTTCCCCCTCAGATCCTTACTGCTTTTAGCCTGCCTCTTGCAGGATCGCAAAGGTGAATAGGGGAACTAGTCCCAATATATCCAACCTTAGTGGGCGGAGGGGGAATCATCTCGAGGACTACCTCAGTTGTGGGCTAAGGAACTACACTGCTCAAAAGTGGAGGAATAATAAGAATTACCCGTGAAGGGCCTATCGGGGCCTGAGATCTAGACACCCCACCACTCCTGGCCTCCAACTTCTCAGCCAAATGCTAAAGTCCGGTCTATGAAGCCAAGCTTTCTATAGAAAAAGAAGAAGAAAGGAAAGTGTTATAACACTTAAATAAATATTAAGCGTAAGAAAATAAGTGCAAAAAGAAAAATGTGCAAAGCGAGATACCTAGTAAAGCCTTTACAGAATCAGCGGGCTCATCTAGGATATCTTTACCGGAGATGACCCCATTTTCCTTGGTCCAATCAATCAGGAAGCGCAAGACCATGGCCTCAAGAAGAGAAATCTCAAAGACTGGAGTCTCTATCTCTTCATTTCTCTGCTCCCAACTAGCTTTGGTCTAGTATAAATAAAAGCGTGACTGACCTTCCGGGGTGATGAAAAAAGGTGTCGTCCCCGAAGAGCCTTCTATCCCAAAGAAGCCCCTTTTAAAACTCTTGAAGGATTCTTGGTAGGGTTTGAAAACTCTGTGCCTATTCTGTGCTCGCAGTGTGACCTATCCCTTGGTTTAGTTGCTCTCCGAGGTCGACAACCGAGAAAAAAGATAGAAGAAGGATTTGATCGAATACGACCACTCAAAGACCTCGCAAGCTCGAATGCTCAGATGAACCCCCAAGCATTCGGATGGAGTTGAATAAGCGCCACTCACAAGTGAGTAAGGACGCCCATCTCGAACTCAGTGAATGACAACCGTACCCCGATCCTGGTGAAGAGAGCCTTGTACATGTACATGAAGTACCCGCCTGTAGTATGGATTGCGCAGACCCTTTCTTCTTCTAATAGGCGTCGGATTGCAAACTTCAATCTCATAACCCGTCAACAGTCAACTGTAAATATTGCTGCTTCTCGTGGACGTCTTCTGCAGTCCTCACATTGGATAAGGTGCCCAAGACCTCGTAGTCTACCCATCAGTATAGGCTAATATCTCGAGGGAAGGTGAGATTCCTTTACTCTGCAGGAGTCGTCTTCCGGGTTCGCACCTTAACGTCACCTACAAAGGACGCACCCAAATTAGATTCAGAAGAATCACTATGGAAGAATAACTCATGTCTCCTACTGCCATCATAAGTTCAGAGAGTGAACAAGCTGGCTCGTGTCTTTCCAGTTCTCTGGCTTGGTACGCCCTCCGAAATGCCTCCAAGATCTCTATCCTAGTCAAGAAATTCAGACCATCACCAGAGTCCCCACCGTGGGCTCGAAGCCCCCGCCGTGGCTGAGGCGATGGAGACCAGCGAGGACTCAAGACCTCCACTGATGGGCCATTATTCTGCACCGTCTCCTCACTCCCAAATATTTTCCCCTTTACTAAATGTTTAAAGAAAATGGCAAAAATGAAAAGGGAGAAAGCGAGGAGTACCTTGAGTTTTGGAGGAAAAGAGAGGTTTTGAACGGTGAAGAGAGTGCTGAAATGGCTTTGAATCACCAATAGCCGATGCAAAAGACGTAGGAAATCGCCTAAGTTGCTAGAGAAGGAAATCTGGAGTGCAAGAATGAGCAAAGAATGGGAAGGATTAAACCTCATTAATATTTATAAGCGCGAAAAGTCACCCCAAATTGTTGCCATTAATGGGGGCAAATACGCCTTTTAGGTTAAAGCACTTCATCATGACCCCTCTTTTTTGAAATTTGAAAATGGCTAATCATTGATGCTACGAACCCTAAATGACGACTTCCACTATTCTCCAACCATGTGGCGTGTTGTTTCTGAACAAAAGCCTTCAAAAGGACAATGCACAGAACGTTCAAAACTAAAATGACACGTGACGTTTGAGAACATCCTAACTCGGATCACGACCCTTAATGAGATGCCGCGGTATAATAACACCATAGATCTCGATCTAAAATTGAAGTACATTCCATACGAACCCCGCAAACTACACAAGGGGGCACCAACTACCTACTATATAACCCAGATAGTAGAATGATGATATAAGCAAAGCAATCCAACTCGAATCCCGACCTTACTCACTAACCCTGAGAAGCCTATTGTAATACATCACGGATCTCGGCCTTTTAGAAAAACATCGCGAGATCCGACGTTAACACTATAATTCGGATCCCTTTGTCCATCGCATGTCATGTGCTCCAATTGAACTCATATCTTGACACTTAGTTGTGGCATCAAAGCGCCAAGCTAGGGACAACTGTTCTGGATTGAGTTATGAGTCCATATATTTGGAGCAACCTGACCTTCCTGGGTGGCACCTAAACATTATTGTGTGCATGAAGCAGCCTATACACTAGGTGTAACTCCTTCAACAGAAATGAATACTCATCACACGCTGCATAAATAGGAGATTAATCATAAGGAATAACAGCTTCTGTAATTCTAGGTAACAACATTCAATACACACTAAATGCTCAGATTCTTCACAGTTTTAAACGCTTATATATATACATTCAACAAGGTGAAAGATGTACGACCTAATTTCCAATACACACTAACCTCATTACGCATATACTGACTTGAGCATCAGAGTGTCTTTTGTAGGTATCCATCCCCTCGTTCCATTACTGTCGCTGCTACGCCACTGAGGAATCTACCATCTCTTACCTTCTCAGGTAACCCTCAAAACTCAATTCTGAACACCTCCCTTCATTTGTTATTTTCAGTGATACTTTATGTCATGGCCATACATAAAGTATGGAAGATATGTATAATTTCGTAAATAAAGAAGGATGTTGAAGTATAATAATAATACATAAAATTAAGAGTATGAGTATAATTTTTAAATAAGAAGAGTATCAATGTAATAAATATTAACTTTATGAAATGTTAATGTAATTATCCTTTTATCTTTTAGTAAATTATATTAGATTATTAGTACATAAAAGAAAATTTGTTGAGAAAGGGGCCAAGGCCCATGCCCCTGCATCCATCTCTACTTTCATTCTTTTTGTGGTAAAGCTTATATTATTAATGAAAATTAATACAGAATAATAATAAATAATTTTTATCATTAGAAAGTTTATTTTAAAATTTTCATTATAAAAATTGAAATATATTTTCGAGTGTATTCTAACATATATTTAATTATTTTGATTTGTTCCCCTAATTATGAGAAAATCAAATAAGATTAGTTATATTCTTTTCATATACGTTGTCATATATATATATATATATATAAGGCATATCTAATAAGAAAAATTTTTATTATGAGAAGAATAAATCTTGACATACAACCATATACAGATAATCAAGATTAAAAGTTACTTAAAGGTCATATGACTACTTTAAAAAATTACATACATTTATATTATAATCTTGATCATTCATGTAAGATCTAATAGTCAAAATTTACTCATTTTATCTTTTACAATAAACAACCCCCTCATCAAATATGCTTATATATGGGAATTGTTAAACTCCATACCTTTATGTGGAAGCTTTATGTGAATGTTAATAACATTTACATTTTATTTTGGACTAAAGGACCTACATGTTTCTTTTAAAAATTACTTAAATTTATTGGTATTTTAGTCTTTTAAACTTTAATGGAAAAATATGACCTTCGATTATGTATTGATCTAATCGTTAAAATTAGATCATTTAATAAAGAAAGAGAATAATGAAGCATAATAACTTTAATGAAAAAAAATACTTAAATTCAGTTTTGATAGAGAAAGAGAATCTGACTTTTTAATTAACTCTATTAATTTATATAACATTATTTTCATATTATTTTATTTATGTTTTAATTAAAATAATTTTACATGTTTTTTATTTTAAGTATTAATGTAACGTTATCCCAATAAAAAAATGTAATGATACCTTCTTGATGACGTATGTTACTGTTTTGGTAATAGTTTTTCTTTTATTCTTTAAATTTGTTTACGTTGAAGCATTCACTTAGAATGTTTCATCCTTTTCTTTCATTCTTTTTTATGTTAACTTAAAAGATATTTTTATTATTTTAAGAGTTTAATTTTGATATATTGTTATTGTAAATTTTTTTGCACTATTAACTAATTATATATTATTATATATGTAATTTTTTATATAATTATTATGAGAATCAAATATTTTTAATGATGTGATAATATATAATTAAATAACAATATAAAAACTTTTATATTGACAGTATCAAAATTAAATCCTTATTTTAAACCCTAAAGCTTAAGGTAAAAATATTATTTTTATAAGTTTTTCCGCATACAAAATTTTTATTTACATATAAAATAATTAATTTTTTATTTTTTTATGTTTTACTTTTTTATTTAATAATAAAATTTAAATTATTTTTCATTATTAAAATCTGTATTAGTATATTTTTTTCATTAAATTTAAAGATCCTAAGTTATTAAAATATCCTTAAAATTAATTTATTTTATAAAAAAATTATTCTTTTAATTCAAAATAAAATGTGAAAGTTGCTAATGTACATATGAAAATGTATATGGTAATTGTGATTGGATTGGTTAACGCGTGTGGACAAAATTGATAATCACTCAAGTTGATTTTTTCATAATCTTGAGTAATCATTTTTGTTAAATTTAATTGATATATCACATAATAGTTTGATCTTTTATGGCTTAATCTATCACGTAACCAAAAAAATAGGGCGATGCTAATCACAATTGATTCCACTGACTAATGTTTCGTACCTCTCATTGAATGTGTATTAATCAATCTTTCCTAATATTTTGCATATTTTAATTTTATTGGTAATGATAATAGATTAAAAAAAAAGTAAAGCATCATGAGTCAATCTCTCCCAATTTTTGCCATCAAATATTTGAAATTGAAATTGTAAAACATCATTATTTAATCTCTCTTAATTTTTGCCATCAAATATTTGAAATCATAACCCTTCAAATAAAGCCATTGAAATCGTGCAGTAAACAATAAACAAAATGTCCCAAGAGCCACACACGATGGCTATTGATTGTTTTTTTTATTTATTATTTAAGCTTACATTCTTTCCGTCGTAAGTCTTACATTACTGATGGAAATTATAAGAGACTAATAATAAATAATTTTTATCATTAGAAAGTTTATTTTAACATTTGAATTATAAAAATTGAAATATATCTCCAAGTGTTTTCTAACATCATTTAATTATTTTGATTTATTCCTCAAATTATGAGAAAATTAAATAAGATTAATTATATTATTTTCTATCTCATGATTCTCATTAAAAATATGTTACATTATTGATCAAATATTTGATCATATTATGTTATTGAATAATTGAATAATTAGTTTTGATTGTGTCAATTAAAATATTAATGTTAGAATTAATAATAACTGATTAATTAATTAAAATTAATTAATTTGTTGTTTTAATTAATTTTTGTTTTTATTTTTTAAATATGTGTGCTTTTTAAAATTTAAACTTTCAAAATCTTTATTATTAATAAAAAGCCTTAAAAAATAGAGGAAATTTGAGTATCTGAAATGGTGCCACATATGACACAGGTTTCTTAAATAGGAGGTTTCTATATATATATATATATATATATATATATATATATATATATATATATATATATGTATGTATGTATGTATGTATGTATGTATGAATAGCATTTCTCAAAATTAGTTTCTATGGTCAGTGGTCTAGCACATTGAAATGAAGTTTGCACTTTTCGCCTAGTTTCCTTCCAGTTGGACAGCTGCATGCTAACCCTTAAGCCTTAAGTACCTTTTATTTGGTCAAAAAACCTAAGTACGTTAAGAAATTATTAATTTTGTATAGTTGTCACCGTTAGGAAGTGGAGTTCAAGTATAACCCATAAATAAAAGCATGGGCTTACATCAGTGTATGATATAGTGAATAATTTAACACCAATATCATAAAGATTTTCTTTCTAATATGACCTAAAATTAAAGAGAGAAAGCCAAAATGGAAAGAAATCGAACAAAAAATGGCTTTTATCTGTGAAGATTTTTTTATCGTATAAATTTTATTTTGAATAATAAAATTATATTTTATAAAATAATTATTAAATCAATAAATTCTTCAAGTTCAAAGTAGTTTTTTCAAATAATGTGAGTCAAAACATAAAGAAAAGTGAAGTTAATTTTGATGTAATTGTGAGTGTAAAAAGTTTTACACTTGCATCAATGATTTGCAAACATATTATTTAATGAGTTTAACAACTTATGGGATTGTTTACAAAGTCAAACTCATTAAATGAAGTGTCATCACATAAATGAATAAACGTGTAAAAAAATGTATACTAATAGTGCAACAAAATTAAACTCATAAAAAAACATTATTCCAAAAACAAAACCATAGTATATACATATATTTTTTTGTTATTTGACCAATGTATCTCCATAAATATTAATGTGAGAATAACCACTGAGTTAAGGGTAGTGATTAAGTAAAACTCTTCTCAGAATATATTTATATTTGACTAGTGGATTGGTGTTCTGGGTTTTCTGTAAGTGTACGGATCGTACAAATAGTAAATAAAAATTGTTTTCACGAGGATCGATTGATTACTAACTCTTATGACAATTTTGATTATTTAAGCGATCAAAATCAATAGTGAAAGTTAAATTTAAATCAAAACAAAACTCAAAGCAAATAAATAGTAATTAAATCAAGAAAAGTTAAGAGTTAAAGGCCTAGGACTGGGAATTCATTACATTACTCCTATGCTAAATTGTAATCATATCTTTGCTAATGGTCAATTATGTCCTTGAAGGCGATTTGTCCTAAATTATTTAAAGTCCAATTTCTTAGTACTAAAAACATTTTAAAACTTCATCAATCTCATTCTCATGGTAATTAATTCAAGTTCCAACCCTTTAAGATTCATGACAATCATTAGTTCCTCGAAAGATTTAAACTTATGTTTAGGTCTCAATTCCTAAGTTCAATTCTTAGATTATCAAGCAATTATATTTCATCTTTCGATTCTTCACCTAAAGCCTAAGATCATATAAATATGGCGCGCAACATACCACAAGCATTAAGTTTACTAAAAATGAATCAAGAACAATAATTTCTATTAACATAGAATCAAATTAACAATTCAAGATAGAGAAATAGAGAGTTTCATCTCAATCATAGAAAAAGGAGTTTAGACGCTCATGGCTAATGTAGCACAATTAAGAACAAAGGTTAAAGAAACAACCATGATTCCAAAACAAAAAGAGAAGATGAAGATGAAGGAAAAGACTTCAATGGTTGATCTTCCATGACTCTTACTCTTGTCTTCCAAGCCCTAACCTTCAATCCTTGTGCCTTTCAAAGTCTCCTACAGTCTTTGTATCTTTTAGGTTTGAAGGTTTGCTTCTATTTGTAATAATTGAGGTGAAAACTACCTCTTTTATGCTCCAGAATATCTCACACGGCCGTGTGAGCTTGAATTGTGTAACTTTAACGTAGAGGGTCACACGGCCATGTGACCAAGACACACGGCCATGCGACTTAGTCAGAAGCGTTGCTTAAGTTACACAGGGTTGTGTGAGCTTGACAGAAGCGTTTTCCAAGTTACACCCGTATATAACTCCTTAATTGCTCAAAATGTCATTTTTTGGATAAGTGATCTCCATGAAAGTCGTAAATCTTTTTCTTAGCTTTCCAATGCCATTGGAATCACCTCGTTTCGACCTCCGTAACTCAAGTTTTGCTCATTTTATCGTGCAAATGTCAAAAACTCTATGAATCTTAGCCATATAAATTCTGAGCACAACTCTATTGCAATAAATCCATCAAAAGCTTCATAGAGCCATGTCAAAATACTTATTTTGAACCTAAAAACATAAAGACCAATCATGAGATACCAATGATAATTAGATTAAATGTGATATAAATTCTAACATAAATCAATCAAAACACACATAAATCTACCTCAAATCAAATACAAGATGTGTGTATTTTATCCACACATCAATTGGCACGTCTGTGATCCACATTTTTGTGTTTTGTTCAACAAATAAATTTAGTGTTAATATTAATTATTAACTATATATCACAACAGTGAATATATTAGTCTTTATGCAAAATCATCAATTTTTAAAAGAAAAACACATGTGCAAATAATTGCATTTTGGAGAATGAGACACTGGTTAACTTAGCCGTTGTGAATTGTGAGTGAGTGCTAAAATGAAACTGAACAAAACGTGTTATAACTGCTGGAGTTACGTTTTGTTTTTAACTTGGATAACTGCTGCAGTTAATTGGATGAGTGAAATGTTGGTATTGTACTCTTAATTTACATATTTGTCCCTATATTTATGTCATGTTAGTGTCAATTTTTTAATTTTTTTGTGAATCATAGTAGTATCATTTTGTGGAGATGAAAAATTGGATACCAAACTTCTCAATCCCCATTATTAGTAGTAATAGAAGTAATAGATTATTAATAGTAACAGATAATATATTATGTTAGGAAAAAAGAAAAAGAAAGAAGAGGTAACAATGTCAGAGTCAGAGAAGGGAAGAGCGGTTAGCCTTAACTGAATGACCGAACACACACCTTAATTTACGAGACTCAAGAGTTACAAATAAATTGGAGAAAAAACCAAAACGTATAAGCAATTCGACAAATGTGTAGCGCATCACACGTAAGAAGAAGCACAGAACTTGCCATAATGGAAATAGGAGAAGTTACCAATCCTAATCCATTCAAAAAAGGGATCTTATTCTTTACATCTCATTTGCTTGGAAATCCTACAAGGACACATGCCAGCAATGTCATCTTCTTCCCACACAAGAATACCCTCAATGTCGTCATGGGCCATCGTTGTTCTTATGTTTGTTATGCCCATGATGACGTGTATCCCTGCCACAGAGAGCCCCATAGAGCACTGCCTAAGGCTGCTAATGAATCCACCTCCGCCACCACCACAACCATCGCCTGCGGCTAGAGGATCTCTTACAACGTGGGATTTTGCTCGCATTCTTTGCAAGGACCAGTTTCGGGTGGTGGGGTATTATCTGCAGTCAACAGGGAAATTGCCTTTGGGTTACTTGGAGGCCCTTTGTAATATCTTTGGTGACAACGAGCAAAAGGTGGAGCGTTTCATCAGTGACACCTTCCTCACCCATGATTTTCAAGGACTTATGGCTGGTCGCTCTTGTGCCACCATCCGAAAGAACAAACACCCTCCACATCCCTCATCTTAGTCTAGATTCTAGAATATAAAAGATTGATAGATACTGCTAGTCATCCATTCTGGTGAACATGAATAAATGAGTCTCTGATATGTTGATCATTTCTTATCATCTTTCAGATTCCACCCTTCAAATCGGATTTGTCATTGAACAAATGAATGGTGATAGATAATCAATCTATTGTCTTTTTTCTTTTTTTATGTGTAATATTTTCATTTAAGCAAGGCTTCCTTTTTTTATTTTGTCAATCCATTGAAAGAAACAATTCAATCGCATGCTCTTTCTTTTGACAATGCATCCACTTAATTTTGTTTTCCAGCTTAGTAAACTTAATAGTGAGGTTCGCGTTTTTTTTCTTATTAACTATAAACTTAGAATCAGTATTCAGTGGTGCTACCCCATGTAGATCAGGTTAGGATAGGTCTTGTCAGCAAAAACGAATTCAGATCTTGTCTTAAATGAATTCAACTTATTTATTTAACTTATGTAATTTTATAAAATTTATTTGACTTTTTTAAAAGTTTAATTTGATTTAAAAACTTATTTAAAAATTTATTTTATAATAAAATTTACTTTTAAATAAATTAATGAAATAAGTTAACGTGCTTAAATTTTTATATAAATTTATGGATTTTGATTTAAATTTTTTATATATTATATAAATATTAAAATATCATAATATACATAAAATAATAGTATATATAATTAAATAGATTGATCGGTTAAGTTTAAAAATTTTTTAAAAGATTAAAGTCTAATATATTTAATTGAATAATTTTTTTTTTAAATCTAACTTTATTATTAAATAGGTTAGCTCATACACCCACCACTAGTGACGTAATTTTATCCCTTTTTCCAAATTCAATGATATTTTTGGTTCTTTCACTTCCTGTACGAGATCCTATGAAGTATATATATGCTGTTTTTGAGGCATGTTAGTTTATCAAATATATATTCATATTAGACACATGAAGACGTGTATATAATATATGTGTCTTACATATTTGAATGTGTCTAATTAAAAAAATTATTTTTTTTTATCTGGACACATCTTAGACATAGCTTAGACACGTTTGGACACATTTAAGATACGACTTAGACACAGTCACTAATATTTTTTTTAAAGAAAATTAGTTTCCATAACTAATGTCCAATTAGTAAGCCTGTAATTCATCCAAACTCAATTACATAAATAACGTTTCAAGCCACTATTTTTACATACTAATATTTTAACTTTTATTTTTTTGGTGAAGCATGGTTGAGAAGAAGAACAAATGTCCATGGTAATAATTACAATAATAGGTGACAAACAAATCATACCGCATAAAGAAAAATCTGGAATGAAGTGTGATGAAAGAAAGACAAGTGTCTAACGATAGGTGAAACTTAAGAAAATAGCAGGAGGAGATTAAGTCAAGCAAGAAAAAGATTAAGTCAAGCTTGATGGTGAAACATGGTTAAGAGGAAGTCAAGTGTCTAGCATTAATGATAGATGAGCTAAGCCATGATTTTGGCTAAGGCATGTATCATTAAGGGAGGCTAAAGGAATCATGGTAATAATTACGTGAAGCAAATGACTGCAGAAGAAAAATTTGGAAATATGATTGGATATTTTGAAGATTTATGGAATGACAGTAAAGCTCTCCAACCTCGTACTTTACATCATTCCTAACATAAGATAAGAGCTATTGTTGCTCTACAAATATGTTCCTTCTTTCCTCATTTTAGCAAGACAACACACTCATCTATCTCACAAAAACACAACCTCTGTTTTCAGCCATCATAACTCATCCATCTTCACCCACTCCAATTTTTGGAAAATGAAACAGTAAAATTCTGGTTTTTGCAAACTGGTTTCGAATGATTTATTCAAATAAGCATTAGCTTATTCAATTAAACCTTGTATAACAATACTTTCAGAAGCTGATTTCTAACTGGTTTATCTGATTAAAGTTTTCCTTATTCGAATAAAGTTTATCAAAAAGCCTTAAAACTGAGTTTTTAGTAATGTTATTCGAATAAACTTTCTTCTATACGAATAAATCTTAATGGAACAATTCTTTATCAATTTTTATCATACTTTACTCTTCTAAATTTTTTATAATTTGAAGCCTCATAAATTATTGTTTTGAATAATGAGCTATTCTTATGACTCTTTTTCATCAAACTTTTAGATAATCGATTTTATTATGAACTATTTTTATTATGAACTATTCTTTTATTATGAATTATCCTTTATACTAGTTGTGTTAATTACTGATTTTTATTAAAAGAAAGTTACTAATATGATTTTATGTGATTATTATATTTAATATTTTCTATAAACAAGGTTCATCCCATGAATAAAAGTGAATCAATGTGCAAAAGAGAAGAGAATTATTGCGTCTGTGATGAGAGAATTAAGGGCGCCTCAATTAATTGTGACCATGATGAGAGGATTAAGGGATGCCTTAATCATTAATATTGATTGTGGTCATGATGAGAAGATTAAGGGACACCTTAATCAAAATTATTGTGGTAATGATGAGAGTATTAGGGGACGCCCTAATGAAGAGAAGATGCACATTTGGTTGAGAGTATTGAAATAAGATGATAAAGAGATATTAATGATGATATTTTTAAAGAAATGTTAATGATGACAATTTTAAAAGAGATATGATGATTTATAACAAGATGATGAAAAGTTACTTATATTTTTTACATGAAAATTATTTATTATACTCTTCCAATTTCTTACAAAGATTGTTGTTTCCTTATAATTATTTTTTACAAAGAGACTTATTCCTTTGTCTCAGATAATTATTCTTTTTATCACTATATTGAGAAACTCGCTCTTTCTTTGAGTCACTTACTCATTTATTTTCAAGTTATTGACTTTTATCTTGAATTATTTACTCATTTTTCTTATGTTATTTACTCTCTTCAAAATTATTTCTCAATTATTGATTTGTTTAACTGTTATATTTTTGGACTCTCAGATATGATCTTAGAAAGAGAGAATGGTAAAGAGTGAAATATGTATAATTATTTTTGCTCTTTCTTACTGAGATTGTATCTCACCCATTTATGGTGTTATATTTCACATGAGGCCGACTGAAAGAATCGTATGATAGTAATTGTGTAGAGAAAGTTTATAGACTTGAAACTTGGAGACTAATTAAATTTTGTAATTAGTGGCACCTTAAGAAGACTTATATAAGCCTCAATTTCAGAAAATAGGTGCCTAAGTTAGAAGTATTTGTATGTTTTATCTAAGGGTGTAACCCTCAAAATTATGTAATTTTATTGTTTATACAAGATAATGTTAGAAGTTATTAGTAACGTGTTACTCTATTAGATTTTAATAGTAGAATATTAGAGTAGAATGTTACATTTTAGTATCAAAGCAATGTCCTAAGCAAAGTGGTTTGGGAACCATTATTGCTTTCTGACCAAATAAGTAAGTTGTTGTAAGCAAAGATATCTCGCAGGCGGAATAATTCTCATTCCGAGGATAGAGTGGAAAGGATGATGACACACTTGCAAAAATTAAGAAGGAGATAAGTAAGCTGGAGATAAGACGATACTCTACACTGGTTAACAAGTGTAGAATTGTAGAAAGAGATCTTTTGGAATATAAGTTGAAAGGGAAAAACAATTCTAGTTTAAGCGAAAGTGGGAAGATAATGGAAAAATAGTAGAAAATAATAAGTTCAGGTCAAACGAAAGTGACAAAACCCAAGTCCAGCTTGAAGCAAATTGTCCAAAGTGAGGAAGGGCACATGAAGACAAACCATGCTTGTTTGGGTAATAGGTATGCTATTTTGGTGGAAAGCCTAGACACATAACTAAGGATTGCAAAATTGGGAAAAAAAATCAAAATTCTTAGACAAAGTCACAAGTTTCAAGAAGAGTCTTTGCCCTTAACAAGTATGCTATCTCCAGGTACGATACGGGGTTAGTACTTTTAGAATGAAGGTAGTCTTAGGTTATCCATTAAGAATAAATAATCACTTCCTAGAATAATTAGATCAAGTACTTAAGGTTATAATACCACTAGATTAGGGTTAAGTAGAAAATATTTTTAAGATAGATTTTACGACTAGATACGAGCACTATGATTTTTTGGTGATGCCATTTGGTTTAACAAATGTCCTATTATATTTATGGATAATATGAATAAGGTATTTAGGCCATCTTTGAATAGATGTGTGTAGTGTAACGTCGTAATACTAATATCACAATATGTATAATTTACAAAAAGATACTTAGCATTACAACGTCAATACATATGTATTAATCTGATACATATATCCATAATTTTCATTGGAAACATTATAGAGAGCCATATGAAATACGAAAAATCATAAACTTCATAGCAAAATGCATATACATATACAACATTAGTCTTAACAAAGGCTTGAAGTATTACATAATTCTTTACATTGCAAAAGAAGTACTAATAAATACAACAGTTGTAATATAAACTATAAAGCTAATATAGCCTTTAGCTTCCTTTTTCTTCTTGTTCTTAGAAGAACTTTCACCTGGAATTACATGGTAATACAGCGGGGTGAGAAATAATGTTTCTCAGTATGAGTAAACCAAAACTAGTATTCATAACATAATAAACATAATTTTAACACATGCTAAATAAGATATGTTTAAGGCAACTACAAGGATACACTTTAGTAGCTAAAGTTACCAAGTCAACATACATTTCATACATGCATACTTAGCCCAACTTAGAACCAAGATGTTAAGCTTAGGAATACTGGTTTAGTGTATTATCTTGTGATAAATAGAGGGAAAGCTCATCCTCACATTACACATGTAGAATTGTCTTTGCCCCAATGCTTTAATATGTTAAGTTTTGATGATGACAAATACAAGACAAAAAGATTGATGCTTATGCTTGATAGATGTGCTTAATAGATGACAAATGTATTACAAAAGAATATTGATCATGTTACATAGATGTACTTAATGAGATATATTATATCATGCATGATTATATACTTTATCTAGTTATATTTTATTTAATAATCATGTAATGAGATATATATAACATTCTTCATATAATATATCTAATAATGCTTTATACGAGTTATAATGAATCAATATTGGATTTGACTCTATTTAAATGAAAATGTGCAAAGTATTCTTTGTTGCATCCTATATAGAGATATCCATAAGTAATTGATAAATATCTTATTTGGATGAGTCTATGAAAGTTATATATGCATGTTAGATTAACTAGAGTTATACATTTATGAATCATGCATATGAAGATATTGAATTATAAATTTGGACTAACTATGTCTGTTTAAGTGAGTAATACTTTGTAGGATAGTTCAAGTACCAAGAGTGAGCATTGCAATAAGAAAACAAAATATCACAACTATACTCAACTCAAGAAGAATGAGAATGATAAGATGTTCTAAGCATTTGTAAGATTTGAAGAGAAGAAATTTTTTTGAAGCTTGGATTACATCAAGAAGCCTAAGTACTAGAATTGATGATGACAAGATCAAGTCCAAGATCTTCAAGAATAGCTTATAGGACTTAGATCTTATGTAAAGGTAAATAGGAATCACACTAAACTCAAATAACTTTTAACATCTTTAAAAATGTTTCTTACATTCTAAAATGCCCAACAAACATGTTTTGAAAAGCTAGTCTTGGTGGTAATTCAAATCTATGAAAAATAGTTAAGTTTGTGTTTCATAAAACTGACCTTTGGTTACTCTTTTAATCATAACTTTTAAAATAATTTGAATTTTGTTCTGAAACTTCTTTTATATGAAAATACACTCAAAGATCTTTCCAATGAGTGGTCATTTACTTTAAACGAATACGAAACAAAGAAGTTATGATAATTTAAAGTTAGTTTTCAAAATCAGAATGCAATAACTGATTATAGATTTTCCATAACCAGTTATTCACCAAGTCAAGAGCGTTTTTCATGTTTTTAAAGCTCCTAACCCATTATGTCATTTCCCTAATTGGTTATTGAGCTAATTTTAAAAGCTCCTAACCAATTAGGCCTTTCCTTTAATCGGTTATTGGGTAAGTCAGGAGCCAATCTTAAAAGCTTCTAACCGATTAGGACTTTCCTCTAATCGGTTATTGGGTAAGTCAGGAGCCAATTTTTAAGGCTCCTAACCGATTAGGAGAAATTAATAACCGATTATCTGGATAGCAGAAATAGATTTCCAACGGCTCTTTTTGAGCATTTAATGCTCTCAACCACTACCAACGGCTCTACAATGCATTGGGCTATAAATACAAGTGTTTAAGCATTAAAAAAATGTTAGAGATCAATCTAAAAATCATTATTGAGCATCAATATGAGCTTTAACTACCATTTCCATAAAATATCTGTTTATGAGCTAAAGTGTGAATATCCATATACCCATTGAGCTTCAATTTGATATCCACACTTGTGAGAGTTTCTTTTCATTTATTCTTTGATTATTCTGTAAAAATAGTGAGGTATCCCTCTAGAGAAAATGGTGAGGTATCCCTTGATTATAAAGAGGGTGGGGTATCTCTCAAAATTTGTAAAGGGTGAGGTATCCCTGTTTTGAAACTTAAGCACAAAGGGTGAGGCATCCCAATGTGTGTTGAGTGCTCTTGGTTGTAACAATTTTTTAAGCACCTGTGAAGGTTGAAGAGTTGGAGGATCTAGCACAATGGTGAGGTATCCCAATGTGTGAGGAGTGCTCTTATTTGTACAAAAGTTTTCCTAACACTCGTGAAGTCTAGGAGATAGTGAAGAAAATCTCAAGTTAAGCTTGGGGACTGGATGTAGGTCACAAGTGATTGGTGGCTGAATTAGGATAAATATTGTGTTTGCTTCTCTCAACTCTATCTCCTTTATATTTGTGCCTTAGTTATATTTTCTTGAGTTGAATTTGATATCTAGCTTATTTGCTTGATTTATCCTATAGCCCAAGTGGTATTTGAGAAATCTCTAACAGTTGTACCTTTGTTAAACTTATTCCGCTGCATGTGTGTTAGGGTCAAAACGTGTTGCCCATTTGCTAATCGCAAGTGCACGGGTCGCACAAGTAATACAGATACAGAGTAAAAGTTCATTCCCACGAGGACATTACGATATAAAGCTAAATATCAACCAATAGCTTAATCAATTCTAGACAAGGATATAAAAATAGGAAAATAATATAAAAATAATCTAACCTACAAAAGCACTAAACCTAAAAGCGGTTAGGTTTCAGGAAATCCTCCTTCACCCCCTACATCTATCAACAACATGCAATTCCTCTCATAAATACAAATGCTTTGATTAGGTTAGCTTGAGAATCTTCATTAGTCAAAAGCCTATGTCTAGGTCAATCAACCCTGGTTTCAATTGCCCAACTCACTAAGTTTCCTTGAGAGCCAGTGCAACTTCCACTCATGAAAGATCTATTCTCAATCACACACTATATATGGTTAATAGGTATATTTCTATCCTATTAACGAATCAACTCATCCAAGCTAATTGAACTCACCGAACATGTATCAACCACACCATATCCATATCAACAAATTCCTATGTCTAGTTCATTTGTCAATATTAGGATCATGCAATTGAGGCCAACCAAGAACAAGCATTAAACACAGATAATGATTGAACCATAATCAAACATCCACACAAACTCAGAGAAAAACACATCATTAGTATATATAAAAGGATCCAAAATATTCCTAAACAAAGCTTAGCTATACAAAAGATAAGGAAGAGAAGAGAGAAAGGGAAAAGAGAGAAAGAAACTCATTGATTTGTCTCTGAAGCTTGAATCCTCCTTCAATCCTTTGATCCTTGACTCCAATCCACCAGCCATGAAGATCTAGCCAAGCTATCTAACCTAAAACTAACCTAAACTAACTAAACTAATAAAACATAAAAAGAGAGAAATGGCCAAATGGCTAAAACTCAGAAAAACAGAGAGAAAACGGTGAGAGTATGGGAGAGTTACGAGAAAAACGTGTAAAATCTTATTTATAAGCTCAGCAGTCGCCACCACGCCGCGGCGGCCACATATGCGCGTCGCGGCGCACAATGGGTCGGTCTATGTACCGCCGCAACGTTCACTTAATTACGCCGCGACGCTCTTGCCCCGGTCCAAGTATGACCGGTGAAAATCCTCTTTCTTGCCATGGCATTGCTTCTTTGGAATGCCAATTTGGCTTCCTCTTCCTCTTTAAACTCAATTGCTTCATATTTAACCTTGTTTGGAGACCCTCCTATCATAGAGAAAACATGAAATCAATAATATATATAAATCTACTCAATCCATAACAATTAAACTCAATTTTGCATAATAACACATCAGAAAGGCTTAGATTCCGAATATGACAAATATAAGCACAAAACCCTCCAAATATGCATTTACACAAGGACATAGCATTTATTCTAGCACAAGGATAAGGCACAAATAACTGCATTCTATGTAGCTATCAATGTGTTAATTGAAAATATCAAAATATATAATTTCTCAAAGGTATTTTAAAAACTTTTAATCACCCAATTCACCCCCCTCTTGGATGATGGTTGCCATGGCTAACAATTAGTATCAGAACTTCATGCTCTGTTGAAAGCTTAACCACTTAGAGTTAAAGATTATTATTTGTTGGCAACCATTGAAAGCTTTTCAAAATGAAAGGTTTTGAAATTGATAAACCACTATTCTTTGATGGTGTGCATTTTGTTTATTGGAAAGTTAGAATAGAATTTTATATGCAATTTATTGATATTGATTTGTGGGATATTGTGCTTGATGAATTTACTTGTAAATCAAAACAAACTTGGAATACTTATGACAAGAAATATTTTTCCTTAAACATTAAAGTAATGCAAATCTTAAGAAATAGTTTGAATGATGATGCTTATGCTAGAATTAAGAATTTCTCTAGTGCCAAAGAAATTTTGGACACCCTTGATGCTTTTTATATTGCTAACAATGATTTTGTGCATAAAGTTATATATAGAGAGCAAGAAAAGCAAAAGCCTCTAGAGGAAGATAACATTGAAAAATGTCCTCAAGAACATGTTCAAAGTAAGAAAAGGAGCTCAATACCTCTTAGTGATGATGGTGCTCAATTTGAAGAAAAGGCAAAGCAAAATGAAATTGAGAAGGAAGATGTTCTTGAATCTTGAATGGATAACTATAAAAAAGATGATAATTCCCTTAAAAAGCCAAGTATGCTAGAAATTAAGACTACTTCATATATGGCTAAAAAGGATTTTGAGGTAAATAATGTTAAACTAAATTATAGTCCTTTTTATTATGAGCTACAATGTGTATATAATGAATTATATGATGGTTTGTTGAATTTAAAAAAGAAAAATTTATCTTGTTTCGAAAACATTTCCTCCATTGAAAATGAAATTGAGATTTTGAAAAATGAATATGCTTTTCTTGATGAGAAAATGCCTTTGAAATGTGAAATCTCAACTTCTTGTGAAAAGTGCATTAATTTAGAAAATCAAGTTGAGGACTAATATTTCGAATTTGCTAAAGCTAATTATTCTAATTGGTTACATTCTATGTTTGTTAATAAGAATGAAATTGATGTTACTCCACATGGAATTTCAAGTAAGACTTGTGGCAAAAATAGCATAAAATGTAATAACAACCAAAGGCTCAATTTTTTCCAAAATGATCTTCAAAGGACCAAGTCATCATTGAATTCAATTGTTTACAATTTTTGTGGTCATTTAGGACATATTTCTCATTTATACAATTATAGAAGAAATCTTTATATGAGAAATAGTTTGCTATGAGTTCTTAAAGATCTTAAAGGCCCTAGTACTAACGTTCAAGGACTCAAGATGAAGTGAGTACCAAAATATCCTACTAGTGTTTCAATTATGCATAAAATTTCTCAAAAGCATGGACAAATTGGTCAAGTGAAAAAGGAATCATCAAGGGTAAAGTTTTCAAAGCCCAATAGTAGAAGTGTTAGAAGGAAGATGACTTCAACCAAAGCTTCTTAAGTACAAAATGTGGAACTTGCAAAGTTCAAAACACTAAGAGAGAAGTAATGGGTAAGGAAAAGAGTTTCCTTGATTACCAATACCAAGGTATCAAAAGTTTTTACCTCTCATGAACATTCACTTAAAAAGACAATGAATATAAGATATATTACTTGTAAGCCTCAAGTAAAGGATAGAATCATGTGTACTTAGTAAAAGTTAAATATTATATATAACATATAATTCTGTTCATTCTTATTATACCGTTTGCTCATTATCTTGCATATCTCTTGATCATAGGATATTCTATAACTATGTGTGTTTTTTATGCTTTAAATTATCTATATATCATGAAAGTAAGCATGTTATTTGCTATATGCTTAATGATAATTGATTATTTAATTTGCTTTGCTCAATTTATATACTATGGAAAAATTGATCTTTATGACAGTATAATAGATTAATAATCAATGACTAACCTCTATGGATCCAAAATTAGTGGATACCAAAGAAAGTACTATAAATTGTGTTGTCGAGTGACTATTAGCTCAAGCATGCATTGAAGTGAAGTGAAACTATGTTACTCGAGATTCAAAAATTTGAAATGGTTCAAGTTCTCCAAGAGTGATGAAAACATAAAAAGAATGGCATCGAGAACCACAACATTCTCAAGGAGTCTTGAATCTTAGAAGTTGGAGTCACCTACGAAAATTCAAAGAGTACACTTTTGGTGATATTAATATCTTATCCTTGCCTATGCTTTAATTTGAACATCATGTGATATTTGAATAAGTAATGAGTTATTTTTATGCCTTAACATGCTTTAAGTTGTGCTTTTCTAGCATTGTGTCTTGAAAGTGACTTTACATATGTTAACATGCTAGATATGCACACATTTTGCTTAGAATGATATGTCATGGTAATGTCTTTATTCTTGAGCTTGTGACCAATTCTCTTGGTTCAAATATGAAAATTCACATGCTTATAAGTAGTTCTAATCATTTCTCTTTAATGTTTAATTGTCTTATATACTTATTTGGAGATTGAAAAGTTAAATGTTATATGTCTTCTTATTTGAAATTGCTTGATATATTCATATCTTGAAAACAAGAAGTAAATAATTCATCTTGTGCCTTGAACTTGTCTTTGAACTTCAATTATTCTTACATTGAAGTATATCTTGAAATGAATTATAATTGGTTTTAAAATTTATAATTCCATGGCTTTTCAATTCTTGCATTGCAATAATGAACTTTTTTTCTTGATTGATATATGTGCATACTAGAATTTCTTACTTGACATAACATGCCTAACATGATCAATGTTTATCTAAAATGCCTATATAAGTTTTGATGATGGTCATGTGTTTCTTGATAAACTTGAATCTTGCCTTTTAAATGCTTAAACCATATTTTTGGATTCAAGTGCATATGTACTTCATGCATTCTTGTTAGAGCTAACATTGTATGGTTGATAATGTGATACATGTTTTACATTATATATCAACCTAAATTATGCTTGTAAATGGGCTTAAATGATATTTGATGCTAACCTATGTTTTAGAGAACTTTTAGAGCTAGCTTTACAAGTATCTCTATGTGCTTCAAATATAGCCATCAAATATTAAAATATCAAGCATAAATGGATAAAGAGAAGAGCTAAATGAAGAGGGACATAAGGAGATATTCTTCAAGTGCAATGGAATAGAATACGCAATGAAAGAAAACTCAAACTCAAAGGACCAATAAATGAATAACATTCTAAAGAAGTATAACTCTCTCAATAAGTATCTCAATCTCTAAGCTATTGTGGTATTTTATATGCTATAGATTGTATGATACTTGTTGATAAATTAATCTTAAATGATTAGACGCTTTCCTAAGATGAGAAGTATAACATTTTAGATGGATTTTAGATGCTTTCAATCAGTACCACTCACCTCATGCCGCGGCACACACAGTAAAATCCCACCTCACATTGCGGCGTGGCCTCCTCATGCTATGGTGCACCTAGCAAAAATCAGATTTTACAGAACCGTGGTACTGTTCTATTAGTTCTTTTCATGGATTTTGGCCATTCCAATTCAATTTTTAAATGATTCTAAGTTCCTAATCAGTTCATTAACATATAGGAAACATCAATCACCAACTTAAATATCTTAATTTGGATTATGAACCAAAACCCCCATACTTGACCTTAAACTCATCTCTTGGTGGATTCATAGTCTAAATGAAATGTTCTAAGTTTCTATCTTCAACATATGCTATGAGCAAGTCATAAATGACCAAAGAAACACAAACATGCAAGCAATACACATCAAACACCTCTAAAACTCATTTTAACCCCTTCAGCACCAAAGGCGCATCTATGGTGAAAAGAGTGAAAAAAAAGTGAAGATGAGCATAAAACCCCTACCTTAGCAGCTGGATGAAGCTTCAAGCTTAGTTGATTCCTTAAACCTTGACTTTACCCTTAGATTTCCTCTTTTTCTCCTCCTCTTCCTTGGTCTTTGCTTCCTCTTCATTCCTTTCTTCTCTCATTGTTTTTGTTTCAGATTGTGAAGCAAAAACAGCCGTGAACAAGGCTTATAAAGAGGGAAACAAAATACTCTTAAGGCCTTAGGCATAACTGATAAATCCCGATCTGCTTAAAATACTTAGATTTAGCTAAATCAAGATTTTTAACTTTCAACAACTTTAAAATAAATACTAGGATTCATATAAAAAGTTGTTTCACCATTATCTGATATTTTCATATCTGCTGCTAGTCAATCCTACTTTAAATGCATAACCAGTATATCTAAAAATGTCAAACTAACTCAATTTATCTTGAAACTTTCACTGTATCTTGTTTCATACATTTGTGATTTAGAAATAAATTATCTATATTTATTTCCCTCATATAAGCAATTTATGCTATTATGAGTCATTTTAAGCTATTTTTCACACTCTGAATTGAAACAAAGTGTCTAAACTAACTCAGTTTGTCACAAAATTGAACAGGCATGTTAAGCAAGTCATATGCTACGTTTTGAATACATACACAAGTTTAACATGTCATTAAGGGTATTACATGTAGTCTTTATGATATTTTGAGGAACATGCAATATATTTGAGGATAGTAATTTTGAAAGAAAAATAGTTATTTGCAAAATGTGAAAAATGTGAATTTTGATATAAGGAATCAAATTTCTAGGATCCTTTGAGTCATTTTGTGGTTTATAGTGATACTTTTAAAAAGAAATTAGGATGTGTGTAAATACAAGAAGCGAAGGCAGTAGTTTATGCCTCTAAATAGCTTAGATCTCATGAGGAAAATTATTCAAAACATGATATAAATAGTTTTTGCTTTGAAAGTTTGGTATAAGGTAAAATTTGAGATATAGACTGATCATAAGAGTTTAAAATATCGTTTTGATCAAAAGGAATTGAATATGAGGTAAAGTTAAATTGAATTTCTTAAGGATTATGATTTGGAGGTAAAGTATTACCTAAGAAAAACAAATGATGTAGTTGATGCTTTAATTACGAAATCTCTCCATATATGATGCTTTAGGAAATGGATTTGATAAGAGAAGTCTAGGAATTTAAATTTTTCAGTGATAGGATTTGTTGAAGTGCCTTACAGGTTACTTGTGATTTGAAAACAAAAGTTGAAGAGGCACATAAAGAAGATTAGTTTTTGTAAGCTCTTAAGGAAGGGATACTTAGAGGAAAACATCCAAATGTTAAGTTAAGGGATGGTGAAGTGATTATGTATAGGAATAGGTTATATGATCTAAGGAAAGAAATGTTAGAAGAATCTCATGAAGATAAGTATACCATTCCTGCAGTATTAATTTTGGTGGCTTAAATGAAATCTGAAATACCTAGGTATGTAAACTAGAACAGGACATCAGAGACCCTCAGGTTTGTTGCAACCCTTAGAAATCCCAGAATGGAAATAAGATAATATTTCTATGGATTTTGTGAAAGTCAATCTAGGTCATGATGCTAAATGGGTGATTGTAGATAGATCATTTTCTATCCATTAGGATTATTCCAAATAGAGATCTAAGGTCTACTTGGGAAGTAGAGGTATAAATTTTGAGGATAAATTTTTATAAGAACGGAATAATATAATATCCCTAAAAAATAAAAATAATAAGTATTCAAATAAAAAGTCTCTTATTTGAATTAGGTTATTCGAATAAAGCTTCTATTAGGGAACAATATAGGAGGAAACATGACACTTTATTCGAATAAGGTTAATGTTATTTGAATAAATAGGCTGCCCTGTGCATATACACGTCTGACCAAAATAAGTTATTCGAATAAGCATATTGTTATTCGAATAAATACTGAAAAATAATACAGTTAGTTGCGTAAGCACATGAGTTATTCATGTAAGGATATTGTTATTCGAATAAAGTGACCAATATTAGAATAAATGAGAGACACGTTCCACTGTAACGAAGAAAAAAAAACTTAGTTTAGTTTCTTCAACTTATTTTTCTCTAGTTGGTCTAGAATTCATATGGTTCTAATGGAACTAAATAGATGAGGTAAGATTGATGAAGTCATCACTATTAGGTGTCAAAGAAGAGATACTCAGAAGAAGACTTGGAAGACTTGGAATTTTGGAGAAACAATGAATTACAACGAACGAGTGTCACGTAAGTGATGAAAATGAAGGGTGAAAAGATTAAGCTAAACACGTTGGAAAATTCTAAGAATGAGCAAGTGTTCAAAATATTAATTATGGGTGAAGTAAGCTTATGATGTTAGTAGGAAAATTGTCAAAGAATGAATGGAAATTGGAAGAAAAACCTCAAAGCTTCTCGAAGAAGCCATTAGGAAAAAATTACCTCAAGGCTTCTTGAAGAAGCCAATGGAGACTTCTTGAAGAACCTATTGGAGACTTCCTGAAGAAGTCATTGAAAGAAAAATCTCAAGACTTTTTGAAGATGTCATTGTGAGTTAAGTAAGGTGATATAAGTATGTTGATAAGTGTTAAGCAACGGGCTTAATACTAACAAAATCTTGAAGCTCATTGAATAAGCCACACCACGAAGAAGTAATGATTTCATAAACAAATGGCAAACAAATGAGTCCCACAAGTAGTAAAAGACGAAGTTAAACACATTAAGAAATTGGTGAAGCACGACTGAGAAGAAGAACAAGTGATGCAAATTAAAAGTTACAAACCCAAGTGCAGGTTGTTTCAAGTAATAAATTCTCAGGAGTTCGATGTCGGTCCACAGGGAATTGATGAAGAAAAATTCTTTGACATTAGGAAAATATTTTGTCACAATAATAAAAGTGATAAAATTTAGTCACAAATAAAAAAGATTTACTTGAATTAGGAGATCCACTCTTGGTAAGTAAATTAAGGACAAGATTAATTCTTTTTATAACTCAATAAGAATTCACGCATAATGAAGGGTCCAATCGGAAAATACAACATTCAAAGTTCATTTAAGATTATATACGTAATTATATTATAGTTCATTTAATTATATATTAACACCACCACTTATAAATGAGTTTAAGCATTCATTATGCCAACCTCTTGTCTATAATGAATCAAGATCTCCACTTTACAAGGAGAGTTTCTAAATTGATTGGAAACAAAATACAGCACGTATAATGACTACTTGATTATGATTGAACATATGCCTTTGAAGACTTGTTTTGATGATAACAAACGTGAAGACAAAAATGAAGATGATGGAAAGACCAAGTCCAAGTTCTTATAAGAATAGCTTTAGGACTTAGAGTCTTTTTGTACGGAGCTCACTTTCATATCTCACTATTTTGAAAGAACAGATAAAATTGGGTTTAAAAAGAAACTTAAGTGCTTTTGAAATGATTTTTCAAAACTGGTTTTTAATAGTTTTATTCGAATAACATCTTGTCTATTCGAATAAATCATTCCAGCTATTTCTGTCTTTTAAACCATTATTCAAATAGTATCTATTTTATTTGAATAAATACCTTCAAATATTATTACGTGTTTATGGTTTTTCAAAATGCTATTTGAATAGCAGTCTGGCTATTCGAATAAAAGAGGTTTCAGAATTATTTTGTTAAAAACATCATTCGAATAACTCAGATGTTATTTGAATAATCCTTTTCCTTTAGAACTCTAGTTTTAACAGAGTTATTTGAATAACACATTGGTTATTCGAATAACCTATATCAGTTTGTTTTTCGCGAAGCTTTTATAAATAGTGTTATTCGAATAACACCTAAATCTATTCGAATAAACACAACCTTTTACGTATACTGATATGGAAATATCTTTTGAAATTATGTGTTTTAATTACACCCAACAGCCTTTTTCGTGAATTTCTCTATAAATAGAAGCCTCGGGTCATTTCTAAAATAGCCTAACATTCTGAATTATTTTCTACTTGCACTAACTCGTGAATTTATTTTCTATGCTCTATTTTTTATCAAAACTTTGAGATATTCTATGAGAGCTCCATTAGCACTTCAATTTGTATAATCTGCTCTGAGTGAGAGTTTCTCTTCATTTATTTTTTGCTATACTGTAAAGGGGGTAAGGTATCCCTCTAAGGTTTGTGTAAGGGTGAGGTATCCCTGCAGACTGAGACTTTAGCACAAGGGTAGAGTTTCCCTGTGTGTGAAAAGTGCTCTTTTGTGTAACGGTTGTAAGCACCTATTGAAGCTTGTATACATAGTGAAAAATCTCGAATATTGTTTCGAGGACTAGACGTAGACCACAAGTGGGTTAGAGGTCGAATCAGGATAAATTCTATGCCTGCTTCTTTCTTCTTAATCTCTTTATTTTACTCAGCTTTATTTTATTAAATATTTATCCTTTGCTATTTTTTTAAAGCTTTTCTTCTACATCTCGTTATTTCTCTGCATTTATTTAATAGTTTTAATATTTGTGTTTTCTCTAAAAGAGGTTTGCGAAAAGTTTTTATACTCAATTCACCTCCCTCTTGAGTACTGGAAGCCACTTGGTAACAAGTGGTATCAAAGTTAGACTCTTGTATAAAGAGCTTAGCAGCTTCAAGAGAACATGACTTCTTCAAATAGTTTTTTAGAAGGATCTTTCATAAACCGACCACCCTTTTCCAATGGGGATGGTTATGCATATTGGAAGGAAAGAATGAAAATTTTTATTGAAGCTATTAATCTAGATGTATGGGATGCTATCGAAAACGGCGCATTTATACCTACGCATGAGGTCGATAGCGTAAAGACCGAAACAGTAAGAAATAAATGGTCTGATGAGAACAAAAGAAAAGTTCAACATAATTTAAAAGCAAAAATATTATTACCACTGTTTTGGGATATGATGAGTTTTTTAGAATTTCAAATTGTAAAACTACTAAAGAAATGTGGGACACTTTGCAAGTTACCTATGAGGGTACTAGTGAAGTAAAGAGGTCGGGAATCAATTCTCTAACTCGTGAATATGAATTATTCAGAATGAACCAAGGAGAAAGCATTCAAGAAATACAAAAGAGGTTCACCCACATAGTTAATCATCTTGCATCTTTAGGAAAAAGTTTCTCTAACGAAGATTTAATTAACAAAGTGTTGAGATGTCTTAGCAGGATTTAGCAACCTAAGGTAACAGCCATACCAGAATCGAGGGACTTGTTGACAATGACTCTAGCTACCCTTTTTGGAAAACTTCATGAGCATGAACTGGAACTAAGTAGATTAAGTTAAAGCGAAGAAAATGATAAAAAGAAAAAGGGAATTGTGCTCAAAGCCACTTCCTCAACAATCGACAATGATGATGAAGAAGATGAAGAAGGCTCAGAAAATATCGAGGTAAACAAAGAAAATCTTAGTCTTTTAGTTAAAAAATTTGAAAATTTTCTCAAGAAGAATGGAACACAAAGAATACCTCTCTTTCCTCCGAAGAAGAATCATTACAAAGGTGAAGGAGCTTCATCAACTCCAACTTGCTATGAATGCGACAAACCGGGTCACATGAAAATGGAGTGCCCAGTTTATCAAAAGAAGAAGGAGAAATTTGAAAAGAAGCCCTTCAAGGAAAGAAAAGGAAGAAAAGCCTACATAGCATGGGATGAAAATGACATGGATTCAACTGACAGCTCAGATAGCGAGGAAGTCCAACTATGTCTCATGGCCAAATGAGACGAAGAAGAAAGCGAAAATGAAGTAAGTTCTAATACAACTTTATTGCCTTCTTACGATGAGTTACAAGATGCCTTTGAAGAATTGCATGACGAGTCTTTAAAACTCACAAAATTAATTTCTTCTTCTAAGAAAACAATATCTTCTTTAGAAAATCAAATTCTTATTTTAAAAAAAGAAATAGAAGAATTGAAAATTAAAAATGAAACTTTGGAAATTATTGATGCATGCACAAATCATTCTTCACATGCTTCTACATCTTCATCCTGTTCTTCATGTCGTATGCTTGAAAAAGAGATTGAAGACTTAAAAAATACTCTTTCAAAATTCACATTTGAAAAAGACAATTTAAATATTTTATTAGGAAAATAAAGAATAGTTTTTCAAAAAGCCGAGATAGGTTATAACCCAAAAAATCAACAAAAACTATATAAAAATTTCTTTGTGCATTCTAGTATTTCAAGTAGTCCTTTTATTAAATGTTTTTACTGTGGAAAGAAAGGACATAGTGCATCAACATATAATGCAAGGAAAAATATTAATACAAAAATTGAAACGAAAATGGTTTGACTTCCCAAGGGTACTATACCCAAAACTAACACACAAGGATCCAAGAAAGTTTGGGTACCAAAAGTTAAAAACTAAACATGTGTTGTAGGTGTACTTGAAAGCTAGGAGTTCAAATTGGTATCTCGATAGCGGCTGCTCCAAGCACATAACCGGGGACGACTCAAAATTCACCTTGCTCATTCCCAAGAATCATGGACACGTTACATATGGTGATAACAACAAAGGAAAAATTCTTGGAATCGACAAAGTTGGTAAAAATCCTAGTTCCTCTATTGAAAATTTATTACTTGTTGAAGGCTTGAAACATAACTTGGTTAGTATTAGCCAATTATGTGATAAAGGAAATAGAGTAATTTTTTATTCAAATTATTGCATAATTGAAGATAAAAATGATAAGCATGTTAAGTTTATTGGTCATAAAGTAAATAATATTTATATGATTAGTCTTGATTATATATCTTCAAATGATGCGAAATGCCTTTTAAGTAAGAATGATGATTCATGGTTATGGCATAGGAGAATCACACACATTCACATAGATCACTTAAAGAAGTTGGTCTCTAAAGAGCTAAAGCAAAAAATATAGTTTCAATTACTAGACCTTTATAACTTTTGCACATGGATCTTTTTGGATCATCTAGAACTATGAGCTTTGGTGGAAATTACTATGTTTTAATGATTATGGATGATTTTTCTAGGTTTACATGGACTTTATTTCTTGCAAATAAAAATGATGCATTTTTAGCTTTTAAAAGACTTGCCAAAGTTATTCAAAACGAAAAAGGTTTTTCAATTTCCTCAATAAGAAGTTATCATGGTAGCGAATTTGAAAACAATGTTTTTAAAAATTATTGTGATGAGCATGACATTAATCATAATTTCTCTGCCCCTAGAATTCCGCAACAAAATGGAGTTGTAGAAAGAAAAAATCGTTCTTTAGAAGAAATGATGAGAACTATGCTTAATGAGGCTGCTCTTCCTAAGTATTTTTGGGCAGATACTGTAAGTACAGCTTGTTACGTAATGAACAGGGCCCTTATAAGGCATATTTTAAAGAAAACTCTATATGAGTTATACAAGGGAAGAAAGCCAAATGTCTCACATTTTCATGTTTTTGGTTGCAAATATTTTGTTTTAAATAATGAAAAAGATAACTTAGACAAATTTGATGCTAAGTCTGATGAAGGTATATTTCTTGTTTACTCCAACCATAGTAAGGCTTTTCGTATATAAAATAAAAGAACTATGACTATCGAAGAATCTATTCATGTTGCACTTGATGAAACTGACCCAAATGAATCGAGAAAGGATCTTGTTATTAATGATGTCGTAGAAATTTTTGCGGAAACTCATTTGGGCAGCAAAGAAAAAGAAGTCAAGGAGCAAGAAGATAAACAAAACAAGAAGATCCACAAGTCTTGGAACTTCCCAAAGAATGGCAGACTTCAAAATATCATTCCCTTGATCAAATAATATGTGATATGTCTAAAGGTGTAAGTACTCGAAATTCCCTTAGAAATGCATGTAATCACTTAGTCTTTGTTTTTCAAATTGAACCTAAAGATATAATTGAAGCCTTTGATGATGAACATTGGATCTTAGCTATGCATGAGGAATTAAATCAATTTGAAAGAAATCAAGTTTGGGAATTAGTTGCTAGACCCAATGATCATCCTATAATTGGCACAAAATGGATTTTTAGAAACAAACTTGATGAAAATGGTTTAATAACTAGAAACAAAGTTAGATTGGTTGCTAAAGGTTATAATCAAGAAGAAAGAATAGACTATGAAGAAACCTATGCACCTGTAGCTAGATTAGAAGCTATTAGAATGTTACTTGCATATGCTTGCATCATGGATTTCAAATTATATCAAATGGAATGTAAAAGTGTTTTTCTAAATGACCTTATTCAAGAGAAGGTATACGTTGAACAACCTCCAGGTTTTGAAAATTATGACTTACCCAACCAAGTTTTTAAACTTAAAAAGACTTTATATGGCTTAAAGCAAGCTCCTAGAGCTTGGTATGAAAGGTTGAGTAAGTTTCTTTTAAAAAATAGTTTTTCAAGAAAAAAAGTCGATACTACCCTTTTCATTAAAAATAAAAAGCACGATATTCTTCTTGTGCAAGTATATGTGGATGATATTATCTTTGGTGCTACTAATGAATCCATTTGCAAAGAATTTGCTAAGACAATGCAGAATGAATTTGAAATGTCAATGATGGGAGAGTTGAATTTCTTCCTCGGACTTCAAATCAAACAAACAAATGAAGGGACATTCATAAGTCAAACCAAATACTGCAAGGAATTGCTCAAAAGGTTCGAAATGGAAAATGCTAAACACATGACCACTCCAATGGGCACTTCTTGCTATTTGGACAAAGATGAAGGAGGTAAATCAGTAGAAACAATGAAATACAAAGGTATGATTAGATCTCTTCTTTATCTTACTGCTAGTAGGCCAGGTATTATATTTAGTGTATACATGTGTGCTAGATATCAAGCAAACCCTAAGGAATCTCATCTAAGTGCTGTTAAATGAATAATGAAATATCTAGTAGGCACTTCACAAATGGGCTTGTGGTACCTTAAGGGTGCCTCATGTAGCCTAATAGGCTATTCCGACTCTGATTTTGCTGGGTTCAAATTGGATAGGAAGAGTATTAGTGGGACATGCCACTTGCTTAGTAGTTCTTTAGTTTCTTGGCATAGCAAGAAACAAAATAGTGTGGCTTTGTCTATCGCTGAGGCTAAATATGTTACAGCCGGGAGTTATTGTGCTCAAATCCTATGGATGAAGCAACAACTTCTAGACTATGGTCTTCAGCTTGATCATATCCCGATAAGATGTGATAACACTAGCGCTATAAATCTCTCTAAGAATCCCATTCTGCATTCTAGAACAAAGCATATAGAGATAAGACATCACTTTATCAGAGATCATGTACAAAAAGGGGATTGCATTCTTGAGTTTTTTGAAACAACTAAGCAACTTACAGATATTTTCACTAAACCCTTAGCAAAAGAAGCATTCTTTTATATTAGAGGAGAATTGGGCATAATTGATCAAACTAACATATAATTATTTGAATTTATTGCTTAAATATTGCTTTTATCTCTCTTGAATCTTTTACTGACTTAAGTTTCGGAGATATCCCAAATCTTGTTTTGCAGGTATTTTATATTTGGGTAAGTTTTTCTCTTTTAAATCTCCTTTCTGAATGTATGTTTTACTGTGTTTCTGATAGTTTTATTCTAATAACTAAGATGTTTATTCGAATAAACTTGCGTAGAAACTCAAAAGTCAGAGGTTTCTGCTGGGTTTTATTTGAATAGAGGGAGATCCTATTCAAATAGAGGATCTGGGAAGGCCAAGCGTTGTGGCCATTTAACAAGTTTTATTCGAATAACCTAGGGGTTATTCGAATAGACAGAAAGTAGCCAAATAAGACTGATAAACCAAGTCTCTAGTTATTAGAATAATTTGAAAGTTATTTGAATAGAAAGAGAACACAGCAAACACAGAACTGACATAGAAGCCAGTTTATTCGAATAAAACCTCTTGGTTATTTGAATAAACACGGGCCTCTTTTTAAAAGGCCCCTGCGCGCCCAACCGTCTCACTCCTCTTCTTCTTCACTGCCCACGCCTCCATCTGTTCTCTGCTCACATCCACCTTTGCTCCTATTTCTCTCTCTTCCAGACCTCCAAACACCATGGCCTCCTCCTCTGAAAAGTGTCCTCGCACGAAGACTGCACCTTGCAGCAATCCGCTTGACTTGCGAAGACTCTCCTCCAATGAAGAGCACCGTGGCCACTTCATTTCTCACTTTTGGGAGTGTAATCTTGTCCAACCCAAATACCTTGAGCTCTTCTTCTTTAAGCAAAACAGAGGCTTCGACTTTCTAACCCTGTTGCAAAACCAGGGGGTTCTACAGCTCTGTTCTCACTAGGCTACTCTCTACCCAGCTCTGGTGAAGATGTTTTTCTATAATCTCGCATTTGATGGCCAGAACCTCCTCTCTGAAGTCTGCGATCAAAATATCATCATCACTTCATAGGACTAGCAGACTCTGTTTGGGTTGCAGTTCGGCGGCACACTCGTTGAAGATGATGACAACCTCTTTCTTTAGGAGTTCAACAGGATTCAGGCGATTGAGGACATGCTGAAACCTGGTCTACCCTTGCCTGACAAAGGCCTCAAGGTGGCATGCTGAAGAGCCAAGATAGGCTTCTACATTATGCCTTTGCTCACATCCTGGCTCCCTGCTGTAGGAATTACGCCTACCTCAGTGAATATGACATCTTCATGCTCTGGTTCGTGAAGAATGGTTATCATATCAACTAGCCTGTGTTTATCATGAAACACATGATGAGGGCCAAGGGCAAGGAAAAATCTGACTTGCCTTATGGTATTCTCATCACTACCTTGCTCAGTAAGTATCCTCAGGTGTTGGAAACTGAGCGTGCTATCGCCTTGACTTATCACAATGTCTTCGACTCCTACACCTTGCACAAAATGAAGATGATCGAGACTGATGAAGGCTGGGTGTACCCCGATGAGGTTAATGATGATTTTGACCCAACGGACCCTGCTGCCCCTACTGATGCCCCTGCTTTAG
Source organism: Ormosia semicastrata (assembly GCA_029884595.1). NCBI lineage: Eukaryota > Viridiplantae > Streptophyta > Magnoliopsida > Fabales > Fabaceae > Ormosia > Ormosia semicastrata. The sequence goes on from JAQQTO010000029.1 coordinate 6,765,011, forward strand.
TCACTTTGGAGCAAATCATGACTACCTTGCATGATAACCGTGCTTATATGGAACACACATTCTTTATTCTTTTTGATAGAATAGAAGGTGTTAAACATGAGGTTACTACTTTACGAGCTGTATCACCTGCCCCTGCACCTGCTTCTTCGCCTCCGCCACTAGATGCCTATTTCTAGGAACTTTAGTTCTTAGGATCTTTGTTTTTCCTGTGTTTCATTTATTTCTGGCTCTTGTAATTGCATCCTTTTTGATTAATGAATAAATCTTATTTTTTGTGACCTATTATCTTGCTTGTTTTGATTATGAGTTCCAGTTATTTGATTCTTTTCGTTCTCTTATACTTGTAAATGAGACTTACCCCTCCTTTTTGCTCATGACAAAAGGGGGAGAAAAATTTACCTTTGAGAAAAGACAGGTAAAAATTAAAAAAAGAGATTGGATTCCAAATGAAAGAGGGAGCTGCGCGCACATCTCTGATATCTCTAAATACATTACCTCTTATAATTAAAGAGGGGGAGAAACTTTTAATACCTCTTTGTGAATTCTAATTATATGCACTAACTCTTTTCTCATTGATAGTTTGTCATCATCAAAAAATGGGAGAATGTGATTGGACATATGCCTTTGAAGACTTGTTTTGATGATAACAAACGTGAAGACAAAAATGAAAATGATGGAAAGACCAAGTCCAAGTTCTTATAAGAATAGTTTTAGGACTTAGAGTCTTTTTGTACGGAGCTCAATTTAATATCTCACTATTTTGAAAGAACAAATAAAATTGGGTTTAAAAAGAAACTTAAGTGCTTTTGAGATGATTATTCAAAACTGGTTTTTAATAGTTTTATTCGAATAACATCTTGTCTATTCGAATAAACCATTCCAGTTGTTTCTGTCTTTTAAACCATTATTCAAATAGTATCTATTTTATTTGAATAAATACCTTCAAATATTGCTACGTGTTTATGGTTTTTCAAAATGCTATTCGAATAGCAGTCTGGTTATTCGAATAAAAGAGGTTTCAGAACTATTTTGTTAAAAACATCATTCGAATAACTCAGATGTTATTCGAATAATCCTTTTCCTTCAGAACTCTAGTTTTAACAGAGTTATTTGAATAACACATTGGTTATTCGAATAACCTATATCAGTTTGTTTTTCACGAAGCTTTTATAAACAGTGTTATTCGAATAACACCAAAATCTATTCAAATAAACACGACCTTTTACGTATACTGATATGGAAATATCTTTTGAAATTATGTGTTTTAATTACACCTAATGGCATTTTTTGTGAATTTCTCTATAAATAGAAGCCTCGGGTCATTTCTAAAATAGCCTAACATTCTGAATTATTTTCTACTTGCACTAACTCGTGAATTTATTTTCTATGCTCTATTTTTTATCAAAACTTTGAGATATTCTCTGAGAGCTCCATTAGCACTTCAATTTGTACAATTTACTCTGAGTGAGAGTTTCTCTTCATCTATTTTCTGCTATACTGTAAAGGGGGTGAGGTATCCCTCTAAGGTTTGTGTAAGGGTGAGGTATCCCTGCAGGCTAAGACTTTAGCACAAGGGTAGAGTTTCCCTATGTATGAAAAATGCTCTTTTGTATAACGGTTGCAAGCACCTATTGAAGCTTGTATACATAATAAAAAATCTCGGATATTGTTTCGAGGACTGGACGTACACCACAAGTGGGTTAGTAGTCGAACTAGGATAAATTCTGTGTCTGCTTCTCTCTTCTTAATCTCTTTATTTTACTCAGCTTTATTTTATTACATATTTATCCTTTACTATTTTTTTAAAGTTTTTCTTCTACATCTCGTTATTTCTGTGCATTTATTTAATAGTTTTAATATTTGTGTTTTCTCTAAAAGAGGTTTGCGAAAAGTTTTTATATTCAATTCACCCCTTTCTTGAGTACTGGAAGCCACTTGGTAACATTGATAATATATCATTTAAGCACAAGAAAGAAATTAATTTAACCTTAATTCATTACCAAAAGCTTCACTCTTTCACCTAAGTAAAATGAAAATTAGTTACTCATAGACAAGAAGAAAGAAAGAGAGAAGAAGAAGAACATAACTTCAATTTAGAACAAAAGAAAACTACAACAAGATAAACAAAAACACAATAGCATGATCTTGATAACTAACACCAAGATTCTTAAATGATCAGCCAAGGCTTCCTTTTATAGAGGATTAGGGATACAAAATGACAAGGGGACTGATTCATGAGTGAGTGGATGAGTGAAAATGAGTGGAAAATGCTAAATGACTTTTGATGAGTGAAAAATTATTGAGATTCTTTGTCTCTGAAATCATTTAGTGCTGAACTCATTACATTCGTCATTTTATCACTAAGTGGTCTTCATGAAAGTTGTAGGCTTTTGTCTTAGATTTCAAATGCCGTTAGTTTTAGCCCAAAAGAATTCCTACAACTCAAGATATGGTCCAATCACTGCACATTGGTCAGACCCAGCTACAGCTCTTCTATTATGACTTGCAAGCTCAATATGACCTCTAAGAAATCCGAACTAGGTCTTGTGTTCTTCATGAACATTGTAGATATGGGTCTTAACTTACAGATGCCAAACTTTTAGCCCAATTTAGTTCTTACATCCCGATTTATGCTCTGATTACTGCACACTATTTAGGTTCTAATCACAAAACTTGTATTCTGACTTCCAAGCCCAATTAGTTCTACTAGATGTCTGATTTTGACCTAGAGATCTCATGAGAGTTGTAGAGCTCTCTCTTATCTTTCCTACAAGGTAATATACATAATTATTAGACATCTAAAACTCAAGATATGATCAAAATATAGAAATAGTGTAAGACATAAATCATGCTAAAAAAAATCAATTAAGTCTAATTTGAGTCCAAACTTACAAAACATAACCAAGCTCAATCAATTAAGTACATGAAGAGTGTAAATGACTAAAAATGAGAGTTTATTAATATATAAAATATATTATTATCAAATTTTCCTACACTTAGCTTTTTGCACTCTTGGGTAAAACACATAAGACTAAAACTAGGGAGCAAGGAAAAACAATACAAGCTCAACAGTTAGAAATTTTAAAAGACTCAATTTCTAATAATATTTAAGAATGAAGAGCAACCAATCATTTAAGGGATCAAAACATTTATGAGATAACGTTTCTTCACATCTCAAACCAATAAGTAAGGAAACTTCAATTGAAAAACATGAGTTAAGAATGATAGATCTTCACAAGATTCACTCTCAATCCCTCAAGTATTTAAAAAGGTAGGTATTTCACTCAATTCAACCCCTGAAAATTGCACTACCATAAGCTTGCTTATCTTCTACTTCTCCACTACTCAGAACACATGCACACACAAATCATGAGAACTTTATTCAAGGTTGTAATGGAGTCAAGGTAAAGGAGGAGGTAATATGGATATGACAAGTTAAATACCAAAGAGAATAAAAGAGCATGAGAGTTGAGTTCAATTAACAAGCATGAAAGTTTATCCCAACTTCACCTAATACAAATTCCCTTTACATATTCTTTTCCTTTCCTTTATTGCCTTGTTAGCCCTTATTTACACATTTTTTTATTTTTTTTTAAGATGGACATAATATATACATTTTTTTAATTAAACATTTTTTTCACCAACCATTCTGCACACACACCCCTACACTTGTTCAAGAACTCATCCAATGACAAAGCTAATGTTCTCTTATTCCTTAAGGCCAGGTAAGAACATAGTTTTTCATTTAAGGCACATAATGAGCTAGAAACAAGGAATGGTCAAATAAGCTCAAAGGGGTTACGTAAGGGGAAATAGGTCATTTCCAATGCCTTACATTGGTAGGAATCAGAGAATTTCCAAGAAGTCATAAGAGTACTTGATATCATATTGAGACAATATACTGCAGAGTAAGGCTGCCTATTTGTGCGCCAGTCATTCTTGGCTATTTGGTTAAAGTAGTTATTTCAAGAAAAATGCCTCAATCATGTTTATGTATGCATGTGACAATGTAGTCTCAAAAAGAATCAAAGCAAGTTCTAGAGTAACAATTTTATAAGTGAAAATCACACAAGAAAGAAGAGAATGATACAAATGTTCAATCCATTCATTAATAGGCTCAAAATCTCACAAGGCATAATTCTATCATTCTCAGTCCACCAATTCAACATCCATAACCAAGCATGTGATTTTTAAGAAAGAAGACAATTTACTCAATCATGATATGTTCCCTGAATTTGAATTGCAACTTCCACACAACATAGTTATCTACGTAATTACTCCTTACTCTGCCACCAATTTTGATGCGTCTCAAGAGCAAATTTACCTTAAGGGTATAATTTACTCCTTACTCTACCATCCTTAATTAGTTTTTTTGTTAATAAATTGCTTACAAACATATTAATAAACTCATTTCCTAATTTTTTTGGTTTTTTTATTTTTTTATTTTTTAACACACTTCGTAGTTTTTTTTACACAACTATTTTTTCCCCCAACCAGATCACAACATTGTCCTTAATGTCAAAATATAGATAGGTATATGATAGAAGATAGTACCTATTGTTGCAATTACTGAAAAGAGAAACCCTACACAAATTTAAACAGAAACAAAGTACGATGAATAAAGCCAAAGGTAAAGAAAAGTTAAAGATGAAGTTCCAGATCACACTATTGTTCCTTGCTGCCTCCCTTACTGCTTCCTTCTGACTAATCTATCTGAGCTATAAATGGTTCAGGTTCATAAATAAAAGTTTGTAATTTATCAATTAATTTATCAACAGTTGAAGCAGATATAAGGAGTTGTCTTGCCGAAGGTGTGATAAAGTTCTATTCCACAGCATGATCAACAAAAGATAACAAATTATTAAAGAAATTATTAACATTCAATAAACCTATTGGTTTATGGTGGATATTCAGTTGGGCCTAAGAGATAATTTGAAAAACTTTTTCCAAAGTACCAAAATCACCCAGAAAGGCAATGAATGCATCAGAGTTTTCAAGCATTGTCCTCATTCGTCCATGTATAGATGATACTTGAATTTCCAGTCCAATTGTCTTTCCAATGATGTTCTTTCGAGTTAAAAGTTCAAGAATGATACCTAAAACTTGACTACCTCTTATATGTGGAAAAAGTGATACAGCCCCCATTAACCCAATGCTACCTCCCCTATATACTACACGAATGTTTCTCGCAGCAAGTGTTCTACAAACAATACTTGCTGCATTTTCAAATTTTAAACCCTTCTCATAACTTATCTCACAAAATACACAAATACTAATAAATCTATGAACAGAAGAAGAAGTTTTCTCCATTTCTACACTCACACTCCCTTTGAACGATTATGAGTTGTAGGAAAGTGAAGAAAATAGAGTGTTTAAATAGGGAAGAGAATAGAAAAAGTAATAATAGCTCATGTATGGGTATGTTGGCTGTTGTCAGAAAAGTTTGAATTTAAGAAACCTTTTTTTATTTTTTTTTATTTTTGACTTCAAGAAAACCATCAGGATAAAGAAGTCTAGAAACCCTTGAAGGACCTTGCTCAAAGGATCGTCTGTCCAAAATCAAAATACAACAAAATCATATAAAGATAATAATAACAAATAATGATATACTTTTATGTAGAGGTTTCATAGCGTATCTTTATATTGCGCGCCATGAGTGTAGTAGGATATACCGCCCCTTGAAAGAGACATTGAATTCCCTTAAGGAATTTAAGACTTAAGGCACTCCTCCCGCTTGTGGGATATCCCAGCCTATGCATCGTCCCTCTAGTTAAAGAGAGAAAATATGAATTCGACGACCAGTGACCATAGCCAGTGGAGCTACGCTTAGGAACCCAATAAATCAATGTCAGGAATTGAGCTCAGAGGCATTATCATGCGATAATACAAACAAGGGACGCTTCTATTTGTCCATCAGCAAGCAGAGCCCACGGTTAAAACCTGAGAATGCTTGCGCGACTCTTTACAGAGCATGACACACAAATCTTATTTATGGACTGGCGTGCGAAGGTCTACTTGAGTCAATGACAGGACGAGCATCTACCCGGGGCTCCTAAACTAATTAAAGACTAAGTACAACCGAAGTTTCGCCCTTTTTTGTCTTTTTTTCTTTCTTTTTTTTTTTTTTTTTTTTTTTTTTTTTTTTTTTTTTCAAGATAATATATATATTTTTTTTGAAGATGTACAAGATATATATATATATATGTTGTTGTGATTGTGACTCACATCTTCCTCTAGTTTTACGTCTAGTAATGACTTAAACGCCTTCTATGAGTCGAGGATAAGCTTCTCATCTAATTTTCTTATAAATTGACAAATAGGATCTTTTTGAGTCAGATTCCCAAGACTGTAACGCTCTTGCTCGTTCTTGAAAAGATTTCACAAATTAATAAGTTCACGCTGCACATATCCACAAGAATGTGTCTCAAGAGTCAATAAGATATTATCTAATGACTCCTTACTCAGTCCATTCTTAATGAAGAATATTTTATCTTCTCTGTTTGCGAAAACCATTCCCAAAGAACGATATCGCGTGTTACAATTCCACCGCGTACATTTGTAACAGACTTGCATTCTTTTTGCTCTTCTTCTTTTAGAATAAGAACTTTTATCGAGACCCGACATGTATGGGACAAATGAATCTGAAGATTCACCAGTTAAATGAACCTTTGATTCGATTATTCAGCGTATATCTTCTAGGATGCCCTTGTACATTAACAGTCTCAGTCTTTCACACCTAGATTTGTAGATTGTTGTTAGAGCATTTTAAGGGAGAGAAGAAAAATGATTTCTTAAATTCGAGAGAATAACATCCATTTTAAAAGGAGAAGGAATCAGTTATTATGGAAAACTGAAAAACAAACTGACTTGAGAGTTACGGAGTACCATTATCTGCCACTTAATCAGAAACACAAAGAACTACAAAAAGAAAGCAAAAAAATAATAAAATAAATTCTACTCATAACATGGATTAGAAAGGGAGATGAATTCTACCTTAACAACTTGGTTATCCAGAAATGGTTTGAGTATTTGTCCATTGACCTTAAATACATTATCATTCCTAGGGTTCTCAATGTCTATGGCCCCCATAAGGATACACATGTTTGACAATAAAAAGGGTCAGTCCACCTAGATCTCAATTTTCCAGGGAATAGGTGAAGACGGGAATTATAAAGTAGAACTTTTTGACTAATTTCAAAAGATTTTCTCAAAATTGATTTATCATGAAAAGCTTTTGTTCTAACTTTATAAATCTTTGAGTTTTTATATGCATCATTTCTCAATTCCTCAAGTTCATTTAATTGTAATTTGCGTAACTTGCAAGCATCATCAAGATTTGAGTGAAAGCTTTAATGGCCCAAAATGCTTTATGCTCCAGTTCTACAGGCAAGTGACAAGGTTTTCCATAGACTAACTGATAGGGTGACATGCCTAAAGATGTTTTGAAAGCAATATGGTAAGCCCAAAGTGCATTGTTTAATCTTAAAGACCAATCTTTACGATTTGGATTAACCATTTTTTCCAAAATTTGTTTAATCTCCCTATCTGCTAATTCTACTTGTCCACTTGTCTGAGGATGATAAGGGCTGAAAATTTTGTGGGTAATACTATATTTCTTCATTAAGGATTCAAATGGTTTATTGCAAAAATGTTTTCCCCCATCACTGATGATAACTCGAGGGATTCTAAATCGACTCAAAACATTTTCTTTTAAAAATTTAAGAACAATTTTGTGATCATTGTGTCGACATGGAATCATCTCAATCCATTTTGAGACATAGTTAACTACAACCAAAATATACACAAATTCAAATGATGATGAAAATGGACCCATGAAATTAATTCTCCAATAATCAAAAATTTTAATGACAATGATAGGGTTCAAAGGCATCATGTCTCGTTTAGAAATGAAACCCAATTTCTGACAACTTTCACAACTTTTGCAAAAAGTATAGCTATCCTTAAATAAAGTGGGCCAATAAAATTCACACTGTAAGATTTTTGTAACTGTTTTCTTTGAAGAAAAATGACCCCTACATGCTTCTAAATGGCAAAATTTAATGACATTACTTACCTCATTGTCAGGTACACATCTCCGAAAGATTTGATCAGGATAATATTTGAACAAATATGGGTTATCCCAATAGAAAATTTTCACCTCAATCAAAAACTTCTTTTTGTCTTGGTGCGTCCATTGAGGTGGCATCTTTCTTGTTACAAGAAAATTAACAATGTTAGCAAACCAATGCATGGAATTGATAGAAAATAAAAATTCATCAAGAAAAGAATCATTGATAGGTGTGTTATCAAAAGATAAGCCTGTTGTTAGTCTGAACAAATGATCTGCAACAACATTTTTTGCTCATTTCTTGTCTTTAATTGTGATGTTAAATTCTTGAAGTAACAAGATCCACTGTATCAACCTAGGTTTGGCATCCTGCTTAGACATTAAATATCTAACAGCAGCATGATCGATGAAAATAATAGTAGAAGAACCAATTAAATAAGCTTGAAATTTGTCCAATGCAAAAATTACAGTAAGTAATTATTTTTCAGTATTGGTGTAATTCATTTGTACACTATTCAAAGTTCGACTTGCGTAATAAATTACATAAGGCTTATCTTTCTTTCTCTGTCCTAAAATAGCGCCAACAACAAAATCACTAGCATCACAAATTAATTCAAAAGGCAAAGACCAGTCAGGGGATTGCATGATAAGAGTAGATATCAAAAGACTGATTAATTTTTCAAAAGATTTTTGACAATCTTGGGTCCAATCAAATGGTGTATCTTTTGTCAGAAGATTACATAATAGTCTAGATATGACACTAAAGTCCTAAATGAATTTTCTGTAAAATCCTGCATGTCCTAAAAAGGAACGAACTTCTCTGACTATTTTTGGGAAGGCAAATGAGCAATTAATTCAACTTTTGCCTTATCAACTTCAATTCCCTTAGAAGATATCACATGACCTAACACTATTCTTGAGGTAACCATGTAATGACATTTTTTCTAATTTAACACAAATCTTTTTTCTTCATATCTTTTAAGAACTTTTTCAAAATTATCAAGATAATTTTTAAAAAAATTTCCAAAAACTGTCAGGTTATCCATGAAAACCTCTAAATAATGCACAATTATATCACTGAAAATACTTAGCATACATCTTTGAAAAGTTACTGGAGCATTACAAAGACCAAAAGACATTCTTCTATATGCAAAAGTGCCAAAGGGGCACATAAAAATAGTCTTTTCTTGATCATCTAATGCAATTGGTATTTGATTATACCCTGAATAACTATCAAGAAAATAATAGTAGGAATATCCTGCTACTCTTTCCACAATCTGATCAAGAAATGGTAAAGAGAAATGATCTTTTCTAGTGGCTATATTCAATTTTCTAAAATCAATACATATACGCCAACTAAATGAGACTCGGGTAAGTACTAATTCATCTTTTTCATTTTCAACCACTGTTATTCTAGATTTCATAGGCACAACTTGTGTAGGACTTACTGATGAACCTACAAAAATTCATATTTTTACGGTCTAAAAGTCTTGGGTTTTCATTCTCTTTTATTCTTTTTGATTGAGTTTGTGCTTAAGTTTCTTTTGTTTTTAGTTTTTCTAATTTATGTTTTAATTATGTGTTTTTATGTATTTTTGATAGGTAATTATGCATGGAAAAAGACTGGATGATTTATGAGACAGAGAGCTTATTTTGCATTCTGGTGGTTAAGCGCCTAGGCGCTGAAGTCAGAGTGCCTAGGCGCTCGATACGCAAAACAACGTGGTTTTAATGGGCCAGCGCCTAGGCGTTGGTAACGTGGCGCCTGAGCTCTTACTGTGCAGAAAGCCCACGTTTTTTCTTATAAATTCATAAGTTACGCCACACACTTGGACACACTTGGACAGAACGCAGTAGCCGTCAAGAGGCACAAACCCTAATGTGGTGTAGGCGCAATTAGGATTGAAAATTAGGGATTTTCTTCAACCTTTCCACCTTTCTACAATGGAGTTTGTCATATTCTTCCCTTTGTGTTCTTCTTTTTTCATGTGTAACTAATTTTCCCTTTGTTAGGGGGATGATGGATCTTGTTCTTGGATGATGAAACTTTCTTTTATGGGTTTAATTTATGTTTCTTTTTCATGATTTAACTGTTTATCTCTATTCTTAATGCTTTTCTAAACCTGATCAATTTGGAAATGATTTTTGGGTTGATGTATGATTTGGAAAAATTTACACGAACCTAGAACATGTGATAAACACCATAATTTCTGTAATCGCTAGGAATAGACGTTGTGGGTTATGTGGTCTTTCTTTTAATTCCCTCATTCTTGATAATGCCTTTGTAATTGAGGTTAAATTAAGGGATTAGTTAATTCCAATTAGCGTAAGAGGATTAATATACCAAGGAATTGAGTATTAATTAATTTTGAGAATTAACCATAAATCATTGAAATAGAACATAGTTAAACTTATAATTGATATGTATCTAAAGAGTTTAAGTAAAATCTGAACCTTAACTCTTTAACATCATTATTTTTCATCCCTTTGATTTATTGTTTGCTGATTTTATATTTCTTTTTAATTAAATTTGCAACAACCTTCTTTTTGATAGCTTGAATAGTGTTGATTTAACAAATTTAATAATTAATAACTTAATCCTCGTGGGACGATACTCTACTCAATCTTTATTATTTTTGTCGATTTGGTGCACTTGTCAAATTCTGCAACAAGTTTTTAGTGCCGTTGCCAGGGATTATTGTTACTAATATTAAATAGTAATTGAAAAGACAATAATTTGAGCATTTATTTTTTTTTTGTTTAATTTTATTTTAAATTGTTTATTTTAATTTTTAATTTTATTCTTCTTCATTTAATTTTATTTTTAATTTGTTTATTTTTATTTTTGTTTTCTTGGTTTATTTTTATTTTTTATTATTTTTATTTTTATTTTTATTTTTATTTTTAATTTCTTTCCTTACTTCATCTTGATTTGCTTGTTTGTTTGTTTATGCAAGATTCTCTAGAGTCAGAAGAATTATTTTTTGATCTAGAGATAGAGAGAACAGCTAGAGCAAACAGAAAAACAGCTAAAGAAAGGAAGAAGCTTGAAGAAACAAAAGCAAAGATGGCAGAAATTGTTGTAATTGCAAAGCGAAGACTTACATTGGCTGACTATGCTACCCCATCTGCTGAGAATATTTCTACCAGTATTGTGCGTCCTGCTATTCAAGCTAACAATTTTGAGATTAAACCAGCACTTCTACAGTTGGTACAGCATAATCAGTTTGGGAGAAGTCAGGCAGAAGATCCAAACTTGCACATTGTAAATTTCTTGCAGCTCTACAATACTATTAAGTATAATGGCGTTACTGATGATGCCATTAGATTAGGACTGTTCCTATTTTCTCTCAAAGACAAAACAAAGAGCTGGCTACAAGCCCAGCCACAAGGGAGCATCTCTACTTGGGAGGATCTAGTTAGCAAATTTTTAACTCAATACTTTTCTCCATTAATGTTTGTGAAGATGAGGGGTGAAATAGCTTGTTTCACTCAAAATCAAGGGGAGTCATTATATGAATCTTAGGAGAGATTCAAGGAGCTACTAAGGAGATGTCCTCACCATGCATTTGAGGTTTGCCAACAGGTGTAAATTTTTTATAATGGTTTAAATCATCCTACCAGGACTATGGTAGATGCATCTGCAGGTGGATCTCTGAATACTAAAACTCCTGAAGAAGCTCAGGAATTGGTTGAGACCATGGCGATCAATGAATATCAGATGCCTAGTGGGAAAGCAATCGTCAGACAAAGAGTTATAGAGCTTAGTACTCTTGATGCTTTACTTGCCCAAAACAAAAGTATTTCTCAGCAGTTAGCTAACCTCACCAAGCGAGTTGAGAGCATGCAGGTAAATTCTGTGAACCACCAAGTGTCAATTTATGATTTATGTGGTGGTAATCATGCTAATGGTGGATGTGAGGCAAGCAATTCTGGTTTCAGCTCTCATGAGCAGATAAATTATATGGGTAATCATTCCAAACCCCAAGGTACTTCATTTTCAAATACATATAATTCAGGGTGGAGGAATCATCTCAATTTTTCTTGGAGCAATCAAGCAGTGCCATTGAATCCTCAACCAGAGAAGAAGTCTCCTCTTGAGATTGCACTTGAGAAACTCTCTGTATAGACATCTACTTTTGTGCAACAGACTTCTGCTTTTATGGAGGAAACAAAGGCAAATTTTCAAAATCAAGGAGCTGTTATTAGAAATTTAGAGAATCAAGTGGGGCAGATAGCAAAACAACTTCAAGAGAGACCTCCAGGCACCTTTCTGAGTGATACTGTCATCAATTCAAAGTAGCAATGTCATATAATTACACTAAGAAATGGTAAGACTTTGGAAGGGCAAGTTAAAGAAGTTGAAAAAATTAATGTTCCTGTTGCGGATGTCTCAACTGAAAAGTGCTGTAATGAAGAAGTTAAAGAGGAGCAACCAAAGTGGCAGAGGAAGAAGAAGGAACATGAGCAGAAAATAGTTGATCCTTCATTGTATGCTAGATTCCCGTTTCCTCAAAGGTTAAAGAAGAAGAATCAAGAAAAGCAGTTTTTCAAGTTCTTGGATCTCTTCAAGAAGCTGCAGATAAACATTCCCTTTGCTGAAGCATTTGAGCAGATGCCCTCATATACTAGATTCATGAAATATCTGCCCTTAAAGAAGAGGAAGCTCAATGAAGATGAGACCGTGGCACTTATTGAAGAGTACAGTACTATAATTCAGAGGAAACTACCACCTAAATTGAAAGATCCATGTAGTTTTACCATTCTGTGCACCATTGGTGAGTTAACTATTGAGAAAGCTCTATGTGACTTAGGGGCTAGCATCAATTTAATGCCATTTTCAATTCTCTGCAAGCTTGGGATTGATAAAGTGAAGTTAACTATAATGTCTCTTCAACTAGCTGATCGGTCAATTAAACATCCATATGGTATAGTGGAAGATTTGCTAGTGAAGGTTGACAAATTTATTTTCCCAGCTAATTTTGTGATTTTGGATATGGATGAGGATGCTGATATTCCTCAAATTCTTAGAAGACCGTTCTTGGCTACTTCAGGAGCGTTGATTGATGTACCTAGAGGAGAGCTTATTTTGAGGGTGGATGGTGATCAGGTGACTGTTAATGTTTTTGATAAATCTGCACCGACATCAGATCTTTATGCCCTTGTCAAATGCATTCAAGATAAGTCTTTACAGGATTTGGCTAGTAAGACTCCTTCATCATCAATCAATGTTGATCTTCCCACTTCTAAGATTGTTGATGAAAAAGAGAAAGTTCCTTCTACCTATAAGATTGCTGGTACAGAAAAAGATCCTTCAGCTTCCATTGATTTATTGCAGATTGATTCCAAAGGCAGTGACAGAGTATGGAGGCAAAGAGCTTATAAGAGAAAAATCTCATCCTACTTCTCTTGCTTCAAGCCACCATGATTAATTGAGAACAGGCAACGTCGAGCTAATGACGTTAAACAAGCGCTTTTTAGGAAGCAACCCAAATTTTCTCTCTTTTTCTCTTTTAATTTTATTTTTGTTTTTTTTATTTTGTTATTTCTTATTTTTCTGTTTTTGTTTTGAAGGTAGTGTTGATTTGGCTTAAGTGCCTCCCGAGTTTGGAGCCTTTATAGGGGATGTATATAGTTGTCGGACCGCCAAAAAAAGAGTTTTTCTTTTCTTTTCTTGCATTTATTTCTTTTAATTACTTGTTTTTATTGATTTTGATTTTGTCATCATCATCCATTTTGTGTTTTGAGTCTCTATTTTAATATTGTGCATATCGGTGTGTTGAATTGAATATCCAATGATTGTTTGAATTGAGGATTGATCTGATTTCATGGGTTATCACATGAGAATTTATGAGTTGCATTTATCTCTATTGTTTTAATTGTGTATGAATGCATTTCCCATCTTTATGTTTGATAGACCTTGGAATTTAATTGCATATCAAGCTTAGAGAAAGTTTATGGGATTACATGTGTGTGGATGATTTGCATCTAGAAGTTGTTTGATTCTCTCTTAAGGCGAAATCCTAGGCAGTGCATGGTTAAGGACATGATAAGGCCCTTATTTGGACCGTTTAAGTCTTTCAAGCCAACCCGTATAAACAGTATATCCTTAAGTCCTTTTTGCAGCCTTGTTATAGTTTGGCCTCTATTTCTTTTCTTTTACTCACATTTTCCTTTTTCCTTTTTCCATACCCACATAAAAAAAATTCCTTTCTTACATAACCTTTGTTGAGTGTATATCTTGTATTATTTTATTATTCAAGTCTTCATTATTTTTGTGCATGAAGTTTTGTGGAGCTAAAAAATTTCAAAGAAAAAAAATTCAAAAAAAATTGAAAAGAAGAAGAAGAAGAAGTCTACCCAAAGTATTGTAAAGAAATAATTATTGCAAAGAAAGAAAGAAATAAAGTGAATGTTGTGTTGATTCTTTTGCTCCTTTTTGCACTTGTTCAGTATTTTGAGGCTTGAATTGTGAAATTTACTTGATTTTGTATCTCAACTTTTATTTTCATTTTCCTACCACTTATTTCTTAACTCATACCCTTGGTTTTACATTACAAGCTTATAAAGTCCCTTTTGATTCTTGGTTGTGTTGTTTACATTAGTGGAGAGAGAGATGAAAAATAATCCTATGGATGTGGGTTTGATGTGCATTTGAAATTTTATGAACCCATCTCAGCTTGTACTTTATGAGAAAATTATGTCTTTCATTCATGTTTTTGGGAAGTCATTTATGCATGAGAGTTGCATGTGAGAGACGATATGGCAATTGGACTGTTCATGTGTGACACTTTGAAATTAGATTGTGAAGCAATCTCTGAGGATGTGTATGATATTCATTACCTAGTGTTACCATGTTTTGGTTGTGTGTTTTGAGTTGTTATATGTTTAGTCTTTTTGTTTTTGTTCTTCTTTTTACTTGAGGACAAGCAAAAACTTAAGTTTGGGGGAGTGATGAACTTATAAAAATTCATATTTTTACGGTTCAAAAGTCTTGGGTTTTCATTCTATTTTATTCTTTTTGATTGAGTTTGTGCTTAAGTTTCTTTTATTTTTTATTTTTTTAATTTATGTTTTAATTGTGTGTTTTTATGTATTTTTAATAGGTAATTATGCATGAAAAAAGACTGGACGATTTATGAGACAGAGAGTTGATTTTGCATTCTGGTGGTTAAGCGCCTAGGCGCTGAAGTCAGAGCGCCTAGGTGCTCGATACGTAAAACACCGTGGTTTTAATGGGCCAGTGCCTAGGCGCTGGTAACGTAGCGCCTGAGCACTTACTATGTAGAAAGTCCACATTTTTTCTTATAAATTCATAAGTTATGCCACACACTTGGACACACTTGGACAAAACGCAGTAGCCGTCAAGAGGTACAAATCCTAATGTGGTGTGGGCGCAATTAGGATTGAAGATTAGAGATTTTCTTCAACCTTTCCACCTTTCTACAATGGAGTTTGTCATATTCTTCCCTTTTTGTTCTTCTTTTTTCATGTGTAACTAATTTTCCCTTTGTTAGGGGGATGATGGATCTTATTCTTGGATGATGTAACTTTCTTTTATGAGTTTAATTTATGTTTCTTTTTCACGATTTATATGTTTATCTCTAATGCTTTTCTAAACCTGATCAATTTGGGAACGATTTTTGGGTTGATGTATGATTTGGAAAAATTTGCATGAACCTAGAACATGTGATAAACACCATAATTTCTACAATCGCTAGGAATAGACGTTGTGGGTTATATGGTCTTTCTTTTAATTCTCTCATTCTTGATAATGCCTTTCTAATTGGGGTTAGACTAAGGGATTAGTTAATTCCAATTAGCGTAAGAGAATTAATATACCAAGGAATTGAGTATTAATTAATTTTGAGAATTGACCATAAATCATTGAAATAGAACATAGTTAAACTTATAGTTGATGTGCATCTAAAGAGTTCAAGTAAAATCTGAACTCTAACTCTTTAACATCATTATTTTTCATCCCTTTGATTTATTGTTTGCTGATTTTATATTTCTTTTTAATTGAATTTGCAACAACCCTCTTTTCGATAGCTTGAATAGTGTTGATTTAACGAATTTAGTAATTAATAACTTAATCCTCGTGGGACGATACTCTGCTCACTCTTTATTACTTTTGTCGATTTGGTGCACTTGCCAAATTCTGCAACATTTACCCACTGGCTATCAGAGATAGGATAGATAATTCCAACATCAAGTAATTTAAGAACTTCAGCTCTAACTAACTCTTTCATGTGTGGATTTAATCTTCTTTGAGGTTATTGAGATATTTTAGCATTATCCTTTGAATGTATTTTATGTGTACAAATTAATGGATTAAAATCTTTTGTATCCTTTAATGTCCATCCAATTGTACTTTTATGCTTTTTAGGTACTTCTATCAACATACTTTTTATTCTTTGGTCAGGGATGAGGAAATTACCATTGGAAAGCTTTGTTCTTCTCCCAAAAATGTGTACTTCAACCCAACAGGTAATGGCTTTAGTTCCAGTATAGGTACTTCTTCATGGGTATCATCATTCATGGGTTTTAACTCTTCGAATCTCGACTTTCATCCTTTGTATTCTATTACCTGTGTATTTGAATCAAAGGAATTAATTAAACGAATTTCTAATGAGTCAGAAGAACTCCTGGTTTGAAGATGATAATCTATAATGGTCTTAATCCCTTCAATTTCTTTCTTTTCATCATAGACTTCTTGTGGTTACTTGCACATGTTGAAAACATTAAGCTCCAGTGTCATATTTCTAAATGTTAGCTTCACCGCTCCATTTCTGTAATTTATCAAAGCATTAGACATTGCTAAAAATGGGCGACCTAAAATAACAGGAATTGACTTGCTACTATTTTTTATAGGTTCAGTTTTCAAGATAATAAAATGCACAGGATAGATGAATTTATCAACTTGCACCAACACATCTTCCATTATTCCTTTTGGAATTTTAATTGATCTATCGACAAGTAGAAGAGTTGCAAAAGTTGGTTTTAACTCACCCAGGTTGAGTTGTTGATAAACTGAATATGGAAGTAAATTAACACTAGCACCAAGTTCAAGTAAAGCTCCTTCAATTTTATGTTCTCCAATAATGCATGAAACTATAGGACAACCAGGGTCTTTATATTTCAACGCATTATTGTTCTGAAGAATGGATCTTACCTGTTTAGTCAAAAAGACATTCTTTTTCACATTATGTTTCCTTTTAACAGTGCACAAGTCCTTCAAAAATTTGTCATAACAGGGAATCTGTTTGATAGTATCTAACAGAGGAATATTGACATTCACTTGTTTAAGGATTTTAAAAATTTCACTATTATAGTTCACTTTACTTGAATTATTTAATGCATGAGGATATAGGGGTGAAGGCGAAGGTTTAGTTTCCTTTTGGCCAGGTGGCTTATCAACTCCTTCCTCATCTTTGGGACTTGATTCATCATATTTCTCACAAGGTTTAAGAATTTATTTTTCAACAACTTTTCCACTCCTAAGAGTTATTACTGACTTGACTTAATGTATTTGTTGGCTTTCTAAACTACCCTCATTTAGGCTGTATTGACCCTTGAGATTTGGTTGAGGTTGAGAAGAAAATTTTCCTTTCTCGTGAATGACGAGTGTAGAAGAAAGTTTAGCAAGAGTGTCTTTTATTTCAATCATGGCTTGAGTGTTTTGATTATTAATGGCCTCTTATTTTTCTATGAATGCATGCAATGTTCCTTCAAGGTTTTCCTATATGGTGGGACATAAGGTGCATATCCTTGAGAATTTTGAGAGTCTTGCTGTGCCTGAGGAGATGGTGGTTGCATAAATTGTGCCTGATTGTTAGTCCTCCAACTGAAGTTTGGGTGATTTCTCCATCCTGGATTGTATGTATCTGAAAAAAAAGAAATGAATGACTTTTTAAAATTGTTCATTGCATTTACTTACTCATGCACAACTTCTTTAAAAATAAAAATTTTTGGACATTCATTTGTTGAGTGCCCCAATTCATCACAAATGGTACAAATTTCTTCATTTTGCACAGATTTGATTTCTTTTACCTTCCCTGATTCCATGACTTCAACCTTTCTAGCCAAACTAGCAAACCTAGCATTTAGATCTTCTTCTTGACTAAGATGATATTTTCTTTTACTAGCATTTGTAAGGTTATATCTAATTGAATTTTCAGAAGGATTAGTACCATGCCAAGATTAAGAATTTTCAGCCAAATGATCTAAATAATCTAAAGTTTCTTCAGGTTCTTTATTAAGAAACTCACCATTGCACATTGTTTCCACAAATTGTTTGGTTTCGGGTGTTAACCCTTCATAAAATAAGCTTATAGTGCGTCATTTTTCAAAACCATGATGTGGGCAAAAATTCAACAAATCTTTAAAACGTTCCTAACTTTGAAAATATACTCCATTTGAATTTTGGAAAAAAATTGGATTTATCTTTTCAAAACATTGGTTTTATGTGTTGGAAAAAATTTCTTTAAAAACTCACTTTGCATTTTTTGCCATGTGCCAATTGATCTTGATTTCAAAGTGTTAAGCCAAGTTTTTGCTTTATCTTTCAAAGAAAAAGGTAACAATTTAAGTTTAACAATGTCTTCAGTGCAAGTTTGGTCATTAAAAGTGGTACATACTTCCTCAAATTCTTTTAAATGTAAATATGGGTTTTTAGATTCTAAACCATGGAAATTAGAAAGTAATGAAATCATACCTGATTTAAATCTAAAATTGTTAGCATTGAGTGGAAAGATAAAATATGATGGATTAGAATTTTGAAATAGTTACAAATACTCATGCATGGTTCACAATGGTTGATTTTCATATTCATCTTGCACACTTTTATTTTTAGCTATTGTATTTAATGTGTATGATTGTGATTCAAACAAATCAATATGCAAAGTACTAGGATTAATTTTAACCAAACGACCAGAATTTAAATCACGATACCAATTAAGCATAAACAAGTAACTTAAAATAGAAAATAAAATGTACAAGTAGATGGTATAAACCTACCATTAAATATATTAACAAGGGTGTGATATAAACCAACCACTAACTATATATTCACAAGGGTGTGGTATAAACCAACCACCAAATAAGTTAATAAGCTGATAAATTAAAAAGTTAGTAAGCAGATAAATTAAAAAGTTAGTAAACAAGTAAAGTAAAAGGTTAGATAGCTGATAAAGTAAAAAGTTAGATAGTTAGTAGGAGAGTTAGATAGTTAGTAAGTTAGTAAGTAAGAAAATTAAAAGGTTAGTAAGTTAGTAAGTTAGAAATAAAAAATACGAAAGTAAAATATAGAAAATAAAGTACAAAAAATAAAGTACAAAATGTAAAATATAAAAAATAAAGTACAGAAAGTAAATTTAAAATATGAAAACCGGATAGAGGCAGAGCCCCACCAGAGCCGGCGAAGGAGGAAGAAGAGGAAGAGTTAAGATTGCAATATTATTAGAACATAAAGTAAAACTAGAGAACCAGCAAATCGATTTTTTTTTCAATGAGAGAGAAGAGAAGAAGAAAGATTATTTAATTAATAATTAAAGATTACAAAGGGAGAAAGGAGAGTTTTTCTCACAAAATTAGTACGCTAGTATATACAAAGAAAAAAAATTAAAAGAGTAGAATATATATATATATATATATACAAGATCCACATGAAAAAATATATATATACAAAATATTTACACAATAAATTTGTTCTTCAAATCAAGTCCCCGGCAACGGAGCCAAAAATTTGATGCAGATTAAAAGTTACAAACCCAAGTGTAGGTTGTTTCAAGTAATAAATTCTCGGGAGTCCGAGGTCGGTCCATAGGGAATTGATGAAGAAAAATTCTTTGACGTAAGGAAAATATTTTGTCACAATAATAAAGGTGATAAAACTTGGTCACAAATTAAAAAAATTTACTTGGGTTAGGAGATCCACTCTTGGTAAGTAAATTAAGGATAATATTAATTTTTTTTATAACTCAATTAGAATCCACGCATAATGGAAGATCTAATCAGAAAATACAATATTCAAAGTTCATTTAAGATTATATACGTAATTATATTATAATTCCTTTAATTATATATTAACACCACCACTTATAAATGAGTTCAAGCATTCATTGTGTCAACTTCTTGTCTACAATGAATCAAGATCTCCACTTTACAAGAAGGGTTTCTAAATTGATTGGAAACAAAATACAACACGTATAATGACCACTTGATAATATATCATTTAAGCACAAGAAAGAAATTAATCTAACCTTAATTTATTACCAAAAGCTTCACCCTTTCACTTAAGTAAAATAAAAATTAGTTACTCATAGACAAGAAGAAGAAGAAGAAGAAGAAGAAGAAGAAGAAGAAGAAGAAGAAGAAGAAGTAGAAGAAGAAGAAGAACATAACTTCAATTTAGAACAAAAGAAAATTACAATAAGATAAACAAACAATACAATAGCATGATCTTGATAACTAACACCAAGATTCTTAAATGATCAGCCAAGACTCTCGTTTATAGAGGATTAGGGATACAAAATGACAAAGGGGGTGATTCATGAGTGAGTAGATAAGTGGAAAATGAGTGAAAAATGCCAAATGACTTTTGATAAGTAAAAAATTATTGAGATTCTTTATCTCTAAAATCATTCAGCGCTGAACTCATTGTATTCATCATTTTATCACCAAGTGGCCTTCATGAAAGTTGTAGTATTTTGTCTTAGCTTTCAAATATCATTGTTTCAACCCAAAATCATTCCTACAGTTCAAGATATGGTCTAATCACTACACACTGCTTAGGCCCAGTTACAGCTCCTCTATTTTGACTTGCAAGCCCAATATGACCTCTAACCAATCCGAACTGGATTTTGTGTTCTTCATGAAAATTGTAGATATGGGTCCTAACTTGCAGATACCCAAATTTCAGCCCAATTAAGTTCTTATATCCTGAGTTATGCTCTGATTACTACACACTATTCAGGTTTCAATCACAAAACTCGTATTCTAACTTCCAAGCTCAATTAGTTCCATTAAATGTCCAATTTTGACCTAGAGCTCTTCATGAAAGTTTTAGAGCTCTTTCTTATCTTTCTATAAGGTAATATATATAATTATTAGACATCTAAAACTCAAGATATGGTCAACATACAGAAACAGATTAAAACGTAAATCATGATGAAAAAAAATCAATTCAATCCAATTTGAGTCCAAACTTACAAAACATAACCAAGCTCAATCAATGAAGTACATGAAAAGTGTAAATGACTAAAAATGAGGGTTTATTAATGTATAAAATATGTGATTATCAACAAGTGTCCATGGTAATAATTACAATGATAGGTGGCAAACAAATCATACCGCATAAAGAAAAATCTAGAATGAAGTGTGATGAAAGAAAAGCAAGTGTCTAATGATAGGTGAAACTTAAGAAAATAGTAGGAGGAGATTAAGTCAAACAAGAAAAAGATTAAGTCAAGCTCGATGGTGAAACATGGTTAAGAGGAAGCCAAGTGTCTAACATTAATGATACATGAGCTAAGCCATGATATTAGCTAAGACATGTGTCATTAAGGGAGGCTTAAGGAATCATGGTAATAATTACGTGAAGCAAATGAATGGAATAGAAAGAAGGAACTAAGTTAAATGCGTAGAAGTTATAGAAGAGAATTTTGGAAATAAGACTGAATATTTTGAAGATTTACGGAATGATAGCAAAGCTCTCCAACCTCATACTTTACATCATTCCTAACATAAGATAAGAGCTATTGTTGCTCTATAAATACGTCCCTCCTTTCTTCATTTCAGCAAGACAACACACTCATCTATCTCACAAAAACACAAGCTCTGTTTTCAGCCATCATAACCTATCCATCTTCACCAACTCCTTCACTTGATCCAAATTCCGTAAAATAGGTAGGAAATTGCGAAAACATCACTCTTTCTTCTTTATTTTTTTCAGTCATACCTCTTAGTCCATCCCTTTCAACTCATTTCCTTGTCCTCTGATTTTTGGATAATGAAACAGTAAAATTCTGGTTTCTACAAACTGGTTTTGAATGATTTATTCGAATAAGCATTAGTTTATTCAAATAAACCTTGTTTAATAATACTTTCATAAGCTGATTTCTAACTGGTTTATTCAAATAAGGTTTTCCTTATTCAAATAAAGTTTATCAAAAAAGCCTTAAAATTGAGTTTTTAGTAATGTTATTTGAATAAACTTTCTTCTATTCGAATAAATCTTAATGGAACAGTTCTTTATCAATTTTTATCATATTTTACTCTTTTAAATTTTTTATCATTTGAAGCCTCATAAATTATTGTTTTGAATGATGAGCTATTCTTATGACTTTTTTTTATCAAACTTTTAATTAACCAATTTTATTATGAACTATTCTTTATACTAGTTGTGGCAATTACAGATTTTTATTAAAAGCAAGTTACTAATATGATTTTATGTGATTTTTATATTAAATATTTTCTATAAACAAGGTTCATCCTATGAATAAAAGTGAATTAATCTGCAAAAGAGAAGAGAATTATTGCGGCCATGATGAGAGAATTAAGAGACGCCTCAATTAGAGATTATTATTGTGATCATGATGAGAGAATCAAGAGACGCCTTAATCATTAATATTGATTGTGGTCATGATGAGATGATTAAGGGACGCCTTAATCAAAATTATTGTGATCATTATGAGAGCATTGTGGGACGCCCTAATGAAGAGAAAGATGCACATTTGGTTGAGAGTATTGAAATAATATGATAAAGAGATATTAATGATGATATTTTTAAAGAAATGTTAATGATGACAATTTTAAAAGAGAGATGAAGATTTATAATGAGATGATGAAAAGTTACTTATATTTTTGACATGGAAATTATTTATTATACTGTTCCAATTTCTTTCAAAGATTGTTATTTCCTTATAATTATTTCTTACAGAGAGTCTAATTCCTTTGTCTCAGATAATTATTCTTTTTATCACTATATTGAGAAACTCGCTCTTTCTTTGAGTCACTTACTCATTTATTTTCAAGTTATTGACTTTTATCTTGAATTATTTACTCATTCTTCTTATGTTATTTACTCTCTTCAAAATTATTTCTCAATTATTAATATTTTTAACTATTATATTTTTGGACTCTCAGATATGGTCTTAGAAAAAGAGAATGATAAAGAGTGGAATATGTATAATTGTTTTTACTCTGTTCTACTGAGATTGTATCTCACCCCTTTATGAAGTTATATTTCAGATGAGGCCGATTGAAAGAATTGTACGATAGTAATTGTGTAGAGAAAGTTTACAGACTTAGAGCTTGGAGACTAATTTAATTTTTTTAATTAGTGGCACCTTAAGAAGACTTATGTAAGCCTCAATTTCGGAAAATAAGTGCCTAAATTGGAAGTATTGGTACGTTTTAACTAAGGGTATAACCCTCAAAATTCTATAATTTTACTATTTATACAAGATAATGTTAGAAGTTGTTAGTAACGTGTTACTCTATTAGATTTTAATACTATAATATTAGAGTAGATCTAGGACGTTACAAGTACAAAAATATAGTTTCAATCATATATGATGATTCTACATAGGTTAAGTATAATGCAGCTCCATCAATCATTGAAACTTGTATATATGTAAAAGGAATTATATAACTATTAGTGAACAATATATAAATATTATTATGATAAGAAATTCAATAGTAAAGACCAAATGAATATCAATATTTTCAAATCACTCATTGATTCAACTAAATCAACAATCAATATTTTCAAACCACCTTTGAAATTGCACCATAAAATTGACCAATAAAAATAAGTCTTGGTAAAAAGATTAACCCTACATGAGAGAGAAATTGTCATTGACTCTTATTTATATATTGCAAAGCATAGAGTTAATGAAAATTGTCATCTTTGAAACTTTAAAGGGATTCCAAGATCTGAAGGTATTAAACTCAATTTAAGAATATAAATCTTGTCACCATTGGTGTCAATTCATTCACAATTAATCTTGTTCCATTATACAATTCTATTGCTTGATCAATATTTCTAAGGAACATAATTGATACTCCCTTTTCTAGTACCAATGTGTGATTTAACATTCTAAAACTTTTAATCTCATGTAAAAATTCAGTTGTAAACCACTCAGATTCAATACCAACATCTTCATCTGCTACAAAAATTGAATTTGAACTCAATTTCATTGGTGTTAATTCATTTACAATTAATCTTGTTTCATTGTACAGAAATTTTTAAGGGTCATAATTGAAGCTCCATTTTCTAGTACCAATATGTGATTTGAGATTCTAGAACATTTAATCTCGTGTAAAAATTCAGTTATAAACCACTCAGATTCAATACCAACATCTTCATTTATTACAGAAATTGAATTTGAACTAAGATATTATTTTTCTTCTTATGAAAGAAAGAATTCATTGACTTTCTCTACAATTTCAAGGGTTAAAGCAAGAACTATTATATACTCAAAGAACTTGAAACCTTTCATATTTGCAATTAAATCAGGATATGCAAAATCAATAATATCTGAAATATGATTGTTAGAATTAAAAATAAAAAAATCTTTAGGGATTTCAATTTCAGCTTCACCATCATCATCATTTCCCAAATTGTCATCGCCAATGTTACTAATTCAATTTGCAAAATGAACTTAGTTTCATCTAAGTTGGATATGGTAGATGTAGATCGTAGCTTCATATTCTTAGTCAATCTCAAGACTTTGCAGTGATTCCACAATTTCGATGAATTAACTGTTGCGATAACAATATTTTATCCACTTGCTTTTGGAATTACTAATACTGACAATATTTGTCTGAAGTCTCCTTTGAGAACAACTATTTTTCCTCCAGATAGTTGTTCAATGCTTTTGTCATTAGAAAATCTCAAAATTTCTCCTAAAGTTCTAACCAAATGCCTCAAAAGTCCATTTGTTTATCATAGGTGCTTCATCTTAAGGAGATTTAGATAAATTTGCAAAGGAATTCAGAACCCTAAATAGGCAAGCCTCACATTCAAAGAGTCTTGTCATTTGGGATTCTCGAAGAGAGAAATTAAAATCATATAAATTAGTAAACATATTTTCTTGAAGGATTATGATAATCGAAACAACTGGAGTTATATTTTATTTAGTACATAAGATAAGGCAGCAAAAGAAGCATTTGTTTGAAAAGTCTAAAAGCTAAAACATTGCAGATGATTTAATAAATAAATACTCAATAAATGACTTCTATCATGATTATCAGAAATATGAGATTTAAAAATTTGAAAGAAATATTTTATTTTATAAATATACATTTAAAAAATATTTATATATGAGGACCGCTTACAAATTTTTTTATTATTAATTATCTTATATATTTTACAAAAGTTTAAATTATAATGAACGGTTAAGAATTTTAAAATAAAGATAACTAAAAATTATCTACTAATTATTAACACACTAAATTCATAGAAAAGATTTATTTATAACCTTAATTGGATTAATGATTTTATTACATTTGCATAAATAATTAATTCTTTATATAAAAAAATAGTTGGTGCATGAATTATTTGAATAAAGGAATTATAATTAAACAGCAAATTGACATACTTACTATAATTCACTTAACCAATGAAAAATGATTATAATATCAATTAATACAAATTAATAAGATAAATTTAAAAAAATGCAAATTTGAATGTGTTAGACAAATTATACATTTATTAATTAATTTAATGTGAATGCCTTAATTGAATGAATAACATGGAAAAAATAAAAAAGATAACGATCGACTTTTTGAATTATTAAAAAGTAAAATAAACTATTAAACATTTATTATTAATGGTCTAAAAAACATAATCAAAATATAAAAAAGGACAAATAAATATTACTTTACTCAAATACACACGAAATGAAATTTAAAAAATGACCATAATCTAATTTATTAGTAATAACATTATTATTACTTGCAATCATTATCTTTTTAGCAATAATATTTCTTAGTCATTAATTATTCATTATCTTTTATGAATTTTTTTTTGTATTTATATTGTCCATTTTTTTCTTTTAAGATGAACTTTTAGATATTTATTTTTATCTTTCTATATTATTATTATTTTTAAAAATTTTAAATTATTTGAATGGTAATATCATTCATAGAAGATAATGAATAATGAATATATTAATAATTAAATCTTGTATTTAAAATGCTAAAAAATAAGAAATAATTTGATTTCTAAAATTTCATAGATTTCATTTCTTTTGTTTTAAAAATTTCATTAAATTTGATAGGATTTGTTAGGATTTGATTTGAAATAAATAGAATATTTTATCCTTAGTAATTACCTTGGACTACCTCTCATAAATGTTAAAATGTAAAATAATAAAATCAAATCAAATCAATTTTAATTTTAATAAATTCCAAACACAAAATTTGATTTCTAAATCAATTTAAATCCTTTTTTTAAAATGTTCCAAATACAAAATTTGATTTCTAAATCAAATCAAATCATTTCTCATTTTTATTAATTCCAAACACAACCTTTAGCAATAATATTTCTTGATCATTAATTATTCATTATCTTCTATGAATATTTTTTTTTGTATTTGTGTTGTCCATTTTTTTTTCTTTTAAGATAAACTTCTAGATATTTATTTTATCTTTCTATATTATTATTATTGTTAAAAGTTTTAAATTATTTGAATGATAATATCATTCATAAAAGATAATGAATAATTAATATATTAATTTGTTGAGTCAATTAATTAAATGTACATAAATGAAATTTAATTAGGAGAAAAAATTGAATTTTAATTTTTTTATTCTTTGATTTTTTGGGTTATTTAAATGTAAATTTTATTAGTGGAAGATATTGAAAAATTAACAAATTAATTAGTTTAGGTAACTAATTAATTATATAGAAATTTTTTAATAGTAAATAAATGATTAAGGGTGAGTTTCAAAATTTAAAAGTTTTAATTATATTATTATTTAATTATTTGAATTTAAATTGTAATATTATTCGTAGAAGATAATTTTGATAAAGATTCATGAAAGATAATAAATAATAATTAATATATTAAATGATTTATACAAATAATTAATTTGTTGTACATAAATGTCATTCAATTAGGATGAAAATTCGAATTTAAATTATGTTCATTAATTATGTTTGTAATCCCGCTTTTGTGAAAAAATGGGCACATCATATGATAGAAAATATGGGCACTTCATGTGATAGAAAATGGCCATATAAGATAATATGTGAGAAAATATTTACTATTTTACTTACTATATGTTAAACAAGTAATGCACTTATTTAATAACAAAAAAGACACATGTCAAGATTCTAAGACATGTGTTTTCTTTTATATATTATGATAGTGTTTGGATTCAATTAAAATTAAAAATAATTTGATTTGATTTGATTTAATTTAGAAATCAAATTTTGTATTTGAAATTTATTAAAAAATAATATTTGAATTTACTTAGAAATCAAATTGTATGTTTAGAAATAATTAAAATGAGAATTGATTTGATTTAATTTTATTATTTTATATTTTTACTTTTATGAGAGGTAATTATTAAGGGTAAAATAGTTTATTCATTTTAAATCAAATCAAATCCTAATAAATTTTATCAAATTTGATAAAATTTTTAAAATAAAAAGAATAAAATTTATGAGATTTTAAAAATTAAATTATTTTTTATTTTTTAACATTCTAAAAATAAGATTTAATTAAATTTTATTTACAAATCAAATTATTTATATTTGTTTAAGATTCCAAACACATTATATGATACTTCTTAATTTTTGTTTTCTTAACCAATATCTTAAACACATTCATTAACAAATCCTTGTTTTATTAATTTTTTTTGGTGGTAAAATAAGCCTCAATTTATTTTAATTGTATGTATTGGTTTTGTCCTATTATTCTGCTTGGTTGTGTTTTCTCTGCAGAACTGCGAGTTGACAGCCTGAACAAGGAATAATGGAGCAGGAAATTGGATCTTGCAACATGGGTCCCAGAGTCCCAACCTTGTGACTTCGGATTCTGAGACTCAAGACAACTGGAGCCATTGATGGGCCTTGATTACCCTAAACGAGGTTCTTTGTTAAAAAATTCCCCAACAAAGATTCTTCTTAATATAATTAAATATAAAGAGAGAAAGTTCTATGATTATGAATTAATGGTTAAGCAAGACGACGTTGGAAGATATCTCTAGTCCCTGCATCAAATAGGACATTCAAGCGCCCATGTCAATGTGAGGCCCCATTGTCAAAAAAACACAAAGCCGAAAGGGCTTCTCCTTCCATAGGAGGGAAATCATGGTGATGGTCATGGACAAGCAGGCCTGAGTTTGACATCAACATGGGACACCCTGTTATTGCTCCACGAAATCATTTAACTAATTGATACTCTCCACTTTTACGTTTTTTTTACTCCACCCCCCTCCCTTTCCTCCTTTACTTATTTTTCTTGCTTCTCTGGTCTCCACTTAGACAAATAGTTAATCACCACCCTTATAAAATACAATTTCCATTTTTATTTTGGATCCCTATAACAGAATGTTAATATTACTTTCACGAGTAATGTTATATTTTCTTTCACACATAGTAAGGAATATTTTTATAAATAAATTTTTTAATTATAGTGTGAATAACTTGTTTTTAATTAGATTAAAAAGATAAATTAGTTGAAGTGTGCATAAGTTGGTCCAAGCAATATATGACCTTAATATATAAAAAAAAAACTAACAAGTATCCCATGCCTTGTACATATTTTGATAAAATCATGTAGAATTTAAAAATATAAATTAGAAAATAAAAAAATTAAAATTTAAAAGGATATATGCATATTTAATTAATAATTTATAAGAGAATTAAATTTAAAATTTAAAAAAGGAAAATTGATAATGATATGCGTCATTCTTTGAGGTAAAGTAGATTGAGAGATTATACCAGTTTTAAAAGAGTGTATTCTAATTTAATAAATAATATTGAATTATGTTACTAACATTTTTATAATTACTTAAATTAAAAAATATTAAATAAAAATTAAAAAATTAATACTTTTGAGAACTTGAAATGTATTTAATATTTAATATTTTAAGTAATTAAAAAATTAATCAAAGATTTATTGGGAAAATATGAAATTATTTTGTTTGTATATATTACCAAAAATCATTGTTTCTAAAGAAAAGGAGTATTCCAAAGTGGGGAAGATAATAACATGAAGAATAATTTTATATATTCCTAACCATTTTTTAAATAACTTTTTAATTATTAAATAAAAATATCAAATACGTAATATATTTTTGATATTAAACATATATTGTTTATTTAATATTTTATTATTAAATATTAAAAAATTATTAAAATAATATTTTAGGAAGCATAAATGTTAAAGTAATGATATTTGTATATCAAAATCTTTATCTCATTTTTATACTTTACTTATTTGAGTATGAAAAAATTGGAAGAGAGTGAATTAAAATGTATTTTTATTTATTTTCTTATTTAAAAAATAATATATAAATAATGTAAAATTTTTTATGTGCAAATGTGATTTCTTTTTAAATGTTAAATGATTAGACTTTGTCAGTACAAATAACTCACAGACTTGATGTCAGATATTGATGGCTTAAAAAATAAAAATAAAAAGAGTGAATGATAAAGATTGAAACTGTGCACAATCTATAATCTATAATAAAAGAAAGTCTATGTATGTAGCATCATAGGATGATATACACCGTTGCTCCAACACGAAAATAAGAGGAGTTTAGGGATTGGGTTGCAAACAAGAAACAATCCCAATAATCTTATTCATTTTTAATTATACTAATTTTTTACATAATATAAAATTAATTAATAAAATATAAATTTATAAAATAATATATAAAAATTAGTTAATAAATATATAAAAAAATTAATTAATAAAAATAATAATAATATATATAAATTAATTAACAAAATTAAATTAAAAAAATTTACATATTTATTAAATTAATAATTTATACTTTATTAATTAACTTCTCATAATATTAAAAATAAATAAATACTATTTAAGATAACATCATCCTTATTCAAAACAGACCACGAAGTAAGGGTGGAGAAACCTCAGGCCAAGAAGAAAATACGTGGAAGTGAGCAAAAGACAACTAATGAATAGATGGTAATAACAAGGAGGAGTCATGACTCATCTTCTTAACCCAATCAAAAACTATTATTTTCCTCCGTATATACAAACAATACCAAAAAGCAAAAAAATAAAATAAAATAAGTAAATAGATAAATAAAAAATAAAAAATAAAATAAAATAATAACACCCTCTCACTGAGGTTCAGTTCACATTTCTAATAGCAAAGAACATCATCATCATCCATTCATCCATCTCAAAAAAAGGTGAACAAGGGAAGAAAGAAGAAGAAGGAATGTGAAGTGACTTTGTGTCTCTGTCACAGTGAGCAACAACAGCAAGATCTTTGCCATTTTCAGAGATGGGTGGAGTTACCTCTTCCATGGCTGCAAAACTAGCTTTCTTCCCACCAAACCCACCATCCTACAAGCTGGTGAAGGAAGAAGCAACAGGTCTCTTGCTCTTGGACCAGTTCCCACACCGTGAAAACGTGGAAGTTCTCAAGTTCCCGAACCGCCGCGGCACTGAGATCGTGGCCATGTATGTTAGACACCCCATGGCCAAAACCACCATCCTTTACTCGCACGGGAACGCCGCTGATATCGGTCAGATGTACGAGCTCTTCGTCGAGTTGAGCATCCACTTGCGTGTTAATCTCATGGGGTACTTCGAATTTCAACCTTTTCCCTTTTTTTCTAAAAAAAAATTCATTTTTTTAAAAAAAAAATTGGTGAGGCAGAGTTAGCTACCCTTTTGGATTATGTGGATGAAATAGATGTTTTCATGTGTTTTTAGTTGATTTTTTAGATGAATTTGGTAACAGTGTGAGCCAGTGTGTATGCTTGTGCCTTTGGGGTACAAGTTCACTAGTGTTGATTCAGTTCTAGCCATTTCACTTGGCAAAGGAAGCTCGATTTTTCTGTTTTGTTAAGATCCCACATTGGCCGGATATATGGGCAAAGTTCCCCTTATAACGACTTTAGCAATTCTCTTCCCTTGAATTAGATTTTGAGATTGAGTTAGCCCAGTCCGTTTTCAATTCTAATATTCTAATATGTTTAGGTTGGATTCTAATATTCTAATATTCTAATATGTTTAGGTTGGATTTACCAGGTTCTGATGTTGATGGGTTTGTTGAGATAAAGAATTCATTGGTTTCATTAGGTTTGATTAGTCAAAGATGGGGCCGGTTTGGTCATGCGTTCAATTTTGTCCACCAAGAGGGTTAGGGGCAATTGATAATTTCTGGTTCTGGTTCCTCTGTATAGACCTGCATCACTAGTATAGTAAATTTATGATGTGAAGGCTGAGCCATTTGATTGATAATTTCTGGTTCTGGTTCCTCTGTATAGACCTGCATCACTAGTATAGTAAATTTATGATGTGAAGGCTGAGCCATATGTTTTCTGTGGTTCTTGCGCCATTAGAAGATAATGATTTGAAGGTGGTAGTGTAGTATTCCATCGTTTTCAGCATACTTAATATATCAGCTAAATGTCAACCAAGTTGGAGTCTTGGAGATTTGTTTATAAACGGAAAAAAAGGTTGGCATTTAGTTAGCTATCCGACAAATGTACTCCTAGGATATACAGGATACGTAATGGTCATCTATCTGATAGGTTTCAATTTCAATGCAACACAACTTAGCCCCTTTCTTTTGGTTCTCAGATAGGTTTTCTTTTTTCTTCTATAGAATTTTTAGAGAACATGAGTCAAGCACATAAAAAAGAAGAAAGTTTAAGAATATGAAGTTGGTAATAAGACATTCAGCTTGTTCCTGAAATTGATATGTGGCATCAGTTAAGCTCAATGGCAGGTTTTTTCTTGGGCACGAAGTGCAGTTTTTTGGTCTACAGTGTGTGATCAAAGCATATGTTTTTCAGCTCTAGTATTAGCAAATATTTCTGCTGTTATAAGTGATATTGAAATTGGTTGGTATGGTTGAATTTGCTAGCTTCTAAACTTTGCAAATTGTCCCATCAGGAGCTTGAGTTCAATTCCATATAGTTTGATGGCTTACATCCAATTTAGGGCTTACAATAGCACCTTAGGTGCCCGATAACAAATGAAATTGTAAACTCTAGTGGATTAGTTTTGGAATAATAATGAAATATCTTTATTCAGATCTAAATCTTTTTAATCGTTTATCTATAGTCTTTTTTGGTCTTCTCTACTTTTCTTGATAAATAATCTACTGTGGGCTTCTGTTGTCCAAACCACCTAAGGCGAGATTCTCCCATCTTTTCCACAATGAAGGAAATTTATGCTGTTGTTGCCTTGATATAATAATGATGTGCATCCAAACATTCACTTTTTGCCCCCTAATGTCAATATTATTTGCTCTTTTGAATGTTGCTTTTTATGTGGTAAAAGAAGCTTTTACTGCATAAGAAATATTTTGTTGAGGCACAAAAAAGGAGGTCGCATGACTAGCAATCATGTTTGAGATTGTAATTTTTAGATTGCCCATCCATTGCACCCTCACCGTGTAGAATTACTCTAAGGGACCCCCATACAGAAAATGATAAAAGGAACTTAAAAGTACTATGCTTGCTTGTCATATGATAGTTGTATTGTTTGTAAAAGAACACATTTGTAAGTTAGATGTTAATGATGTTTTCAAGCACCTTGTTTCAATGTATGCAGATACGACTACTCTGGCTATGGACAGTCATCGGGGAAGGTAACTGCTCTATACACTTCTTTCTGGTTTATTTGATTCTTTTGATCTCAGCAGGCAAGAGCATCCTGTAAAACTTATCTGGATATTTTTCACAGCCAAGTGAGCATAATACTTATGCTGACATTGAAGCTGCATATAAGTATCTTGAAGAGAACTATGGTGCTAAGCAGGAAGACATAATCCTTTATGGTCAATCTGTTGGAAGCGGCCCTACCTTGGATCTGGCTGCCCGTTTACCCCGACTAAGGGCCGTTGTTCTCCATAGTCCTATACTATCAGGGTTGAGAGTCATGTACCCTGTGAAACGGACATACTGGTTTGACATTTATAAGGTCAGATTTTTCATTGTCCTATATGCTTGATGTCAATTGATTTGAGAATTATGTACACGTGCTATTATGTACCTGAACTTAATTCTGTATTATTGTTGTGCAGAACATTGATAAAATTCCAGTGGTGAAGTGTCCAGTGCTAGTAATTCATGTAAGTATTCATCGTTTATTGTCTTGGATTTTACACTAACTACTATTATGTTATCATAATTTTTGCAGTTTCTATAACTGGTACCCAATTAAGAATTTTTATAGTGGTTGTAGTCCTTAACTCAGTGCTTAGTGTGCTAGCTTGGTGTTCAAAATGACAAATAAAATTTCTTTAATACAAAAAACTGCATATTGTTATTTAGTAGCTGCATTTTTCCTGCTGACACTTGTGATGAAAATCATGATAAGGGTTGATAAATGTAGACCACCGTTTTTCATAGCATGAGCATGTTAACACAAGAAGTAGCAGTCTGTTCATTGTGGCAGACTTCACAGCATCAAAGTAGAAGCCTTTGTTGCTGATATTAACTATTTAAATAGTATTCTTGTAAATATAGTAACTTAGCTTAGCACATATTGCTTTTCTGTAGTAATAATTTTGGCACAAATAATTTCATACAGCTTTATTAATTTGGCATCGTTCCCATACTTTTTCTTCAGGGAACTGCTGATGAGGTTGTTGATTGCTCTCATGGGAAGCAGTTGTGGGAGCTATGTCAACAGAAATATGAACCTTTATGGCTCAAAGGAGGAAATCACTGTAATTTGGAACTCTATCCGGAGTACCTTCGACATCTTAGAAAATTCATATCAACAGTAGAAAAGTCGCCATCACAAAGATTAAGTTTTAGGAGAAGCACAGATAGAGTTGAACAATCCAGAGGGAGTATTGATTGTTTTGAAACTCCAAGGAAGAGTACTGATCAGAGGGACAAACCAAGGAAGAGAACTGATCAGAAGGACAAACCAAGGAAGAGTACTGATAGGACTGAAAAACTGAAATCTCATGAACACAAATTCAACAATGCCGAAAAATTAGAGAAGTTAAGAGTCCATTTTGACCAGATGGAGAGGTCACGAAGAAGCATAGAGTACGATAAATCCAGAAGCATCGAGTTCCAAGATAAATCCAGGAGAAGCGTTGATGTTCAGTTTGAGAGGCCACGGAAGAGCATTGATTGGCTGGATAGAATTCGAGCTGGCTGAACCTCTTGAAGCATCTGTAATATTGGTACTGCGTTTGCTACATGGGAGGGAAAAGTACAAACTACAAAGATACAGACACGGTTACTTATACTGGGGGTTTAACTTATGGTTTGCAGAATGCATATGTTGCTCTTGCAGTTTCATACTTTCATTGCAATGTTCGTGTAGATTTGGATATGTTGGGAATGGGATTCGATATTCTTAGGATTTTTTTTCTTATTATTTTAATTTGAAGTGACTCTAACCTTGTTTTAGTCTACGAAAGAATATGAACTTCATATGTCAAAGGTGGCCATTGCTATGATTTGTAATAGTTCACATGAATTGAATATCCTTATTTATTTTTCCTTTACTTTTCTTATCTCAATTTGTTCGTCTTTAGTTTCTAAATTAGATTTCCGCGTGTTACTTGTTTACCGTGTTACAGTTTGGCTTAATTTTGCCAAAGCAGCAAAATTGCACGAGTTTTGCCATTACTTTGGTTGGAAAATTGGGGGCAAAAAA
The DNA here is from genome assembly GCA_029884595.1 of Ormosia semicastrata. Lineage (NCBI taxonomy): Eukaryota > Viridiplantae > Streptophyta > Magnoliopsida > Fabales > Fabaceae > Ormosia > Ormosia semicastrata. The sequence goes on from JAQQTO010000029.1 coordinate 6,799,931, forward strand.
CGTAAAGATCTCACAATTCATTGACGAAATCCTATTTATGTCAGTGGTATACTGGTATGTATTTTAATTTGGATTTATTAAAAGTATAAAGAAATTCAGTCATACTGGTATTTGTTTAAAAAATATTTAAAAATTATTCGAAGTGATAAAAAGGTTTATATTCAATTGTATCATAATTTTTAACTTATTTCAATCATTACCACATGAAATTTGAATCCAAAACTTTCACAAAAATATCTGTACACTAGACTCTCACTATTGTAAGATTTAAAATGTCATACACGCAAGCTTACTCCATTAGCCAAGAAGGGTCAACAAATCAAATGAATATGAAATTTAAATTAATATATTTATTGTATATTTGATTTTGATTATTTTATAAAAAAAAACCTTTAACTAAAAATTCCAACATTTTAACTATAAACTTTTTAAAAATCATAATAAGCTAATACAAAGTTAAAAAAATCCATAATTTTTTTATAGAAAGAACTACTTTGATGAATCATGCTACCTAATTCATTTTCTGTTTTTAAAGTTCGCGTAAAATAAAAATTAGTGAAGCCCAAATTTCTTTTTGAAAAAACGATACTAAGGTGTCGTTTGAACGAAGGTAATGAACAGTGGCGGATTAATTTGCCGGGAGAAGAAAAACAAGCGTAATTTGGTGGATTGTTTTCATCGATCGGAAATGCCCCTGTAGTAAAAATAAAAATAGAAATTTTTTTTGAAGAGATTGCAAAATCTTGGCTTTCTTTACAGATTACAGATCTTAAAGTCTCACACTCTGATCTAGCTTCCTCAATATGTAAGTATTATTATTGTTATTACTATTTATATTGCTGTGAAAGTCAAAGTTCGAGGAACCCGAGCAACAAAATTCAAAATTTCAAGCTATGATTAAACTCAATTTCTTGTTCAAAGTTTTAATCTTTGGTGGTGATAAATTTGTGGGCACCCTTTGATTTTTATTTTTCTGGCATCCAAGCAGGTGATTTTGGTGGTTTGATGATTGGATTGATTTCTGGTAAATGGCGAATCTTTGCAAGTCAAAGGAAGAAATTGCCAATGAAGCTATCAAGCACGCATTGAAAGCTCTGCGGAAGCGCCATTTGATGGAAGAAGGCGCTCATGGTCCCGCTTTTGCAGCTCTTTCTAGACCTATCGCTTCGCAGGTCCCCTTTTCTGTCATAATAATCTTGTTTTATAGGGATTATTATCAAAACCAAATTGATCACAATGATATCCAACTTTGAATTTAATGAGACCCTTGTTGCAATAATCTCTAATTAATTTTTAGAAATACCGTTAAATCTTTGTTTGCAATAGGATAGTTCTTGTAAACAAATTTCCCAATCTTTGGAATAGAAGTCCTGATTAGATATCCAACTGTTTTTGAAAATGGGCAAAGTTATTAATATTTGGGGATGCTGCTTAACATTAGTATTATTGTTGTTACTTGGATCATGGTGTGTATCTAACAATTCGAATGTTTTGTTGAGCTAATTGTTTTATTTGTGTCCTTGAAGGGCTCTGAATGGAAAGAGAAAGCAGAGAGTCTGGAAGTGGAACTTCAGCAATGCTACAAAGCTCAGTCTCGTGTATCTGAGCAGCTCGTTGTGGAAATAGCTGAATCCAGAGATTCAAAAGCTTTGGCTCAAGAGAAAGAAACTGCAATTGTTGACCTGAAAAAGGAGTTGAATGAACTGAGGTTGCTTGATATTCCTTTTTATGTTTTGATTTAACGGTTACGAACTTTATTTCTTTAAGTCATGACGTTGTGCTTATGATTGCAAGCTAAAAATAAATGCTGCAGGGATGAGTGCTCTCAGTTAAAAATGGACTTAGAAGAAAAAATCAAAGCTCTTGAAGTGATTGTAAGTGAGAATAAAGAACTTAAAGCACAACTGAAGCAGATGACCACTAGAGCCAAGAATGCTGAAGCTGAAAATACGACGTTGGTGGATCGCTGGATGTTAGAAAAAATGAAGGATGCTGAACGCCTTAATGAGGTATAATATATTCTCATTCACCATATTAACTTTTGATTGAAATTAGATATTTATTAGTACATATTTTCTGTGAGAATGGATTTGGCTTGGGCATGAGGTGAAGTTCAACCAGCTGATTGGATTATAATTTAATTCAACTGCTGCTAAGATGCTACTGATGTTACCATCTTTGTGGCAGATGTCACTTACCTGACTAAGCATATTATACCAATATTGCATCTACTTTTGAACTTATTTTCCGATAGCTTGAAATTTGAACTGTGATAGAGTTGAATCATTTTGTGATAGTTACACCAGTAGTTTAAGTTTCTTATATGTAGCACCCTCACAAAACTGTGATACTACTAAATTGAGTAGCTGCCAGGATTCTAAGTGTTTCCTTAGGCTGCTAATTCAAGTATTCAACTAATATATTTACTATCAATTTAGGCAAATCAACTGTATGATGACATGATCGAGCGGCTCAAGGCCAGTGGTTTAGAAAGACTTGCAAGGCAGCAGGTAGATGGCATAGTTCGCCAAAGTGAAGAAGGTGCTGACTTCTTTTTAGAGTCAACCATCCCTTCCACGTGCAAATACAGGCTTCGTGCACATGAAGGTGGTTGCGCTTCCATATTGTTTGAGTACAATTCTAGTAAATTGATTACCGGGGGACAGGATAGATCAGTTAAAGTGTGGGATACAAATACAGGATCCTTAAGTTCCAATCTTTATGGCTGCCTTGGCTCTGTATTAGATCTTGCAATCACTCATGATAATCAATCTGTTATTGCTGCAAGCAGCTCAAACAACTTATATGTGTGGGATCTCAACTCGGGTCGAGTCCGTCATACCCTTACTGGTCACACAGATAAAGTCTGCGCTGTTGATGTTAGCAAGATTTCAAGCCGTCATGTTGTCAGTGCAGCTTATGATCGTACTATAAAAGTTTGGGACTTGATGAAAGGTTATTGCACTAACACAATCATTTTTCACAGCAACTGCAATGCTCTTTGCTTCAGCATGGATGGACAGACCATATTTTCTGGACATGTTGATGGAAATCTTCGATTATGGGATATTCAGACAGGGAGACTACTTAGCGAGGTCGTGGCACATTCACTTGCTGTCACATCAATATCTCTTTCTCGAAATGGAAATGTTGTATTGACCAGTGGAAGGGACAATTTGCACAATATGTTCGATATGCGATCTCTGGAAGTTAGTGGCACGCTAAGAGCCACCGGAAACAGAGTGGCTTCTAATTGGAGTCGCTCCTGTATTAGTCCAGATGACAATTATGTTGCTGCTGGATCCGCTGATGGATCTGTTTATATTTGGTCAACATCTAAAGCTGATATTGTCAGCACTCTGAAGGAACATACTTCTTCTATTCTATGTTGTACATGGAGTGGGCTTGGAAAACCCCTAGCTTCAGCTGACAAGAATGGCACTGTTTGCATCTGGACCTAATGGAGTTTTATTTCTTTGAATACACTCGCAGGTATGGAGGGAATGTGGTAATAATCATTTGCACAGTTTTCAGGTGTGCTGGCTGATTTCCTTTATTGCATCCTTTCACTTTCATACAGGGTATACCATTCAAATTAGGAACAATGTAGATATTCATTTTTAATAGAATCATTTAAACTACTCTCTAAAATCATTTGTGATGAAGCTCGTATTCTACTAATTTCGAACCGGAAAAATTTGTTGAATCATGTCTATCAATTGAGATATTAAAAAATAATATCTTTATTGATTGTACATATCTTGTATTTATTGTAAATATTCTGTTTTCTAGTCAGCTAATTAGTTTCCTAAGTTAGAGTATTCAGTTTGATAGTTTCCTGTTTTTTTAAGGATTTGTTTCCTTTATTTCCTCCTTTCTGTTTATTGTGCATATCTCTCCTATAAAGGGAGACTTTCTGTACATTTTTTCAATCATATCAATAATAAAACACATATTTCAAGTTGGTATCAGAGTAGTGCATAGCATTGCCGGCCCTAGTCTATCCCGTCGAGATGTCTAATGTTTCCTCAGGCTCCGATGGCTTCAATGGCCTCCAAAGGAGTGATGTCTCTGTCTTAGATTAGACTAACCAACAGAATCAGAGTTATGCACCCAAATTACCTATGGGTGATTTTCACTCGATTCAAATCACTACAATTCGCCTCAATGGTGCGAATTTCCTACACTGGTCACAATCTGTCCACATGTATATTTGTCGAAGAGGGAAAATTAGGTACTTGACTGGTGACATATAGTCACCAGCCATGACCAGCGCTCAGTACGCCGTCTGGGATGCTGAAAACTCCATGATCATGACCTGGTTGGTCAACTCAATGGATGAAGACATTGATTCAAACTACATGTGCTATTCTACAGCTAAGGAATTGTGGGATAGTGTTACTGAGATGTACTCTGATATGGATAATAAATCTTAGGTCTATGAATTTGCAGCACCTCTCATCCTATTTCTAAATATGTTTCCTATCAAAATCTGTCTCAAAATCGTAGAGTTTTCACTTCTAGGATTACCAACTTGTTTGTCCCTAATAACATTATGGAAGCTCTAGATGATCAAAACTGGAAATTAGTAGTTTTGGAAGAAATGAATGCTTTCAACAAGAATGTGACTTGGAAAATTGTTGACTTACCAAGAGATAAAAGGATAGTAGGTTGTAAGTGGGTTTTCACCATCAAATGCAACGTTGATGGGCGTGTAGAAAGATATAAGGTAAGACTGGTTGCAAAAGGGTTCACTCAAACCTATGGAGTCGATTATCAGGAAACTTTTGCTCCAGTGGCTAAAATTAATTCTATCATAATTTTGTTGTCCTTTGCTGTAAATTTCGATTAGCCTTTACACCAATTAGATGTAAAAAAAATGCTTTTCTATATGGGGATTTGGAAGAAGAGGTTTTCATGGATCTTCCCCTTAACTTTGAGGGAAATCTAGACAGAAATAAAGTATGCAAACTAAAAAAATATTTATATGACCTGAAGCAATCCCCAAGAGTCTGGTTTGAACATTTTGGAACTGTAGTTAAAGGTCTTGGCTACTGCCAAAGTCAAGCTGACCACACTATGTTTTACAAGCATACATTGAATGATAAAATTGCTGTCTTGATTGCGTATGTAGATGACATAATTTTAACAGATGATGATGACATTGAACTGAATTTTTGAAAGAGAAATTGGCTGATGTTTTTTAGATCAAGGAGCTTGGTCCTTTAAAATACTTTCTTAGAATAGAATTTGCTAGATCTAAAGAAGGTATATTCATTGGTCAGCAAAAATATATTCTTGGTTTGTTAAGTGAGACAGGTTTGTTAGGATGTAAAGTAGCAGGAACCCCCATTGAACCCAATACTAAACTCCAACCAACCAAGATTGAGGAAATAGTGGATAAAGACAAATTTCAGAGGCTTGTTAGGAGACTGATTTATTTGTCTCATACTCGTCTGAATATAACCTTTGTTGTAAGCATGGTAAGTCAATTTATGCATTCTCTTGGACCTGAACATTTTGAAGCAATGAACAAAATTCTGAGGTACCTAAAGGGATCTCTTGGAAGAGGACTACTTTACAAAAAACGTGGACCCTTACAAGTGGAGGTGTACACTGATGTAGACTGGGCTGGTAGTGTTACTGATCGGAGGTCCACTTTAGGCTATTGTACTTTTATTGGAGGAAATCTAGTTACTTGGAGAAGTAAGAAACAAAACGTGGTTGCTAGTAGTGTAGAAGCCGAATACAGGTCAATGGCACAAGGGGTCTGTGAGGTCTTATGGGTTGACAAACTATTAAAGGAATTAAAGGTATACAATCCAGCATTAATGAAATTATACTGTGATAATAAATCTGCAATTGCTATTGCTCACAATCCAATTCTACAAAATAGAACCAAACATGTGGAAGTTGACAAACATTTCATTAAAGAGAAAATGGAGAATGGGCAGATCTATATCTCATACGTATCTACAACATATTAGATTGCAGACATTCTGACCAAGGGATTGCCTAAGAAGAATTTTGATAATATAATTAGCAAGCTGTCCATGGAAGATATCTTCAAGTTAGCTTGAGTGCGAATGTTGATTGAGATATTAAAAAATAATATCTTAATTTGATTGTACATATTTTCTTGTATTTATTGTAAATATTCTGTTTTCTAGTCGGTTGATTAGTTTCCTAAGAGTTTTCAGTTTGATAGTTTCCTATTTTTTAGGGATTTGTTTCCTTTATTTTCTCCTTTTAGTTTATTGTGTATATCTCTCCTATAAAAAAAGACTTTCTGTACGTTTTTTCAATCATATCAATAATAAAACACATTTCAAGTATGTCTCTGGCAGGCTGTAATTAATGTAAAAATGGCAGACGACTAATGGATTGGATTACATTTTATTTTCACTCTTCTAATGCTATTGGATAACTCTTTAGTTTTACTGTAGCTTTTTCTTCTGCACACATCACACATGCAATGTGCAAGTATCTTTTCACATTTCTAATTGCATTGTTGAATCTTTTTTGTTTAATCCTTAGGGAACTAAATATTGTTAAGTGGGTATTGGGAATATGGAAACTAGTACTCACCGAAATGTCTAATTGCTTTGATTAATCTACGAAGGGGTGATTGGATGAAACTGCATAAACAGGTGAACATGGATTACTTTTCTTTTTGGGGTCTTTGAACATGGATTACTGGAAAAGGGTAATGTAGAAGTAAGCTGAAATCAGTTGTACAAATGGGTTAAGTTGGCTGAAATAAAAAGTATTATTGGCAATGACCATGTGATATGTATAACCCATGACCAAAACAAAATGTTACATCCATACTTTTAGGCCTAGTCCAGTAGTCTTATCTCATTGAGACACGCGAGCAATGTCTAAATGGACTGCGAAAAAAAAAATGGAAGAAAGAAACGAACTTGCACTTCAGGTAATGCTAGTAAGTTATAACAGGTGAGGCAGAAAGCCAGAAAGCTCTTTCAAGGGATAGCCAAAAAATGAGAGTTGAAGAAAAATAGAAAACGTATTTCAAGGCAATTAAGGCACGCGATCGATCTCATCGTTTCATGGAAAAAGATAACAGAATTGATCATATTAGCTAATACTTCAGACAAAAGGCAATAAAATACAGGCTTCATGAGGGACACACCTTTTTCAATTGCAGAAATGATTGGTGGCACCCGATGCATTACGCTATTGTAATCCTTTACCACAAGCAAGAGCGTCACGCTGGAGTCTGGAGTCAAATGATGACTACTGAACAATATACTAAATTACTCTCTCAGATTGCTTTTGCGGAATGGAACCTTTGCCAAATTGAAAAAAATAGATAGATAGCAAATTCTAGGCCTTTGCCAAATTAGCTACTAACTTCTGAATTCTGATCATAGTTTTAGATTTATAATAATTAATAAGCTATGGTTTAAAAAAAATAATTAACAAGTTTATCTTAAAACATCATATCTATGCATGATAGGTTGAAATAAGTTGGAAAAAACGGAAGGGGTATAAAGATTAATATGCCTATCAATTTGTTATATATGTTACGCTCAAGCCAAATTAAATGTTCAATAAGTGAGATCAGTTTTTCGTTAAAACCTTTTACTATATTTTATTACCAAAAACGCATTAAAGTAGAGAGTTTGTCTAATATGCACCAACTAATTTATGGTACATGCATACACCAAGTGATATAAATCATAGATTTATTAATTAAAAATTCAACTGTTGAGATTGATTACTTGAAACTTTACAGATTTAAACTGATAACATTCAGATATGCAGATTCAGTTAGATTATTCTTTTTTTTTTATGAATAACTATAAATATAGAAAATTTACAAATTTTAGTTAGTAATATTTACATATATTTAAATTTACACATAAATTCTACCCAAAAAAAAGAACAAAAAAGGTGGTACATCTATATACCAAAACTCACTTGATGCATATTAACCTTCTCTCCATAGTAGAACTGTAAAACAGTTGCACTTTTCTGAAATAGAATTGCCTGCACTTTTTGTGCATGGCACCGCACTACTTTTACCTTCTGGCCCCTTTTCTTACTTCTTTAACAAACCTTTCCAAAAGCGATCACGTCACACAAAAACAGTTTATCAAAACGTTCCGCTGCATTTGTTGCAACACATGGTGCCTCAAAACCGGACGTAACCATGCTCATTACTCTCCTCAACCTTCTCCCTCGTTAATGTAATAGCGTGATCAGCATGCAAACGAAAGATGATCCTTGAAGCATACAATAACAGATAGTCTGGCACAAAGCTTGAGAGTATGACACTGGCTTGAGATTTGGCACCTAATAGACATTATTTAAAAAAATAAAAGAAAAAATAAACAAAAGAAAATCTCTCAAGTTTCCTTACTTTCACATATTGAAGCCTTGGCTTCCGTACTTGAGCAATACCAACATATCCTATCTTTTCCATAATTCTCAAGTGCCACAGCTTGGCATCTTTATCGTTACTCATTGTTGATGCCCAAAAGGAACCTGTAACTTACTCTCTTTTTTTTCTATTGTTTTCTTCTCACTTGTGGTTTTCATTTCCCCATATAAAGCATCCCCTGCTCCCTCTGTTTTCACCATCTTCCATTGAATTGATTTCCAACAAAACAAGCAATATGGAAATGAAGAAGCTCTTGTGGGTTGCTCTATCCCTTGCTTTGGTTCTCGGAGTTGCCGAGAGCTTTGATTTCCACGAGAACGATTTGGCATCTGAGGAAGGCTTGTGGGACTTGTACGAGAGGTGGAGGAGTCACCACACGGTTTCTCGGAGCCTCAGTGAGAAGCACAAGCGCTTCAACGTGTTCAAAGCAAATGTGATGCATGTCCACAACACTAACAAATTGGATAAGCCTTACAAGCTGAAACTGAACAAGTTCGCTGACATGACCAACCATGAATTTAGGAGTACCTATGCTGGCTCAAAGGTTAATCACCACAGAATGTTCAGAGGCACACCATGTGGGAATGGGACCTTCATGTATGAGAAGGTTGACAGAGTTCCTCCTTCTGTGGATTGGAGGAAGAAAGGTGCTGTCACTGCTGTAAAGGATCAAGGCCAATGTGGTAAGCTAAATAGTTACTAGTCACTAATCATAGAGCTCAACCTAGGTCCTAGTTATCAATATATATATATATATATTTAACATTATTGTGTAAATATCTTTAAAATGGGATTAAGGTGCCCATATAGCTCCTAATAGCATTGTTGTTTGTCTTCATCAAGCATCAATGTAATGAAAATCATCTTGTTTATTAATGTCTTGTACAGGTAGTTGCTGGGCGTTTTCAACTGTTGTGGCTGTTGAAGGTATTAACCAAATCAAGACAAATAAGCTAGTCTCCTTGTCTGAACAAGAGTTGGTGGATTGTGACAATCAAGAAAATCAAGGATGCAATGGTGGGCTAATGGAATATGCTTTCGAGTTCATCAAGAAAAAGGGTGGCATAACAACAGAAAGCAATTACCCTTATACAGCAGAAGATGGATCCTGTGATGCGTCAAAGGTGAATACTATGCTGAACTTTTATAAAACCAATATAATTGACTGATATCTAGAGGAACTTAAATATGCAAAAATCATTCATACTGCAGGAGAATGACCAAGCTGTGTCAATTGATGGCCATGAGACTGTCCCTGCTAACAACGAAGATGCATTGCTCAAAGCTGTTGCCAACCAACCTGTATCTGTAGCCATAGATGCTGGGGGATCTGATTTCCAGTTCTACTCAGAGGTAAATATCTAATTCACCTCTTGACAGTAAAATTTGTTAAAAGTTACTAGAATCAAAGCATTAGTTACCACTAAACATGTTTTCCATTTCCCTGAACATAAAAGGGGCAATAGGTAGGTTAACAATTTGACAGAAAAACTTAGGGAAGGGCCAATTCACTGTCAATATTGAAATAAATGGGTATCTTAATTTTGTTTACCAATGATTACAGGGAGTATTTACTGGCGATTGTGGAACGGAGCTAAATCATGGTGTAGCGGTTGTGGGCTTTGGAACAACTCTTGATGAAACCAAATACTGGATAGTGAAGAACTCTTGGGGACCAGAATGGGGAGAACAGGGTTACATCAGAATGCAAAGGGGCATATCTGACAAGGAGGGACTCTGTGGCATAGCTATGGAGGCTTCCTACCCAATCAAAAACTCATCCAAGAACCCAACAGGACATTTATCATCTCCTAAAGATGAACTTTGAATGCTTCCCATACAATTAAGCTTTCATCAGTCTTGGTTGTTGTTTTCTTGTCCGTTTAGGAATTGCCTCATAGCCACAGGAACTACTAATATTTGTATCTCAAATTTGATGCCAGTGTATCCATCTAGATATTTAGGCTTATGTCACAAGGAAACAAATCTTTTAATTTGACTGCTTGCAATTTCTCATGTAACCTGCCTGCAATTATTCTAGAATTTAATTTTAATGCGCTGTTGATGTAAAAAAGTTTTACACCTGCATCAAAGGATGTGTTGCCACATCATTTAATTAAGTTTAACATCTCATGCAGTTGTTGCCACATCATTTAATTAAGTTTAACATCTCATGCAGTTGTTAACATAGTCGAACTCATTAAATGAGGTGTCAATACAATATTGGATGACATTGTAAAAATGAAAGTGCATCAAAATTAAACTCATTATATTGTGGTCAAGAGTTCCATGCCAGGAGATCACTTACAGCATTTATCCATATTTTATAAGGCAACTGTTCAAACCGGAACTAATACATTTTCAAGAAACAAACATTCAACAAGAGTCCAGATTGCAGAGCATGTGTCTGATCTGATCACTTTGGAGATACACCATAGCTTCTTATTTTTTTAAATAATATAAGCATTCACAATAGATGGCAGATAGAAGCCAGACCTAGTATGAAGCGTGAAGCAAGTCATCAACCATAGCACCTGATACGATCAGTGCAGCCCTTTGCTGCAGACTGCTTGAGGCCTTGACCTCCACCCTTCTCCAGATATTGCTGATGGTATTCCTCTGCTCTGTAAAACCTCTTTGCTGGAAGAATTTCTGTCACAATATTATCATTCAATTCCAACTGTCTAGCTTCTTTTGATTCTTGGGCTAAACGAGCCTGGGTTTCATTGTAGTAGTATATTCCTGATCTATACTGTGCACCCACATCAATGCCCTGAGATATATATACATAAATAAATAATAATTAAGTAAACCAAGGACGTAACACGTTTTGAGGAAGAAAGGCCTCCACACACACACATATAGCTATAAAGTTGAAAATTGATACTAGGAATGCAAATTTCAGAATCAGATAATGGGCTCACTCCATATACTAAAATTGGGTAACCTTCATTAATATACAAAAATTTATACTTATTTTGATAATGTTTTTTTTTTTCTTTGATCAATTGCTCACGCAATTTCAAGTTTGAGGTGGTGATTAGGTAAAATTCTTTTCAAAGTGGCGACTTCAACTTTGCATGTAAAGTTCGCTTATGGTTTGATGACTTTAACTCTGTAATGTTATAATAAATCTTTTTTCCTCTACAAATTCATTAATCATAATGGCATGGAATAAAGGGTGGTATATCAATCGTTTGAAGGAACTTCACTATTTTTAATGACAGTATATATATACACATAAATAAATAATATAAGTATATGAAGCCACATGACATATTTTGAGGAAGAAATGTCTGCAGACACATGGCTACGAAATTGAAGTCAGATAATGGGTTCACTCCATTCACTAAAATTGGATAATCTTTATACATAACAAAAATTTATACATATTTTCACACTTTAATATTAAATTTATTAAATCTGCACAATATTTTTGTAAAAATAAATCTATATAATAATATTATAACAAAATTTTCTGTACAAATTTATGCAATTGTTTGAAGCAAGTTCACTATTGTCAATCATGTCATGGTATTATTATTGACAATAACACTGTTTTGGTGAATTATTTGAGGTATCCATAATTGATCTATTGACCACCTGATCACAATAATTTTTTTTTTAAAAAAAAGAAGAAAAAGAATATGGGAACCTGGCGATTGAGGGTAGTGGGGTTATGTCGAGACCAAAATAGAGCGAGGAGATTTGTGTAGGGGCAGATTTTCGGATCGAACTGGACCCGGACGACCTCGACGTGGTTGGTGGTTCCGGAGCAGACGAGTTTGTAGTTGGGATCCGGGGTGTGACCCTGGGAATATCCAACCTCAGTCTTCACTACACCCGCAACTCGCTGAAAGGCCAGCTCCACACCCCAGAAGCAACCCGCTCCGAACTCAGCAAACTCGTGATCCGGGTTGTCCGGAGTATCCGTATCCGGGTCAAGAGTAGGGTTGTGGTGGCCATCGTCTCCTGCACTCGTCGCCATTGTACTTGTGTCACTTGTGCGAGAGTGAAGAGAGGAATATTGAATTACTTAAGTTAATAGTGAGAAATACTAGTATTAATTAATATTGATATTATCACAACACAAGCTGAAGCAATGTTTCACTCTGAATGAAAAGTGAACTAGGCCTACAAAAATGGTTGGATGCATGATTCACTCACATTGGTTGAGGCCATTAATAACTTGCCTTCTGACTTGTCTCTGACGACGACGAGCATGTATTTTAGTTTCCACAATTTTTTATTGTTGAAATGGTAAATTATCCTTTTGGCATTCTATAAGTGGAAAAAAAATTCCCAATAAAATGAATTTATAAATAAATAAAAGTGTATTTATTTTTTATTTAATTTAAAATATATTATAATTTTAATTTATTAAAATTGAAAATAAATATATCATTATTTACTCGTTATATCCTCCTTTCTTTATCTTGTTACTTTCGATGCTTGCGTGTGTGGATGACCATCCTTCATAAAATGAAAAGGACGATATAATTAGTCTAGTTGATTCAAATACAAGTGGACAAATTTTTTTCTAAAGAAAAGATATATTCTCCTTTCAAGTTTGAAATGGTTAATTCACTTAATAAAGAAAATTAGATTTCTATTAAAAAAGTAATAGATTAATGGTTAAATTAAAATTTTAGTACTTATAATTTATATTTATTTTTAATTTAGTCTTATAATTTTTTTTTTTTAAACTTATTCTTACACTTATAAAAAATTTTAAAATAATATTTATCGTTAATTTATATTTTAACATCATTAATTTAATATTTACTAGATATTTTATAAAGAAAAAAATAATATCTAAAAGAATACTTATAGGACAAATGAATACTTACTTAAAATAAATAAATACTTACTAAAATAAATGAGCATCTTATTTGATATTTTATAGAGACAAGGGACATTTAAAAAAATTATTAGATAAAAAAAATACTTATTTTATTAGTTAACCATTTGTATTGTAGATAGCATTATAACATAACTTACTAGCTGGAACTATTTTAAAAACTTTTGTAAGTATAAGGATAATTTAAAAATATATATATAGTGATTGAATTAAAAATAAATATAAAATATAAAGAAAAATTTTAATTTAACTTACATTAATTAATTCGAACAATCAAATATTATTCTTAACCATTTAATTATTTCGGTGGTTTTTATAAAATTGCACTACATTTCTTGTTTATTGAATTATTATCTTAAAAATTTGTATATATATTATTTTTTTACTAGAATTTGTATACATATGAAGCGTGCTTGATGGTATGGCGATGATAAAAGAAGTGTTTATTATAAGAGGTGATAGAAATGAATTTTGATCATTAAATCTTACATGAATGATCAAGATTATAATATAAATGTATGTGAGTGATTTTGAAAGATGATAAGATTGGAATCTTTAAATAATTTTTAATCTTAAATATTTATCACCTAGTTATATGGATAAAATGACTCGACATGATTTTATTATACTATTAGATATACCTCATATATTTATAAAAACTCTCACTCCTATTTTTTGAAATATCTTTATCAAGGTTTGTATTATAGTTATGTCCTTTTATTATTCTAAAAACAAAAATGTATATATTTTGAAATACAACCATTATTTAATATTAAATAAAGTCAATGGCACAAATATACTCGGGACTTTACTGGTTGATGTTTAAAGAAAAAGTCCTTATTTGATTATTAAATTCTTCTCTTTCCTTTATTTTTTTTATTATTTTTTTGGAAAAAATTATTAATATATTAAAAATCTAGAAACCTAAAACATTCTTAGTGTTCAATCCACAACAACATCAAATTTACAAATCCATGCTCGATCTCTGGTGCAGGAAACAGCATTTTTAAACAAGTGGATACGTCTAAGAATGGTAGTAAAGCTCAAAATTAGCATTTTCAGTGGAAAACAATGTAAAGGTGACAAATAATATTAGTTTGAATGGTAATGTTATGTTTCTTAAAGGAAACGATCAGACCATGGTCATAGGTTATTTTCGATCACGCATAACACCGCACCATATTTAATCCATTCCGTCAACATCGCGAAAAAAAGAACCACAGAACCATTTCAAAGAAAATATATAAATCGATAGCATAGAAGGTAATTATTATTATTTAATCATATGAACAGTAGAAAAATGTCAAATAAGCTAAACTTAATCATTTCGCATTGACATAAAAAGTCAAAGTTATTCGCCGACGTTTTAAGTGGTTTTTGGACAAGAATAAACCATCATGAGGAGAGAGATATTTGAATATAAGATAAGGTTTTAATAATTTGTAGGAAAAAAATAGTCATGGGGTTGAAAAATAAATAATAAAAAATTGGTAAAAAAACTTTCTTTTAATAACGGAATCAACGTTATGTGTACTATTTTGTATAACTCAATAGGGTTATATAGTAAATTTCTTTAATAATGTTATAACATAATACTGTTTCTAACTATTTTAAAAACTTTTGTAAGTAATGTTAATTTAAAAGAAAAAATTATAATTAAAATTAAAAATAATCAAAACTATAGAGACTAAAATCTTAATTTAACTTAGATTAATTAATTCGAACAATCAAATATTATCCTTAACCATTTAATCATTTTCTCTTTTATAAAATTGCTCTACATTTCTTGTTTATTGAATTATTATCTTAAAAATTTGTATATATATTTTTTTAATGAATTTGTATATATTAGCATATATGAAAAAATTCTTCTAAGATTAAAATTAATTTTTACTTTGGATCTTTCATTATTAATCAAGATTATAATATAAACATTTGATATTTTTTTCCTTATTAAATTTAAGAAATTTAATCTTAAATATAATTGACATGGTCAAAATTTACTCATATCACCCTCTCACTACATATACCCTCTATATTTATAAAAACTCACACTCTTATTTCTTGAAATATTTATAAAGATAAGGTAGTTATTGTCATTTTATTCTAACCACAAATATCTAATTTAATAAAGAAAGAGAATATTAAATGCTAACATTAATATGGAAAGAGAAGGTAGAAATATAACTTTAATGAAGAGAAAAAATTTGATTATTAATTCTTAATTATTAATTTAGAAAAAATAGTATTAATATATTAAAAATCTAGAAACATAAAACATTATTAGTAGATTGGTCTGAATTTACGTCTAAATTGCATAACAGAATTTTTTAGTGGATACGCCTGAATTGTAAAATTAAGTTTTTCAGTGGAATAACAATGTAAAATTTCAAATAATATTAGTTGAATAATGTTATGTTTCTTAAATTTTTTATATCAATATCATAGGTTATTTTAACGCATAAAATTTAACATTTAATACAAATATAAATAGAACAACTAAAAAAAATACAAATATAAATAGAAGGTAATTATTATTATTTAATATATGAACAGTAGAAAATGCAAGTAACCTAAACTTAATCATTTCGTCACTAAAAGGTCAAAGTTATTTTTTATATTCTAGAATCAATCATATATTTGAATACAAGATAGTTTTAATTTTTTTTTAAAAATAACTTTCACATGAAATTGTAAAAAACATAAATTTCTTTGATATTAGTGGAATGACGTTATGTTAATTTTTGTATATATATATTATATGTTAAATTTCTTTAATAATGTTATATGTTTCTAGATTTTTTATATTAATACTGTTTTCTAAATTAATAATTAGTAATTAAAATTAATAATCAAAACTTCCCTCTTTCTTAATATTATACTTTTACCTTTTCTTTTCTTATTAATGTTAACATTTAATATTTTTTCTCTTTATTAAATTCGATGTTTGTGATTAGAATAAAGTGACATAATTACCTATACCTTAAAATTGTTTCAAGAAATAGGAGAGTGGGTTTTTAGTCCAAAGCAAAATGTGGAAGTTGCTAACCTCCACGTGAAGGTTAGCAATCATATATATAATATGATACTTTATTGAAATTATTATAATAATTAAATAAAAAGGTGTTTAATAACCCAGTCTACCAATGCAATATGCGTGCATTTCTAACCCCTTTAGGCCTACTCACAGGGCGTTATAGGCATAGGGATATGTCCTACCACAATAAAAAAATAAAGTTATGTCCTGATTAACAGTTATAACTTTTAGTCTAATAGTGTCTTATATATATTTGTTCATTGTATGTACTAGGGGAGGTCTTCAATGAAATTATGTCCAATGCAAATCACATATTCTATGTCAGTATATGCAAAACAACTACAGGAATGTTGCATACAAAGGGAAGATACTTAAATTTTGTTATGTAGAATGTTGTAAGAGCCTATATACTTTGAGAGCATAATTATTACATGTAAGAAATTAAGAAGGTTGGTGGAGGGGCATACGAATAGTTAAATAAATTTGAAACAAATCTATGGTGCTAGTGAGGTTTTCATCTATGATTTTGGTTTGTGTTTTCAAATATGGTGTAAGTATGAAAATATGATAGAATGTTCAATTTCTTATTTTGGTTTGTGTCTAAAATTATGATATTTAGGTTTGGTTGCTAAATCTAGTTTGGGTTGTGTTATGTTCTCTAATGCAAATTCTAATTTGTGTCTAAAAATATGATAGAATGTTTAGTTTGTCATTCTAGTTTGTGTCCAAACAAATGATAGAATGTTTGATTCCTGATTCTAGTTTGTGTCCAAAATCATTATTTTTGGGTTTTTGTTTTGTTATCTGATTTCCGGTTTCTAATTTAGGCATGATCATAACCCTTATCGGAAGTGCAACATGTTGCTCAATCTTAAGAAAAGGGACTATGCGCGGCGAAAAAATACTCTTTTCCTATATCTTATCAATTAAATAAGATTACCAAAAATCTTATACCAATCAACAGATAAGCAATTGTAGAAAAAATAAACTGGTAAAAAATTAAATCAACATTTAGCAATTTTAACGTGAAAAACCCCCAATATGAGGGACAAAAAACAATGGGACCAAGTCTAAAAAATATTCCACTAATAAAATTAATGGGTACACCAAAAGTCTTCCTAGTAGCATTAGGGAATAAAATACTCACATCTAAAGGTGGATAATAGCAAAGGAGCTCCCTAACAAATCAATAAAGGGAATAAAATAAACCAAAAAATAGAGAATGCAAAACAGAATTCTGAATGTGTAAAAATGGCTTACATTACTAGGAACAATTTCATCTAGTAGCTAAACCCAAAAATTATTCCTCTCCTGTTCAGTGATGTTGGCGTGTAGGGGCTACAATTTCTTTCTTTGCTGTTTTGCAATATTTCTTTCTCATGTGTTTATCGTACACCCTGAAACAAGGTGTGGCTTGCCTTTTATAAATGCCCAATAACAAGACTTGTGAATGCATTGCCCATGAGGTAAAGTAATGACCAAGGAATTAGTATTCCTTAGGTTTGCCTTCACCGGCTTAACATGAGGCATATAATATATTGTATATTTTTTTTGAATTTAAGTTAAGTGGGCTGCAGTAGGAGTTGTCCTACCTAACAAATCTCCCCCTCACGATTAAGTAGGGCGTGGATTAACCATGCCGGCTTTCTTTCTGCAAGTGGTTAGTTTCTCAAGCACAACTTGAATAGAAGACATTTTAATTACTAGTGAGAAAAACTCTTCAAAGTTAACACCCTTTTTCTGAATGAAGTTTTTCATAATTAGCCTTGCTTTGTACCTTGGTTGTGAGTTGTTGTCCTTAGTTTTCATCTCAAACACCTACTTGCTCTTGAGTGCTCTTATGCCCTTAGGAAACTTCACTAACTCAAAAGTGCTGTTCTCATGCAAGGATTTCATCTCATCTTGTATGACTTGCAACCACTCTTTCTTGTGATCATCAGACATAGCTTCTTGATAATTTTTTGGTTCTCCCCCGTTAATGAGCATTACATATTCATGGGGGAATATCTTTGAGAAAGAAGAATCTGGTACATTTTCTCAATTGAGGCTTAACTAGTGGTTCAAGAGAAACTAGGTCAATGGGTTTAACAGGTTCTTTAGTTGTAACCTCATTATCTGCTTGTACATCTCCCCCGGAATCATCATTCACCATCATAGGAGACTATGAACCCACTGCTGGATTTGGCTTCTTAACTTTCTTTGGGTCTTCAAAGGTTTGGTCTTCAAGAGACACTACATTTCGACTTTTGAAAATTTTCTTGTCTACCAAATCCTATAATCTGTAACCAGATTCTTCATGTCCATAACCAAGAATATAAGCTGTCTAGATTTACCATCAGGCTTGGATCGCTAATATCTTAGAATTTGAATAAATGCCCTACAGCCAAACACTCTTAAGTGATCATATGAGACATCTTTCCCTATCCAAACCTTCTCTCTAGAATGTCATTATCCAAAGGAACTAAAGGAGAAAGCTTGATTAAATTTATTGTGGTTATCATTGTTTCACCCCAAAAGGATTTAGACAATTTAACATGAAAGAGCATACAATAAATCATGTCATTAATTATGCAATTCATTCTCCTTACAACCCCATTATGTTGAGGTGTCTTCGATACTATTTTCTCAAGCCTAAAGCCATATTTTGTGCAATACTGCTCAAACGGTCTCCTGTATTTACCATTATTATCTGCTCAAACACATTTCAATTTTCTACATGTTTCTCTTTCAACACTTGTATGGAAGTGCTTGAAGACATCTAACACTTGATTTTTTTTATCTAAGACAAAAACCCAAATTTTTCTAGAGTGGTCATCAATAAAGGTAATAAAATAATTGGCACCATCAATAGTTGTAGCATCCATAGAGCAAACATCAGTGTGAATAAGATCTAAAATATCGCATCTCTGTTTTGGAGGAGAATTATGAAAAACTATTCTATGTTGCTTACTAACTAAACAATGCGTACAAATTTTTAGAGACGTACCATTCATAGGGAGGAATTTATTTTTAGAAAGGATACCAAGTCCCTTCTCACTTAAGTGGCCTAGACGCATATACCATAACTGTGTGGAGGATTCTTCAGCTGCATTTATCTCTCCTTTGCACAATTTTGCTTGCATTTTGTAAAGAGTTCTGAGTTTTTCAACTTTCACCACTATCTCTCCTTGGCCTTTCAGAGGGTCGGCTTTGGATTTAATTGGCCAAATTCATCCTGTTTCGTTGAAAGGACATAAATATATTCTAGTAGGAGTTGATTACTTCACCAAATGGGTTGAGGCTGTAGCCTTGAAGGATGTAACCCAGCAGGATGTGATTGACTTTATTGAAGATAATATAGTTTGTCGGCTTGGAATATCACAAACTTTGACAATCGACCAAGGATCAGTATTCATTGGAAAGAAAGTTATCGAATATGCCAGTTCAAGGAAAATTAAAATGCTCACGTCGACGCCATATTATGCCCAGGCAAATGGCCAGGTAGAGGCTATGAATAAAATAATCATAAGTCTGATTAAAAAGCATATTGGTCGACAGCTTAGGAATTAGCATAATACCCTTAATCAAATACTATGGGCGTATAGAAATTCACCGAGAGAAGCAATGGGTACATCACCATACAAGTTGGTATATGGTCATGATGCAGTCTTGCCCGTCGAAATTAATCTTCAATCAATTCGTATTAAAAAATAAGATGAGTTAACAATTGAGCATTACTGGGACTAGATGTTTGATGAATTGAACGAATTAAGCGATGGAAGATTAATTCCTTTGGAACATTTGATTCGACAGAAAGAAAGAATTGCAAAGTTTTATGATAGTCGAATTAAGTATAAATCTTTTAAAATTGATGATTTGGTTTGGAAGGTGATTTTGCCCGTGGATCAGAAGTGTCGAGAATATGGGAAATGATCTCCGAAGTGGGAAGGACCATTTAAAGTGACTAAAGAATTTTCAGGAAATGCTTATGCACTTGTCAAAACTAATTCTAGTTTAAGAATTAAGTCGATTAATGGCAAATATTTAAAGCCATATAGACCGACAATGTGTGAAGTAAAAATTGACAAAAAAATGAGAAGTCTTTATTCATGTGTTTGGCAATTACAAGTTATATTGTCAAAATAAAATGCTAAACAGATGCTACAACTTGATATTGCCAAAACTTTACAATTAGCTAGAAATGAAAGAAAAGCTACACTTAGAATTTTTGAAGAACCCCCCAGGAATCTTCTAAAGATTGCTTGTCGGAACAGGCAGTTTGATATTCCGCTTCAAGGGAATTTATTTTTGCCAACATAGCCTTTCGATAGCCCATTGTTTGGTATTCTTGGCAATACTTTGCTACCTAATAGCCCCTTATTGTAATGCTGTTGGAAGTTTTTGTTTGCGATGACGGATTGCTTCAAGTTTCTTCTCTAAATCTTCAATCTCCTTGTCGAGCTCCGCCTCTTTGGCTTTTCCTTTTACTAGATTTTCCTCCAAAGTGGCATTTTCATTTTTTGCATCGGTCAACTGCTTCAAAATTTTGGACTTCTCTTGAATCTCTTTTGTGTAAGCAGGAATGACTTGACGAATGACAGGTATTTTTGCCATTAAGCTTTGAAGAAAATCTTTAACAGTCGTAGGAAGAGCTCGACTGGTGATTGGTAGTTGTTGAGCGAGAGGCTCAAGTTCAATTACAATTGCCACCATTCTTTCTTGGAGAGGTTGGTCAGAAATTAAGTGCTTGAAAGAATAGGTGAAGACATTCTTCAGTTCGGTTAAGAGTCCGGTAATATGGGAATCACTAGAGTCTTGTCCAAGTTATGTCAAAGAACGAGCCGATTGAGGAGAACTTCTTTGGCCGCCCGACAACATTGTTATTAATTCATCTAGATCTGCCTCCATGTCTTCAGTATCTTCTGCCCCAGAAACAATTAAGTTGAGTGGAGGAGATAGAGGTGGATCAATTGGGGCGAACTCTGCCATCAGAGTATCCATGTCGAATTCTTCTGAGAGAATTTGGATAGGATTGGCTTTGTCTGAATGAGAGGAACCCTCAATACTTGGGGGGATTGGAGTTTTTTCTAAGGCTTCGACAGTTTAGGTTTCTGTCAGAAGTGGTGAAGAAACAGTAGATGTAGCAAGGGCCAGAGAAGTGTGAGATTCTGGAGGATTCTTGGTTCCTAGCCTTTGTGGGCTATTTGATATAGCCAAGGTTGCTAAATCCTGGAGATAAACAAGAGAGATTTTAGAATAAAAAACATTTTGAGAATAGTTGAGTTTGGTAAGATACATTGCGTCGGGAGATTGTCGAATTGACTCTTTAACTCTTGGTTCGACAACAGGTTCTAGAGGATGATCAGCAGATTGTTCAACCTCCAGATCCTGAATTTGATAGAATCATATATTGGATGAATGGTAAGAGTTGAAAATTTGAGGGAAAGAAGTGTGTTGATTAAAATTTACCTCGGATGAAAGAAAGATGGTTTCTGTTTCTTCGACAAGAGGCTTCGAAGTAGAAATGGTGGTTTGAGTCTTTTTTTTCTTTTTCTGTAAAGGTAAAAGGGTGAGATTGTTGCCTGGTATTAGAGAATGTACAATAATACAAGGCATACCTTTAGATGATGTTCCGAGATGGGATTGAAGATTCGACAGGAGAAACAGAAGTGGCAAGAGCAGATTCGCTAATCTGAATTCGACTTTAATTTAGACTTGAACAAATTTAAAAACCAAGTCTTAATATGTGGTCGGAAAAGTATGTATACCTTGAGGGTTTTTGATTTTGGAAGTTTTGTGGCAGCAACGTCATGTTTCGAAGAACTTTTTGTCGACATTGATGCAGCTGATTTGACCTTTGAAGCCTTTGGAACAGGAGGTTTTAGGTCTTCTTGCTTTTCTTCTTTTTTGAGGAAGTGGTTTCATCTTCTTCTTCATCATCACTTCCTTGAGGCTGCTTGTATTCTAAAGGTCTTTTTAATGGAAGAGCTACAAGAAGGAAAATGTATTTAGTAAACGGAGTATAGAACTAAAATAATAGAATGTAAAGAGAAAAAATACATTCAGGTATTTCAGTGATGACTCGGGTATTCCTGGCAAATTATTCGTACAACAAGGCAAATAGACGAGTAAACTTTACTTCTAGAGTTCTTGTAAGAAAGATATTACTCACAGAATATATCCTATCTGAAATAGGGAAGTTACCAGCCCTTGTAGGTTTACTTGGGAATTCGTCGGTCAGTCCAAAACGAGCACAAGGAAAAAGCACTGGCTTTGGAAAAGGGATTTGAAAAAGTTCAAGCCATGCTAAAGGGTTTTTTTTTATAGAAACTGAGAGAAAATTGGTAGAACATTTTTCCTTGTGTGCTCGTTTTAGCTTGGCCACGACTTCTTCAAAATGTCGAACAATTAAGCTAGGAAACTTGAAGTCCCACTTGATTTTGTAATATTTTTCAAAAGCCTTGATATCTTGAATATGTTTACCTTTGGTCTTTGATGAAGGATCTTGACCCTGCATAGGAATCAGAGTTTCAGTAATGCGGCTTTGACATGTCTCAATGTCGACATGATAAGGACTATAATATGTAGTCCACTAATCGACAAAATCCTTTGAAACTCCTCTATAGGGGGTGAATGCAGAGATCTCGAAATGATGCTTGTGCCTTTCATTTTTTGAAGCTACTCGAACTAGATCTGACATGTTTTGTAGGTGGCTATTGATGAGGTGTTCTTTGGCCCTATGAGAGAAAGGTGCTGGAATAGCTTGACAAAATCCCAATTGTTGAGCTACTGTGTTTGGCAAACACAACTCTAAAGATTTGTCTGTCGAACCAGGGAGACCAGCCACCAGGACTTGTTGGCAGAGAAAGTTCGACTAAACAGAAATATTATCGGCTTGAGTAGAAGGATCGTGGGAAAGAATTGGTCGAGTGAACTATTCGGGACCAAGAGAACGATCAGCAAATGGAGCAAAGTATATGTCTTCAGTATTAAAGGAGATGGAATGAAAAATACTGAAGAAATGCATGAAATTTTCCAAATTTTGTTTATGGACTTTTTCATGTTTTACATGACAAAGTTTAATGCCATATGTAACAAGAGAGATTGTTAGAGGAGAAAAGTCGACCAAGAAATCTCCCAGTATGGCATTCAACCAAAGTTGGAGTAGCCACATTGGACCACCGGAATTGGTTTTCTTTACCTGAACTCTGATGCTTTGGACAATTTCACCTATACTCAAATAGAGATTGGCAAGGAGAAATTGGCCAAAAGCTAGTGGTCGACCTTCATGAAGAAGGTTAGCAAGTTGAAGAAAGGATTTGGATACTTGAACCGACTTAGAACCTATAGCATAGGCTGAAAGCCAGAGAAGAAGGAAAGTTATGTGTTCTTCGTCGGTCACAGGACCTGATTCAGGGGAATAAAAGCTAATGAAGTTAGAAAAGGAAGTTGGGACTTTTGAATATACGTCGATAGTGTTTGAAGGTTGAAGAACAGGCGTAATGATTTCCCCATCTGGTCGAAGACAAGTTATGGCAGCAACGTTGAAAAGTGTTAGACCCATCATGCCATAGAGAAATTGGAAGGAGTTGGTAGTTTTGTTCCAAAAAAAGAAAGAGGCACCCAGCATGCAAGAATCCATTTTTATGGGATAACGAGAAAGCTAGATGCAATCAAAATCCCTATTTCCTTTCATAAGCTTTCTTTAGAAGCTTGAACTCTATCAAGCCACTCAAGATACCCATTAATATGGGTAGGGGGAGTTCTAAACAGCCTTTCAGATTTTTTGAAATAGCTGATAGGAATGGAAGGAAGGGAAGCCAAGATAGCTTCTTGGGAACTTTTACAAGGGAAGAAGGAATTTATTTCATCAGTAATAGATTCCTTGGGCAGAACTGGGCCCAAGAAAGCAACCGGAGGATCCAAGAAAAGTGGAGAGTCGTTAATGGAGAGGATTACCTTCGAGAGATGCCAGAGTTCAGACTGCTGTAGAATTAGGTCTTGAAGGACGGCATGGTTACCCAAGTTTGCTGTTGGCACGTTAGGAGTTTGAGAGTTGGAAGCCATGGGAGAAGGCAAGAATTTGCAGAGAAAATGGGCGAAGGTAAAGTTGAAGGTGATGAACAGTAAAGAGAGGTAAGAGGTTGAAGATGATAAATAGTGATAAAGGAGTGAAAAGTCGTGTGAATTTGAAAAGTTATTTTTCTGAGAAAATAGGGGTAATTATGAGCCCTATTTATTAGGAACGACTATTTATTATTTGCAATGATAAGATTGATTGTGGTTATCCGGATACTTGTTGAAGGTTCGATTAGATATATATATATATATATATATATATATATATATATATATATATATATATATATATATATATATATATATATATATATATTGAAAGGATTTTTGATTAAAATTTATCTTTCTCCTGTCGGTGTCGAAAGAAAAATTTTGGGGGGCATCTGTTGGAGGTGAAAATAAAGATTTGGCAATTCGTCAGTTGGATGATGGTATTAAAGAAATTTTTCTAAGTATTGAGCCGACAGAAATGCTAAATGGTGAAATCGACAGAAGTATTAAATAGGAGGAAGACTTTGATGTGGTAATTAGGTACTGATGTCAGACAGAAGAATAATTCGACAAAAACATTGCATTGAGTCTACAAAGAATGGTAAAAGCAGTTAAGTGCTGGTTCTGTCGAAAAGTAGGTATATGCTGATGGCATATCAGTAGTCTTAATGTAAAAAAAGGAGGTTATTTGCTGATACATAATCCTAACATCTCAACTCAAGTAGATTAAAGGATTTTTATCCAAGTATGCCTTCCCTTTTCATTTCAAGTCATTTAAATTAATGCAATGTTCTTTTAAATTCATTTACTTTTCAGTCTTGTTCTTTAAAATCCCTTTTACATTTCTTTGCACTTTTTACTTGCTTTTCTTTACTATTTTCTATTTAATTTCTGCACTTTAATTTGGTACCTTTTACACGCTTTCAATTAATTTTCTGCATTCTTAAATTTCTGTTCAGTTTCTTTAAATTTCTTTAATCTTTTTAAAGTTTTCTCGTAAATCCCTTTTGTTTACTGTCAAAACCATTTCTACAACGAGATTACCACATAACTCTGAACCCACATTCGTTTTAATACATTTATTTGTTTGTTGGAATTGTTATTAACTCTCTAAACCAAAATTCCACTTAAACAGATTGTTGGTTTAATCAAGCAATATGTCGACAATAATGTTTTCCAGCATAATAATACATGAGCTAATGCAAAGACATTGTGGATAACATTGGCTAATCTCTATGAGCAGAAGATTGCACATAATAAAAACATTCTTGATTTGGAAGCTTGTGAATATGAATTATGAAATACCAAGATGGCAATTTAGTTCCAGAACATCTGAGTAACTTCCTGGGAGTGATAAGTTAGTTGACTACTATGAACATGGCTCTTGATGATGAGATGCAAGCTTTGATATTGTTGAGCCCCTTACTTGACAGTTGGGATACTCTGGTTGTATCTTTGAGTAATTAGGCACTGAATGGGAAGGTAAAAATGACTAGGGTAAGGAATAGTATGATGAGTGAATAAGTCCTAAGAAGAGAACATGATATCCATAATTCCACTCAATCATCAACTCTTGTTACAGAGACATAAGGGAGAAGCAAGAGTACAAATTCCCAAGACAATCATAACAAGTCACGAGGGAGTTCTAAATCCAGAAAAAAAAATGGAAATGTGATTTTTATGGCAGGATAAGTCATATTGAAAAATATTACAGGATCAAGAAAAAGGAAAAATTAAGGGAAGGAGATGAAGACAAGAAAAATGAAAAAAAACTGCTACAGTTACATCGGATGGTGATGTTGTTATTATATATGATAATGGTTGTGAAACTCTTGAGTGCTAAGATTCCATTTGGATAATTGATTTTGCTACTTTGTGTCATATGTCACATCAATGTGAACTCTTCACTACTTATACTCCTATAAAGGAAGGTATAGTGAGAACGGGTAATACAAGGATATGTAATGTTACCAAGTGGCTTCCAGTACTCAAGAGGGGAGTTAATTGAGTATAAAACTTTTTCAAAAAATCTCTTTTTATCAAAAACTAATATTAAAAACTTAATAAATAAATGCACAGAAGGAACGAGAAGAAGAAAATAAACAATAAAGAGCAGCAAAAAATAAATATGCAGTAAATTAAAATTGCATAAAATAAAGAGATTAGGAAGAGAGAAGCAGGTACAGTATTTATCCTGGTTCGACCACTAACCCACTTGTGGTCTACGTCCAGTCCTCGAAAGTCGAGATTTTTCACTAAGTATACAAGCTTCAATAGGTGCTTGCTACCGTTACACAAAAGAGCACTTTTCACACATAGGGAAACTCTACCCTTGTGCTAAAGCCTCAGCCTGCAGGGATACCTCACCCTTTATACAAACCTTGAGGATGCCTCACCCTCGATACTGAGAATATCGAGAAAATAGATGAAGAGAAATTCTCACTCGAGAAAGAAATAAAATTTAAAGTGCAAAGGGAGCTCTCACGAAATATCTCAAAGTTTTTAATCAAAAAGAGCGTAGAAAATAATTTTCACAGATTAGAGCAACCAGAAAATAGTTCAGAGTTATGGGCAAAGAAATTTGTGACCCAAGGTTGCTATTTATAGGGAAAAACATTGAGATAGCCGTTTAGGTATAATTAAGAGCATTTAATAACAATTTAACTGAATTAAAACGTATGAAAGTTTCCATATCAGACTTCATGTTCAAACGTGTTTATTCGAATAACTTAACAGGTTATTCAAATAATACTGTTCCTAAAACCAACTTAAAAGGCCATCTGATATGGGTTATTCGAATAACCAATGTGTTATTTGAATAACTCTGTTAAAACCAGAGTTTTAAAACCGAAGAGGTTATTCGAATAGCAACTGAACTATTCGAATAATGTTGTTAACAGAAGTTCAGACACAAAAGGTTTATTCGAATAACGTTTGAGTTATTCGAATAACTCACTTAAGAACGTGGTTCTGAAAAAACTCATTTATTCGAATAACAGGATAGTTATTCGAATAGTAACTTTATGAAACAGACCAACTGTGAAGATGTTTATTTGAATAGACTAAGCTCTATTCGAATAACTCAATTCAAAACCATTTTGAACAAGATGTTTTCAAAGACATTGAGATTGTTTAAAAATAGTTTTTATCTTTTCTTTCAAAAATAAAGAGATATCAAAGTGAGCTTCGTACAATAGATCCTAAGTCCTAATGCTAATCAAATATAAACTTGGACTTGGTCTATGTATCATCTTCATTTAGTCTTCCCGTTTGTTATCATCAAAACAAGTCTTCAAAGGTATGCATCCAAACACATTCTCCCCCTTTTTGATGATGACAAACTATCAATGAGAAAAGCGTTAGTGCATATAATTGGAATTCACAAAGAGGTATAAAAGCTTACTCCCCTCTTTAAATATAAGAGGTAATGTATATCAGATATGTGCGCAGCTCCCCCTTTCAATTTGAATCCAATCTCATTTTAAGATTACCTGTCTTTTCTCAATTAGAAAAAAACCAAATAATTAAAATTTTCTCCCTCTTTTGTCATGAGCAAAAGGAGGGGTAAGTCCCATAAACATATATAAAAGTGCATAAAAGGAAACATACTCAGATCAATAGACCAACAGGAAATTTTATTTATACATTAATAAAAAAGATTCAATTACAAGAGCCAGAAATAAATAACATAAAGGCAAAAACAGATAGCCTAAGAACTAAAGTTCCTAGAAATAAGTATCCGGAGATGGTGGTGAAGAAGCTGGTGCGGGAGCAGGTGAAGCAGATCGAAGGGCAGCAACCTCACGTTCAACGCCTTCTATTCTATCAAACAGAATAGAGAAGGTATGTTCCATGTAAGCTCGGTTATCCTGCAAGGTGGCCATGATCTGTTCTAAAGTGATAGGAGCAGGAGCAGCAGCAGGTACATCAACGGGGGCAGTAGGGGCGTCAGCAGGATCAAGCTCATCCTCAGCAACCTTATCTGGGTATACCCAGCCTTCATCGGTTTGGATCATCTTCATTTTGCATAAAGTGTGGGCGCCAAAGATATTGTGGTGAGTCAGGGCAATGGCTCGCTCAATCTCCAGGACCTGAGGATACTTGCTAAGCAAGGTAATGATGAGAATGCCATAAGGCAAGTCAGATTTTTCCTTGCCCTTGGCCCTCATCATGTGTCTCATGATAAACACAGGCCAGTTGATCTGATGGCCATTCTTCAGAAACCACAGCATGAAGATGTCTTCCTTGCTGAGGTAAGCGTAGTTGCCACTGCGGGGAGCCAAGATATGAGCGAAGGCATAATGCAGAAGCTTATCTTGGCTCTTCAGCATACCCCCCTTGAGACCCTTGTCAGGCAGGGCTAGGCCAGGCTTCAGCAGGTCCTCAATCGCCTGAAGTTTGTTGAACTCGTCAAGAAAAGGGGTGTCCCCATCTTTAACAAGGGCACTAGTGAACTGCAGCCCAAACAAAGTCAGCCAGTCCTGCGGTGTGATCATAATGTTCTGATCAAAGACCTCGGAGAGAAGGTTCTGGCCATCAAAAGCCAGATTGCAGAAGAACATCTTCACCAGAGCTGGATAAATGGTGGCCCGGTGAGAGCAGAGCTGAAGAACTCCCTGGTTTTACAGCAGGGTCAGAAAGTCGAAGTCTCGGTGCTACTGAAAGAAAGAGAGGTCAAGGTACTTGGGTTGGACCAAGTTACGCTCCCAGAAGTGCGTGATGAAGCGGGCATAGTGCTCTTCGTTGGAGGAGAGCCTTCTCAGATCAAGAGGGTTGTTGCATGGAGCATTCTTCATGCGTGGGCGCTTGCTGGAGGAGGAGGCCATGGTGGAAGAAGGTGAGAGAGAGTGAAAACGCAGGGGTAAACAAGTTTGAGATGGCAGGAGCTATGGAGACGTGAAGAGTAGAGAAGAAAGTAGAGGGTGAAAACGTTTCGGCGCGCAGGGGTTATTTAAAGAAAGCCCCGTGTTTATTTGAATAAACAGAGGTTTATTCGAATAAACCTTGCTGGGAAACTGAAAGGACAGGCGCGCAGGAAACTGAAAAGGTGTTTCTGCTAGGGTTTATTCGAATAGGAAGGGATTCTATTCGAATAGAACGTTTGGGAAAGCCAAGCGTTTTGGGTAGGGGTGGAAATAGGCCAGGCTACCCGTCAGGGGCCTATGGCCTGGCCTGTCAAAGGCCTGGCCTGGCCTGGCCCATTTAGTAAACAAATCAGGTTAAGGCTTTTTTAAAAACCCGTTTAATTAAAAAGGCCTGTGCCTCGGGCCAACTAATAGGCCTTTTAGGCCCGACATGGGTTGGCCTGGCCTCGTTTATTTTATATTATATTATTATAATCATTAATTTATTATAATATATTAAAATAATATAATTATTATAATTTATTTATTATAATATATTAAAATTCAAAGAAACCTATTAACCTAATTTAGAAATTAGAAACATTTTTCGGAGTGGAGTGTTACGCCTTCTCTCGCCTCCATCGTCGTCTCCAGAAGAGTGTTCGCTCCTCTGCGTGCCTCGCGCGATCGCGCGCTCTCTCGCCTCCATCCGTCGTCGCGCGGTTGCCTCTCCGTCTAGACTCGCACGTTGCGCCTTCGCCCGCTCTCCGTCTGCAACTCAGCGCCTTAGCTCCTCCTTACAGGTAACTCAGCTCCTCCATCCGTCGTCCGCAAGAGTGTTCTGCGCCTCTCTCTGCCTGTTAATTCTTAATTTTTTATATTGATTATCCTATTTTTTATATTGGTTAACCATGGTTAATTCATTATCGCGGAAAGACGAGGGAAAGGAATGAGAAATGAGAAGAGACGGTGGCCTACCACCAAGACCGTTTCCTTCCCTTATTGAAAAGTTGTGTACTTTTGTTTCTCCCACAACCTTTGTTTACTTTCTAAGCACATGAGAGCTCGTAACAAATATAATGAAGATTCAACTACTTTTGCTTTATAAATGCTTTGTTTGACTTCTACCCCTTTCTTCTCATTGTCAAGTCAGCTTCTTTTTTGTAGTTTCTTTTGTTTTGTATGGCTAGGGGATTCTGAATTTTGAACCTGCAGGTTGAAGTTAAAGGGAAGATAAATTGAGTACTAAGTAGACAGATAATGTGTAAACTGTACCCCACCATAACCAGCATAATTCGTACATGCCCTTCTCTCTGTTCTGTGATCCTCTCGATCGTCATAATCTTTCTGCTTTTTTCTTTCTAATTTTTCCATTAATCTTTCTTTTTGTTGGTAAGGTTAGGTTATTCCATCTAAACAATAAACTCTTAACAAATTAGGACAAGCTCATTAGTTTTGTTGAAGCCTATCCTGACAAAAAATAGCATCCTAGTAATGTAGTTTCAAAAGTATAGTGCTTGTCATCATTAATGATGTGAAATAAGTAAATAGCATCCTAAAAGAGTTTAGGCCGGTAGTGATTAGTGAAGTGATTAATCAAGTGAACAAAACTCCAAAACCACACAAGACTTCCAGAAAGATAATAGAGATTTAGAACAATAGGCAGTCAGTCATCAAGAAATGACGATTAGGTAAGAGTAACTCGTGATCTATATATGACTTTTAATGATATTTATACTTTAGGTTATTTGGGCCTTGAAAGATTAGGCTGGGTTTAGCAATATGCTAATAACACTAGTATAGATAACCCTCGAGAGATTTTGTATTCAGTATCTTTGAGCCATATTGTTATAATTTCATATTTGAGAGGTTTCTAAACCGTAGAACCCTTCTTATTATTGTTTAATCTGTCCTATTTCTTTTACCAAATTATGTTATTTAAGCGGCTGTCTATCTAGCCATATATTTGGCCTTCTCAACTTCCTCCCATCTTCAGCGCATGTGTTTCAATGACACTCATAGCAGTGTTGTTCGAAATTGTTTTAGTTATCACTATTTTAGTTTTCATAGTCATTAAAGTCGATGCAAAGCAAATACTATTTGGGAGTAGAAGGCCAAGAAATATAATAAGTATTAGTGAGTTTCAGCTAATGTACTATAATTATTAGTGAGTTTCAGCTAATGTACTATAATTATTAGTGAGTTTCAGCTAATGTACTATAAATATTTAATGAAATCCAACACAAATAATTGATGGAGCATTTAAAATATTATTAAGCAAATGGATTAGTTTTATTTGGCTGAACAAATACCATATATGCTCTTGCCTTTTTTAATATTATTGTGCAAATTATGTTTGTTACTTTTAATATTGTTGCCTATTTAGAACTATTTAGCTATAATTTAATTAACCTATAATGAAACAGATTTAGATGATGTCTTCTCCATTTGAGAGTAATGAAACGATTTCATCTATTCCTGCTCTTGGACCTGTTAATGACACTAATCAAAGTGCACTAACAGTTTCAAGTCAACTTGAAGGCAACAATGAAAAAAGTGTACCAACTGATTCAAGTCACTGTGATCAAGAGAATGAGGATTGTGTCATTAAGAAGAAGAGGCAGAAAACATCAACTGTTTGGAATGATTTTGATGAAGTTGAATTTACTGGAGGTGCGAAGAAAGCTGTCTGTAAATATTGTAAGCAAAAGCTATCTATTGGTGGGAAGGGATCTAGCACTAGCCATCTAAGGAGACATGCAGAAAGTTACAGTCAAAGGAAGTTTCAAATGAGTACACAAAAGAAGCAACAAATCATTCCATTTCAACCTTCAGTTGGAACAAATCCATTTGTGAGTCCCGGTGTTAGGTACTCTAATGAGAAGATGAGAGAAATAATTGCCACTGCTGTTATGGTCCATGAGCATCCTTTTAACATTGTTGAAGATGAAGTTTGGATGTGGGGCTTCCAATATACAAATTCAGTAATTTCAGAAAATGTCTCAGTAAAACAGTAAGGACTGATTGTTTAGCAATATATGAAGCAGAGAAGAGAAAATTCAAGGCTTTGTTGAAAAGTGTGGGCAAGATCACTTAACTACCGATATGTGGAAATCAAGTCATCAAGTAGTGAATATATGGTCATAGGCCATTTCATTGATGCAGGATGGAAACTTCAAAAGAGAGTTTTGAGTTTTGTGAAAGTACTGCTCCAAGGCGTGGGATTGATGTGGTGATGCAATTTTCAAGAGTTTGAAAGCATGGGGGATTGAAAACAAAGTGTTTTCAGATCTCATTGATAATGCTTCTTATAATGACTCATGCCTGAGGAATCTCAAAGACAACTTATCACTGAGCACAAAGTTAGTCCTTGGTGGTGCTTTATTTCATGTTAGATGCTGTGCACACATATTAAATCTGTTGGTGCAAGATGGACTTAGTAGGATTAAGGATGTCATTTACAACGTTCGTGAAAGTGTGAAGTATATCAACTACAATGATTCAAGGTTAAAGGCTTTCTGTGATGTGGTTGAACAGAAGCGATTGAAAGAAACGAAGCTTATTATTGATTGTCCTACCAGATGGAATTCGACATTTCAAATGTTGTCTAGTGCTTTAAAATTTAAGATTATCTTTCCAGCTTATAAAGAAAGAGAGCCGTATTATGATTATGCACCTTCACATGAGGATTGGGAGAAAGTTGAAAAGGTTTGTCAACTTCTAGAAGTGTTTAATCTTGCCACTCATATAATTTCAGGCAGTGAGTATCCTACTACAAATTTGTATCTCGCAGAAGTATGGAGGGTGAAACAAGTAATTGATAATGCTGCGGAGGATGGAGATCTCTTTATGAGAGAAATGGCTGCTCCAATGAAAGTAAAATTTGATAAATATTGGGGGGAATGCAATTTGTTGATGGCTATTGCAAGTGTTTTGGATCCTAGGTGCAAATTTCATATTGTTGATATATGTTTTCCTTTGATATATCAGCCTGAAGAAGTTGCCATGGAAAACATGAACAAGGTGCGGACTTCATTGCAAGAATTATATAATGAGTACGTAACTTTGAGTATGGAAGAGTCATCCTCTAGTGAAGTGAACACTGCTAGCAGCAACACCTCATCCACGTCTGCTCCTAAATCTTCAATTATCACTGGATTTGATCAAATCATGAGTCTTGTGCGTAAAAAGGAAGCAGTTCCTCCAATGAAATCAGAATTAGATGCTTATCTTGAGGAAGGTGTTTATATTCCTGATGGTGATAGTAACTCCTTTAGTGCCTTGGAGTGGTGGAGGAATAATAACTTAAAGTATAAGATCTTATCAAAGATGGCTGCTGATATACTAGCCATTCCAATCTCAACAGTGGCTTCAGAGTCCACATTTAGTGCTGGAGGAAGAGTTATTGATGAATATCGTTCAAAGTTGAATGAAGAATCTATTGAAGCACTAATATGTGGTGGGGATTGGCTTCGTAACAAGTATGGATTGAAGAGAAAGGAAAAGGTTTAAACTTTTTTCTTTTGAAATAGTCCTTTTTTCTTAAGTTTTGTTAATTTCATTGCTATTAAATTATTATATGCTCTAATATTAATTTGTTATTTTATTTTGAAGGTGTATGAACATGAAGAGATCACCTTGAAGATTTGAACGTGGTTGTTGGTTGTTGCAACTTTATTGCTACATTTTGGGACGTTTTTCATGTCTTCTTTGGTTGCACTTTATATTGTTGAGTTATTTGTTGTTATTTTGTGTTACTTGTATTGTTGTTGGATATCTATTGTGGTCTTGTGGACTTGTGTTATGGTACTTGTGTGTTGGTCATTAGTCAATTTGAGGCCTGAGGCCTTTTAGATTTGTGACATGGACTTCATGTTCTTGTTTTTATGTTAATAATGTGAGGCCTGGGGCCTTTTAGATTTGTCTAATTATATTGTTATATACTTATATTGTTGGATAATATGAGGCCTGAGGCCTTTTAGATTTGTTATAATTTTGTATTGTTGAATAATTAGACTGGTTAGACTTATGTTATTCAATTAGAATATTAAATTTTTAACATAATATTTTTAAAAATTATACGTTTGTTGGCCTATTTAAAGGTTTAGGTACGTTGGCCTGTTTCAAGGCTTAGGCCTGTTAGCCTATTTAAAGGCTTGTTGGCCTATTTGACGATAAGTTTGTTAGCCTTTTAAAGGCCTGTTAGCCTATTTAAAAGTAGGCCTGAAAGCTTATTTAAGGCCTATTTTGCAAGTAGGCTTTTAAATAGGCTTTCAGGCCAGGCCAGGCTTTTAAAAAGGCCAGGCTAGGCCTTAAAAATTGGCCTATTATAGGCTCACAAGTCAGGCTCAGGCCTAATATTTAAAATACAGCCCAGGCCTGTTTAAGGCAAAGCCTGGCCTGGCCTGGCCTGTTTCCACCCCTAGTTTTGGGCTAACTGACAGGGTTTATTCGAATAACTATAGGAGTTATTTGAATATACTGAGAGCTATCAGTCAAGACTGATAAAACGAGGTTCTGGTTATTCGAATAACCTGAGGGTTTATTCGAATAAGCAGAGGGCAGAAATTAACACTGATAAACGAAGGCATCTGGTTATTCAAATAGGCATATATTTATTCGAATAAACAGATAGCAAAGACAAAGACTGATAAAAGAAGGAGTCTGGATATTTGAATAAGGGAGGGTTTTATTCGAATAGACAGAGATAAAAACAAACAGTTTGTAACAAAGGAGCCAGTTTATTCGAATAAACTAAGTTTTATTCGAATAAAACTGATATACAACACATTTTTAACAAACAGTAAAGAGGTTTATTCGAATAAAAGTTTGTTTATTCGAATAAATCTAATAAAGAAGCATAGAAAAACATACGTTCATGAAATTTAAAGCATATATTCATGTGATAATATTTAGCAATAAAACATGCAATTAGATATTGGATTGATCAATTATGCCCAATTCTCCTCGAATATAAAAGAATATTTCTTTTGCTAAGGGTTTAGTGAAGATATCTGCAAGTTGCTTAATTGTTTCAACAAACTCAAGAATGCAATCCCCTTTTTGTACATGATCTTTGATAAAGTGATGTCTTATCTCTATATGCTTTGTTCTGGAATACAGTATGGTATTTTTAGAGATATTTATTGCACTAGTATTATCACATCTTATCGGGATATGATCAAGCTGAAGACCGTAGTCTAAAAGTTATTGCTTCATCTATAGGATTTGAGCATAATAACTCCCGGCTACAACATATTCAGCCTCAGCGGTAGATAAAGCCACACTATTTTGTTTCTTGCTATGCCAAGAAACTAAAGAACTACCAAGCAAGTGGCATGTCCCACTAGTACTTTTTCTGTCCAATTTGCACCCAGCAAAATCAGAGTCAGAATAGCCTATTAGGCTACAAGAGGCACCCTTAGGGTACCACAAGCCCATTTGTGAAGTGCCTACTAGGTATTTCATTATTCGTTTAACAGCACTTAAGTGAGATTCCTTAGGGTTTGCTTGATATCTAGCACACATGCATACACTAAACATAATATCTGGCCTACTAGCAGTAAGATAAAGGAGAGATCCAATCATACCTCTATATTTCGTTATTTCTACTGATTTACCTCCTTCATCTTTGTCCAAGTAGCAAGAAGTACCCATCAGAGTGGCCATGTGTTTAGCGTTTTCCATTTCGAATCTCTTGAGCAATTCCTTACAGTATTTGGTTTGACTTATGAATGTCCCTTCATTTGTTTGTTTGATTTGAAGTCCGAGAAAGAAATTCAACTCTCCCATCATTGACATTTCAAATTCGTTCTGCATTGTCTTAGCAAATTCTTTGCAAAGGGATTCATTAGTAGCACCAAAGATAATATCATCCACATATACTTGCACAAGAAGAATATCATGCTTTTTATTTTTAATAAAAAGGGTAGTGTCAACTTTTCCTCTTGAAAAACCATTTTCTAAGAGGAACTTACTCAACCTTTCATACCAAGCTCTAGGAGCTTGCTTTAAACCATATAAAGCCTTTTTAAGTTTAAAAACATGGTTGGGTAGTTCATGATTTTCAAAACCCAGGAGGTTGTTCAACGTATACCTCCTCTTGAATAAAACCATTTAGAAAAGCACTCTTGACATCCATTTGATATAATTTGAAATCCATGATGCAAGCATAAGCAAGTAACATTCTAATAGCTTCTAATCTAGCTACAGGTGCATAGGTTTCTTCATAATTTATTCCTTCTTCTTGATTATACCCTTTAGCAACCAATCTAGCTTTGTTTCTAGTTATTAATCCATTTTCATCAAGTTTGTTTCTAAAAACCCATTTAGTTCCAATTATAGGGTGATTATTAGGTCTAGCAACTAATTCCCAAACTTGATTTCTTTCAAACTGATTTAATTCCTTATGCATAGCTAAGATCCAATGTTCATCATCAAAAGCTTTAATTAAATCCTTAGGTTCAATTTGAGAAACAAATGCTAAGTGATTACAAGTATTTCTAAGAGAGTTACGAGTACCTACACCTTTAGATACATCATCGATAATCTGATTAAGGGAATGATATTTTGAAGTTCGCCATTCTTTGGGAAGTTCCAAGGCTTGCGAATCTTCTTGTCTTTGTTTATCCTCTTGCTCCTTGATTTCTTTTTCTTTACTATCCAAGTGTGTTTCCGCCAAGACCTCTGCAACATCATCAATAACAAGATCCTTTCTCGATCCATTTGGGTCAGTTTCATCAAATGCAATATGTATAGATTCTTCAATAGTCATAGTTCTTTTATTATATATACGAAAAGCTTTACTATGATTTGAATAACCAAGAAATATACCTTCATCAGACTTAGCATCAAACTTGCCTAAGTTATCTTTTCCATTATTTAAAACAAAACATTTGCATCCAAAAACATGAAAATATGAGACATTCGACTTTCTTCCCTTATACAACTCATATGGGGTTTTCTTTAAAATAGGTCTTATAAGGGCCCTGTTCATTACATAACAAGCTATACTTACAGCATCTGCCCAAAAGTATTTAAGAAGAGCAGCCTCATTAAGCATAGTTCTCGCCATTTCTTCTAAAGAACGGTTTTTCCTTTCTACAACTCCGTTTTGTTGCGGAGTTCTAGGGGCAGAGAAATTATGATTAATGCCATGTTCATCACAGTAATTTTCAAAAATATTATTTTCAAATTCGTCACCATGATCACTTCTTATAGAAGAGATTTGAAAACCTTTTTCATTTTGAATAACTTTGGCAAGTCTTTTAAAAGTTAGAAATGTATCATTTTTATTTGCAAGAAATAAAGTCCATGTAAACCTAGAAAAATCATCCACAATCACTAAAGCATAGTAATTCCTACCAAAGCTCATAGTTCTAGAAGGTCCAAAAAGATCCATGTGCAAAAGTTGTAAAGGTCTAGTAGTTGAAACTATATTTTTTGCTTTAAAAGAGACCTTTATTTGTTTACCCTTTTGACATGCATGACATAATTTATCTTTTACAAAACTAAGCTTGGGTAGACCAATTATTAGCTCTTTAGAAACCAACTTCTTTAAGTGATCCATGTGAATGTGTGCAATTCTCCTATGCCATAACCATGGATCATCATTCTTACTTAAAAGACATTTCGCATCATTTGAAGATATATCATCAAGACTAATCATATAGATATTGTTTACTTTATGACCAATGAATTTAACATGCTTGTCATTTTTATCTTCAATTATGCAACAGTTTGAATCAAATATTACCCTATTTCCTTTATCACATAACTGACTAATACTAAGCAAGTTATGTTTCAAACCTTCAACAAGCAGCACATTTTCAATAGAGGAGTTAGGGTTCTTACCGACTTTGCCGATTTCAAGGATTTTTCCTTTGTTGTTATCACCATAAGTGACGTGTCCATGATTCTTAGGAATAAGCAAGGTGAATTTTGAGTCATCCCCGGTCATGTGCTTGGAGCAGCCGCTGTCGAGATACCAATTTGAACTCCTAACTTTCAAGCACACCTACAACACATGTTTAGTTTTTAACCTTTGGTACCCAAACTTTCTTAGGTCCTTGTGTGTCAGTTTTGGGTATAGTACCCTTGAGAACCCAAACCATTTTTGTTCTAATTTTTGTATTTATGTTTTTCCTTGCATTACATGTTGAAGCACTATGTCCTTTCCTTCCACAATAAAAACATTTAATAAAAGGACTACTTGAAACACTAGAATGCACAAAGAAATTTTTATAGAGTTTTTGTTGATTTTTCGGGTTATAACCTATCCCGCCTTTTTGAAAAACCACTCTTTGTCTTCCTAATAAAATATTTAAGTTATCTCTTCCAAAGGTGAATTTAGAAAGAGTGTTCTTTAAATCTTCAATTTCTTTTTCAAGCATATGACATGAAGAACAAGATGAAGAGGTAGAAGCATGTGACGTATGATTTGTGTATGCATCAATGATTCCCAAAGTTTTATTTTCAATTTTTAATTCTTCTATTTCTTTATTTAAAACAAGAATTTGGTTTTTTAAAGAAGAAATTATTTTCTTAGAAGAAGAAATAATTTTTGTGAGTTTTAAAGATTCTTCATGTAGTTCCTCAAAAGCATCTTGTAACTCATCGTAAGAAGGCAATAAAGTAGTATTAGAACTTACCTCATTTTCGCTTTCTTTTTCATCTCCTTTTGCCATGAGACATAGTTGAGCTTCTTCGCTATCTGAGCTATTAGTTGAATCCATGTCGTTTTCATCCCATACTATATAGGCTTTTCTTCCTTTTCTTTCCTTGAAGGGCTTCTTTTCAAATTTCTCCTTCTTCTTTTGGTAAACTGGGCACTCCATTTTCATGTGACCAAGTTTGTCACATTCATAGCAAGTTGGAGTCGATGAAGCTCATTCGCCTTTGTAATGAGTCTTCTTCGGAGGGAAGGGAGGTCTTCTTTGCGTTCCATTTTTCCTGAGAAATTTATGATCTGTTAATAATTTCAGTCCTTAAATGTCTTTTGTTTGATCTAATTGAACTCCATATGTGTTCAATTATTGACATTTAGCTAAGTTTCTGATTTAGAGTTGTCTTTTGATGTTTATTGTGAAACTATGCTTAAATGTGGTTATAAACACTCATAAATGAATTATGCTTTTCAGGATATCTTTGAGTGTTTGAGTCCATTAGCATTGAACCGAGCTTGATGACCATTTAAGGAGAGAGATGAATGCTTAAGGAGATCAATATCACCTCTTGAAGTAATGAAAGAAAAGTATTTGTAAAGAATCCAGGCTGAAAATGAAGGTGCCAAATTACAGGGCCCATGTCACCTGATAGGGGGTGGGCCGTGTCAAACGACACGGCCCGTGTCAAATTACAGGGCCTGGGCCATGTTCTTCTCTGACTTGTGAAATACATGGAATTGGGCTGACAGAAAAGTACAGGGCCTGGGCCGTGTCATTTGACACGGCCCGTGTTGTCGCTGTGGAAATAGGTTTGCCCCAATGATTTAATATGTTAAGTTTTGATGATGACAAATATAAGACAAAAAGAATGATGCTTATGCTTAATAGATGTGCTTTATAGATAACAAATGCATCACAAAAGAATATTGATCATGTTACATAAATGTGCTTAATGAGATATATTGTATCATGCATGATTATGTACTTTATCTAGTTATATTTCACTTAATAATCATGCAATGATATATATGTAACATTCATCATAAAATATATCCAATAATATTTTATATGAGTTATAAATGAATTAATATTGGATATGTCTATGAAAGTCTTGTATGCATGTTAGACTAACTAGAGTTATACATTTATGAATCATGCATATGAAGATATTGAGTTATGAATTTGAACTAACTATGTTTGGTTAAGTGAGCAATACTTTGTAGGATAGTCCAAGTACCAAGAGTGAGCATTGCAACAAGAAAGTAAAAGATCACAACTATGCTCTACTCAAGGAGAATGAAAATGATAAAGGTGTTCCAAGCATTTGCAAGATTTGAAGAGAATGAATTTTTGGAAGCTTGGATTACATTAAGAAGTGATGGTGGCAAAAGATCTAGTCCAACATCTTCAAGAATAGCTTATAGGACTTAGATCTTGTGTAAAGATAAATGGGATTCACACTAAGCTCAAAATATGTTTTAATATCTTTAAAAATGTTTCTAAAATGTTTAAATGCCCAACAAACTATTTTTGGAAAGCTAGTCATGATGGTAGATAATTTCTATGAAAAATAGCAAAGTTTGTGTTTTGTAAAACTGACCTTTGATTACTTTTTTGATCATATCTTTTAAAATACTTTGAGTTTTGCTCTAAAACCTGTCTCAAATGAAAATAGACTCAAAGATCTTTCCAATGAGTGGTCATTCGCTTAAAACGGATAAGAAACGAAGAAGTTATGACCATTTAAAGTCAGTTTTCAAAACCAGAGTGGTTTATTCGAATAACATATGTGTTATTCGAATAACCAAAGCCTTATTCGAATAACACAATATTTATTCGAATAACACAATATTTATTCGAATAACAGAGTTCTTATTCGAATAACACTTGATCAGAAACATTCCCAACGGTCATAAAACGACTAGTTTTCATAATAATTCATTTCCAATCTTTACCCAATGGCTCTAAATATTATTGGGCTATAAATATAAGTGTTTGGACATCAAAGAAATGTTGGAGAACAATATGAAAATTACTCTTGAGCATTAAATTCATTTTTCACTCTCTATTTCTCTAAATATCTATTTTTGAGCTTAAAAGTGTAATTTCTTGATACCCATTGATCTTCAATTTGTATTATCCACT
This sequence comes from Ormosia semicastrata, assembly GCA_029884595.1. Lineage (NCBI taxonomy): Eukaryota > Viridiplantae > Streptophyta > Magnoliopsida > Fabales > Fabaceae > Ormosia > Ormosia semicastrata. The sequence goes on from JAQQTO010000029.1 coordinate 6,840,939, forward strand.
CTTGAGAGAGTTTCTATCAATTCTACCTTTGTATAAACTGTAAAAGAGAGGGTGAGGTATCCCTCAAAATTGTAAGGGTGAGGTATTCCTTGGAAATAGAGGCTCAAACACAAAGGGTGAGATATCCCAAGGTGTGTTGAGTGCTCAAGTTTGTAAAGGTCATCAAGCACCTGTGAAGCTTAAAGAATTGGAGGCTCTAGCACAAGGGTGAGGTATCCCAAGGTGTGAGGAGTGCTCTTATTTGTACAAAGGTTTTCTTAGCACCCGTGAAGTCTAGGAGATAGTGAAGAAAATCTCAAGTTAAGCTTGGGGACTGGATGTAGGCCACAAGTGGTTGGTGGTTGAACTAGGATAAATCTTAGTGTTTGCTTTTCTCAACTCTATCTCCTTTATATTTGTGCTTTAATTATATATGATTGAGTTGAATTTAATATCTAACTTATTTGCTTGATTTATCCTATAAGCCCAAGTGGTATTTGTGAAATCTCTAATAATTACACATTTATTAGATGTATTCCGCTGCATGTGTTGATTGAAAATATCAAATTGCATAATTTGATAAAGTTGTATTAAAATTAATAATTACCCAATTCACCCCCCTCTTGGGTAATGGTTGCCATGACTAACAGTCACATCAGAAATTTAAATTCGAGTTTTAATGCTAAATTAGGTTTCAAAACCTATAAATAGGGTTGCTTAGAGCCCTTAAAGGAGATCTGGACAGAGAGAGCCGTGAAGGGAACTGAGGGAAACACAAAGACTAAGGGGAAGGGAGATTGGATCGAAGATTGGAGTCTCAGGTTCGAGCAGTCGGAGATCGATCATCCCCAACTTTTGGAAACTAGTTTGATCTTTAGTTTTCTTTTGCACTTTCGTTCTGAACTATGTTTTTCTTCTATTTTTCTTGTGATTTTAACTTTGCCATGTGTGGCTAAACTTCTTGATTGGTTAAGGGAAGATGAAACTCTAGTTTTGATTATGTGAATCTTGCATACTTCTTTATATCAATACAATTATGTTTTTATTCATATGTTTTTGTTCATAAATCAATATAAAGGTCTTTATATTCTTGCCAAACTTCGAGAGTGGTAAAACTAGGATTGCTATGCGCAGTTGCGGTGGTATGACTAGTGAAACATATGATCTAAGCAATTTAATCCCGGTGTGTGATTAGATCTTAGTGTGATTGGTTTTCTAATTCTTAATGCAATCATTAGGTAGGTGTAAGAGCGGTTGCTTTACAAATAACTAATGGTTAGAGTTTGATTTGAGCGGTTGCTGAATTAAACGAAACTTAAGGAAGACATGGGATTTATTTCACAATTACATAAGAACATAATTGATCATGTTGGTATAAAGGATATGTAAGTTAGCATAATCATATAAATTTAGTGATAGATTCCATCTCTTAACCAATGTCTTTAACTTGGTAATTCAATTTGTGTTTACTATTTTGGTTTAAGTTTAATTTCTCTTTTTAGTTTTAATCAACAAAACCCCCCTTTTTACTTTTACTATTTATTTTTCATCAGAGTTTAATTTAGGAATTGGATTGATAGTGTTAATTGAATTGGTTCTCTGTGGATCGACCCTTGCTTACTACAATTGGTTGCAAGGTTTTTATATTTTTGGTGGAACTTGGCAACTATTTTTAATATTAAATTTTAATCGTATTCCATACCACACCAAATTTTGGCGCCGTTGCCGAGGAACCAATTTTTCAATTGCGCTATTAATTTGTTTCCTATTTTTACTCTGTTTTTGTTTTATTTTTAATTTTTGATTCTTTCTTTCTGAGTATTTGTAGGTGTTGATGTCCATTGATCATGGATGCTTGTGAGATTTGCTTATCATCTAGACATCCCACTGATTTGTGTCCCACTTTCCTAGTAGACTCAAATGAGGAGGTAGAGGCAGTATGGGGATATTCTGAACCTTTCGACAACTACAACCCCTACTCCAATACATATTATCTAGGGTGGTGGGATCCTCCTAACTTGAGTTATGGGCAACAGCAAGTTCAAGCTCCTAGGCAACCTGAACCTTCATTGGAGGAGCTAATAAGACAAATGGTCACTAATAACATCTGGCCAAAGAAGAAACAAAGGCCATGAGCGATGACCTGGAAAACTCTTTGGGGCAGTTAGCCACAGAATTCAGCAAGATGTCGAGCCTAATTTCTGGGAGACTTCCCTCACAACCCGAAGAGGATATGAAGGAAGATCCTAGTGCTGTCATATTGCACAGTGGGAAGACGTTAGATGAACCCATCTCTCCTCCACAAGCTATTGAAGAGAAAGAAACAGAGCTTGAAGAGGTAAGTGAGGAGGGGGAAAACTCTAAGGCCCCCAAGGTAAGTATTCTTGAACTCCTTCCTAAGGTGGTGGAGAGACAGTATGATGAGTTGTGTGATGAATTTTCTGATTTTATTGGTTTCAATAATTATATTCATTGTCACTCATGTACTGATATTATATGTGCTAATCGTGCTGAGATTTCTGCAGACTTGAAAGTTGATGATTTTATTTACAAAGCATAATCTAAGACCCAAAGGGAGGTGGAATTGCGGTGCCACGAAGAGTTTTCAAAGGTGGAAGAAGAGAACTGGATGATGGTCACTACTGAAGTGGATTTTGTTTTTGGACCATGGTTCACTACAAAAAATGCATATGAAGTGGATAAAGTACACATATTAGTTTCCAGTGGTGAAGCCAAGGAAACTAAGGAAGACCAATGGGACCCTGGTGGAAGCCCTCAGGCTGTAAGCTTAATTTGGTCATTACACTTCAATCAAAGGGATCCCGGTGGAAGCCCTCATGCCTCAAGCTTAACTTGGTCACTACACTTCAGCCAATGGGACCCTGGTGGAAGTTCTCATGTTATTTCAAGCATAAATTGGTTATTATGCTTTCGCCAATGGGATCCTGGTGGAAATCTCTTCATCTACCTCTGTTACTTCAGTTGATAAGGATGTTTCTTCCCTCTCTTCTATCTTACTTGTCCTAGATTTATTAATGATTGTTTATTATTGAGGTTTACATTGAGGACAATGTAGAATTTAAGTGTGGGGGAGGAATTGACATTTTGTTTTCTGTTTTATTTCTATTTTTATTTTAATTTCTGTTTTCTGTTTTTGAAAAAAAAATTGTGTTTTTATTTGATTTCCAATGATGTTTTGGGATTTGTGAAGTTTATGAGTTTGAAGCAATTGAAATTCAAGGTTATAATTTATAAATTTCTTCTTTCATCTTGAATTTTGCATGTTTGGTTTTGGATATTTGATTGATGAATTGAGTTTGATAAATGCATACCTGGTGAGATTTTGAACTTTTTGATGGATGGATTTAGCATTTATGTCATTCTCTTCTTTCTTGTGTGATTTTCACTCGTGTCATATTGATCACTCTAGAACTTGCTTTGACTCTTTTTGAGGCTACATTTTCACTTGCATACATGAACTTGATTGAGGCATTCTTTTGTGATTAACTACTTTGGCTAAATAACCAACCTTGCATTATTTCCCTTTGATTAACCCCTTGAGCCTATTTGCCTATTCTTTGTCTTACCTCATTATATGCCTTATGTGAAAAACCATGATTTTACCTTACCTTAGGAAATGGGAGAGCATTGATTCATTTTCATTGGAGGAGCTCTTTTGCTTGCAAGTGTTTAATAGGACAAGTGTGGGAGCTGTGCAAGTTGATGTGTAATATGCAATGTGTTGGTGAAAAAAAAATATGCAAAGAAAAAGAAAAAATTCAAGAAAGGTTGTAAAAGAAAAGAAAGAAAAAGGAAAGGAATATGTAAAGAGAATGTGCATTATATAGAGTTGAGGTGATAAAAATTTCATGTTTGTCAATTGAGTTCCTCCCCAATGTTCTTTCATTCTCTTGGATGCTCATCTTACCATACTCATATTATTTCCTTCTTACCTTAGCCCCATTACAACCTTAAATAAAGTCCTCTTGATTTGTGTGTGCATGTGTTTGAGTAGTGGAGAAGTAGAAGATAAGCAAGCTTATGGTAGTGCAATTTTCATGGGTTGAATTGAGTGAAATACTTACCTTGTAAACACTTGAGAGATTGAGAGTGTATCTTGTGAGAATCTATCATTCTTAATTCATGCTTTTCAAATTGAAGATACCTTGCTTGTTGGTTGGAAATGTGAACAATTATTATCTCTTGAATGTTTTGATCCCCTGATTCTTTTCTTGCTCTTCTTGCTCACAAACCCCTCTTGAATATCATTGGAAATTGAGTTCTTTAAATCGTTAGGTTTTGAATTTGTTTTGTTTTCTCTGTTCCTTGGTTTGGTCTTATGTTTTGCCCAGGAGTGCAAAAGGATAAGTGTGGGGGTATTTAATCTGTTAATAATTTCAGTCCTTAAATGTCTTTTGTTTGATCTAATTGAACTCCATATGTGTTCAATTATTGACATTTAGCTAAGTTTCTGATTTAGAGTTGTCTTTTGATGTTTATTGTGAAACTATGCTTAAATGTGGTTATAAACACTCATAAATGAATTATGCTTTTCAGGATATCTTTGAGTGTTTGAGTCTATTAGCATTGAACCGAGCTTGATGACCATTTAAGGAGAGAGATGAATGCTTAAGGAGATCAATATCACCTCTTGAAGCAATGAAAGAAAAGTATTTGTAAAGAATCCAGGCTGAAAATGAAGGTGCCAAATTACAGGGCCCATGTCACCTGACAGGGGGTGGGCCGTGTCAAACGACACGGCCCGTGTCAAATTACAGGGCCTGGGCCGTGTTCTTCTCTGACTTGTGAAATACATGGAATTGGGCTGACAGAAAAGTACAGGGCCTGGGCCGTGTCAAATGACACGGCCCGTGTTGTCGCATCAGAAATTTAAATTCGAGTTTTAATGCTAAATTAGGTTTCAAAACCTATAAATAGGGTTGCTTAGAGCCCTTAAAGGAGATCTGGACAGAGAGAGCCGTCAAGGGAACTGAGGGAAACACAAAGACCAAGGGGAAGGGAGATTGGATCGAAGATTGGAGTCTCGGGTTCGAGCGATCTTATGAGATTGATCATCCTACTTTTGGAAACTAGTTTGATCTTTAGTTTTCTTTTGCACTTTCGTTCTGAACTATGTTTTTCTTCTATTTTTCTTGTGATTTTAACTTTGCCATGTGTGGCTAAACTTCTTGATTGGTTAAGGGAAGATGAAACTCTAGTTTTGATTATGTGAATCTTGCATACTTCTTTATATCAATACAATTATGTTTTTATTCATATGTTTTTGTTCATAAATCAATATAAAGGTCTTTATATTCTTGCCAAACTTCGAGAGTGATAAAACTAGGATTGCTATGCGCGGTTGCGGTAGTATGACTAGTGAAACATATGATCTAAGCAATTTAATCCCGGTGTGTGATTAGATCTTAGTGTGATTGGTTTTCTAATTCTTAATGTAATCATTAGGTAGGTGTAAGAGCAGTTGCTTTACAAATAACTAATGATTAGGGTTTGATTTGAGTGGTTGCTGAATTAAGCGAAACTTAAGGAAGACATGAGATTTATCTCACAATTACATAAGAACATAATTGATCATGTTGGTATAAAGGATATGTAAGTTAGCATAATCATATAAATTTAGTGGTGGATTCCATCTCTTAACCAATGTCTTTAACTTGGTAATTCAATTTGTGTTTACTGTTTTGGTTTAAGTTTAATTTCTCTTTTTAGTTTTAATCAACAAAACCCCCCTTTTTACTTTTACTGTTTATTTTTCATCAGAGTTTAATTTAGGAATTGGATTGATAATGTTAATTGAATTGGTTCTCTGTTGATCGACCCTTGCTTACTACAATTGGTTGCAAGGTTTTATATTTTTGGTGGAACTTGGCAACTATTTTTAATATTAATTTTTAATCGTATTCCACACCACACCAATTTACCAAACTTTTTAACCAACAAACTAAGATTTTCTTCACTTACCTCGATATTCTCTGAGTTTTCTTCATTTTCTTCATCGTCATTGTCAAATATTGAGGAAGTGGCTTTGAGCGCTATCCCCTTTTTCTTTTTATCATTTTCTTCACTTTGACTTAATCTGCTTAGTTCCAATTCGTGCTCATGAAGTTTTCCAAAGAGGGTAGCTAAAGTTATTGTAGACAAATCCCTTGATTCTGATATGACTGTTACTTTGGGTTGCCAAATCCTGCTAAGACATCTCAAAACCTTGTTAATCAAATCTTCGTTAGAAAAACTTTTGCCTAAAGATGCAAGATAATTAACTATGTGGGTGAACCTCTTTTGCATTTCCTGAATGCTTTCTCCTTGGTTCATTCTGAATAATTCATATTCACGAGTTAGAGAATTGATTCTCAACCTCTTAACTTTACTAGTACCCTCATGGGTAACTTGCAAAGTGTCCCACATTTCTTTAGCAGTTTTGCAATTTGAAATTCTGAAAAACTCATCATATCCCAAAGCAGTAGTGATAATATTTTTGGCTTTTAAATTATATTGAACTTTTCTTTTGTCTTCATCAGACCATTTGTTTCATGGTGTTTCGGTCCTTACGCCATCGACCTCATGTGTGGGTATAAAAGTGCCGTTTTCGACAGCATCCTATACATCTAGATCAATAGCTTCGATGAAGATTTTCATTCTTTCCTTCCAATATGCGTAACCATCCCCATTGAAAAAAGGTGGTCGGTTTATGGAAGATCCTTCGAAAAACCATTTGAAGAAGCCATATCTCTTTGATTTGCTAAGCTCTTTATACAAGAGTCTAGCTCGATACCACTTGTTACCAAGTGGCTTCCAAAGACTCAAGAGGGGGTGAATTGAGTATAAAACTTTTTTGAAAAACCTCTTTTTATCAAAAACTAATATTAAAAACTTAATAAATAAATGCAATGTAAAGAACGAGAAGAAGAAAAGAAACAATAAAGAGCAAAGTTGAAAAATAAATATACAAGAATTTAAAATTGCATAAAATAAAGAGATTAAGAGAGAGAAGCGAGCAAGATAGATTTATCCCTGGTTCGACCACTAACCCACTTGTGGTCTACGTCCAATCCTTGAAAGTGAGATTTTTCACTAAGTATACAAGCTTCAATAGGTGCTTGCTACCGTTACACAAAAGAGCACTTTTCACACACAGGGAAACTCTACCCTTGTGCTAAAGCCTCAGCCTGCAGGGATACCTCACCCTTTATACAAACCTTGAGGGATGCCTTACCCTCGATACAGAATATCAGAAAATAGATGAAGAGAAACTCTCACTCAGAGTAAGTAATACAAATTGAAGTGCTAATGGAGCTCTCACAGAAATATCTCAAAATTTTTAATCAAAAAGAATGTAGAAAATAATTTTCACAGATTAGAGCAACCAGAAAATAATTCAGAGTTATGGGCAAAGAAATTCGTGACCCAAGGTTACTATTTATAGGGAAAAAAATTGAGATAGCCGTTTAGGTATAATTAAGAGCATTTAACAACAATTTAACCGAATTAAAATGTTTGAAAGTTTCCATATCAGACTTTGTGTTCAAACGTGTTTATTCGAATAACTTAACAGGTTATTCGAATAATACTGTTCCTGAAACCAACTTAAAAGGTCATCTGATATGGGTTATTCGAATAACCAATGTGTTATTCGAATAACTCTGTTAAAACCAGAATTTCAAACCGAAGAGGTTATTCGAATAGCAACTGAATTATTCAGATAATGTTATTAACAGAAGTTCAGACACAAAAGGTTTATTCGAATAACGTTTGAGTTATTCGAATAACTCACTTAAGAACGTGGTTCTGAAAAAACTCATTTATTCAAATAACAGGATAATTATTCGAATAGCAACTTTATGAAACAGACCAACCGTGAAGATATTTATTTGAATAGAGTAAGCTCTATTCAAATAACTCAATTCAAAACCGTTTTGAACAAGATGTTTTCAAAGACATTAAGATTGTTTAAAAATAGTTTTTATCTTTTCTTTCAAAAATAAAGAGATATCAAAGTGAGTTCCGTACAATAGATCCTAAGTCCTAATGCTAATCAAATATAAACTTGGACTTGGTCTATGTATCATCTTCATTTAGTCTTCCCGTTTGTTATCATCAAAACAAGTCTTCAAAGGTATGCATCCAAACACATGTAAGATTGCTGACATAGGAGATGTTTATTTAGAAACCAACTTTGGATGCAAGATGCTTTTGAGGAATGTTAGACACATTCCACATATCTGTCTTAACTTGATTTTTATAGGAGTACTTGATAATGAAGGTTATGTAACTTACTTTGGTGAAGGTAGAATCTTAAGGCTGTGCTTCCTCATCCTGTCGAATGCTTGCCTCAAGTTTATCAAATGGCTTTCTTTCGTTTCCAACTTGACAATGACATCATCGATGTAAACTTCTATAAATTTCCCAATGACATCATGGAAAATTGTATTCATTATTCTCTGATAGGTGGCCCCTGCATTCTTTAAATCGAAAGGCATGATTACCCATTCAAATGTCCCAATGGCTCCTAGACATCTAAAGGCAATTTTTGACATGTCCTCTTCGGCTATAAAAATTTGGTTATAACCTGCATGGCCATCCATAAAACTTAATAATTCATGTCCAGATGCAGCATCAACTAACATGTCCACAATTGGCATTGGATACTCATCTTTAGGTGTGGCAGTGTTCAAATTTCTAAAATCTACACATATTCTTAGCTTGCTATTTTTCTTCACTACAGGAACAATATTAGAAAGTCATTCGACATACCTGGTTATTCTGATGAATTTGGCTTTGAGTAATCTTTCGACCTCTTCGTTTATCTTTAAAATCACCTCAGGTGCAAATCTCCTGTTGGCTTGCTTGACAGGTCTGCATCCTTCTTTCAGAGGCAATCTATACTCGATAAGATCTCTACTCAATTTAGACATTTCATCATAATCCTAGGCAAAATAATCTTTATATTCCATAATTAATTCGACAAGCTTTTCTTTGAAATCCTTTGGCAGAAATGAACTCACAAAGATAAGCCTCCTGTCTGTTTCAGTGCCCAAGTTTATTTCTTCCAAAGGATCTTCCACTTCCACATTTTGCTTTTCATCAAGCCCCTTTTTAAACCCTAAAGGACCATCATCAATTACATAATCTGACAGCATGCTTTCAGCAGTGTATACTGCTTTGTCAGCTAAATAAGCCAACAATCTTTCTGAGTGATCCTTAACACTCATAACTAGTGCTTAGCCGATCCTCTTCGGCCTTCTTTACCAGTCGTATACCAAAATGATCCCTCAAGCAAACTTCGAATGCATCTTTGTTAATGACTCCACCACTTGCTGTTACTGGTTTAACACTTGGAGCATATATTCTAAAATCAACATGAAGCTGCTGGAGAAAGCAAAGACTGTCATCTGTTTCTATTATTTCAACTTGGTCATCTTCATTCCAAAGAATGAGCTTCTGATGAACTGGTGATGGTATTGCTCCGACGGCATGAATCCAATCCCTTCCTAATAAAAGATTCTAACTTGACTTAGTTGGAATTACCACAAATAGCATTGGCTTTGCAACATATCTGACTTGTACTTTCAACATCACCACTCTGTCCGACGGGGAGGTTTTACCACTAAAATCAGTGACTATCATGTTTGTCGACATTAAATCTGGCTCATCTTTCCTAAGTTTTTTGAGCATTGCCCTTGGGATTAGATTGATTGCTGCCCCCCCCCCCGGTCGATCAAAACTCTATTGGTGGGCTTTTGTTCTAATAGAGCCTTGATGTGTAACGGTCGTAAATGAGCCTTCTGGTCTTCTATCAGTTCTTTGAGCTGAGCCGTATTGTCGAAAACGGTTACCATATTGTCCTGAAAAAGAAGCCAATGATCATCCAGGTTGTCTAAATCCTCTTCATTCTCCCAGTGTACTCAATTTCGTGATACCCTTCAAAATCTGCAGGTAATATCGAAACTATGTTCACACTCATTGACTTCAAGAATTCCTCCTCATCGGACAGCTCTTCATCACTTACATGCCTTCCAATCCTGAAATAATCTTCTGACAGCAAGCTATTATCCATAGCCGTCAAGATATCATCCAAGTCCCCCTCCAAGTTAATGTCCATATCAAACTCATTGTCACCTAGGCCTAATAGATCATTTGGATCCTTTAAGGCCTCAATAACTTCATCGGCTACCAAGTCCATACTTTGGTAATCAGGCTCTGCCAATCTTTCTTTCTCTATACTAATATTAAGTACCTTCTTCCTCCACTCAACATCTTGATCAGGATCCTCTAAGATTCTCCTGATTTCTTCTTTTGACCAATCTTCAATATTCTTACTATTTCCAATTCTAGAGTCCTTAGTCTACTCCTTTCCCATTGTCAGTTTGTCAACTTTTGAGCTGACCAACTCCTTATCCTTCTCTACTGGTAAACTATTCTTTCTTGTCTCTTTTTCTGCTGCTATCAATCCAATTGGCCATTTCCTCTTTGTTTTATTTGGAATTGGCCTTTGAACCTGCTTACCTTTTCTTATTTCTACCAACCTTTCTCGTCGAGATTTATCATCCATATCAAGCCGTCCAACTGCATTTGTTGTCAGCTCCCCTGGAAATGATCCCCTGGTAACAATATTTTTTAGCTTTCTATCATCTTTATCTTGATTAAGCACTGGCTTCTTTTCGACCACCAAACAACCTGTTTCTATAGGCTGCTCCTTGATTAGTAATCCTTCAGCCATATCTTTTCTCTTTTGTGCTTGTCTTAATCTCTACAATCTCCTTTTCTTATTCTTCGACATTGGAAGAACCTTTGATGGCCCTGCTACATCTTGGCCAATCAAGGTTTTTTCTTGATTGATCCTACCATTCTTGTAGTCTTCATTCCAAAAAGGTTGATCCCTTTAAAAGTTACTCCTCTTGGTAGATACATTTTTTTGAAAATACGTATGTCTATCCATTACAGAATTCTTCATCCACCTATCCATGGCAACATTAGCAAGTGGCACTCTGGTCTTAACTGGTCCGACGTGAATTCTGTTTCCTACAGACCCATATGGTTCGACTAACTAGCCATTCATGTTAGGCCTAGGCATGTAGACTGGCTTTAGCCTTGGAGCATGAAAAGGCTTCTGTGGTTTCTAGGTTTTCCTGTCAAGAACCTTCTTCTTACCCTACTGGACACTTGGTCGTTCTTCAGCAGCTTTCTTCGTAGCGAACTCGTCGTATACTACGTTACATATTGGGCACAACCTTACTTTGCCCTCTTCTTTCTTTCTCTCAAGAAATGCCTCGAGAGACTCACCTGGCTTTGGATATATGTTAGTTTCCTCCTTTGTATCCACGTCGAACTCTTGCAACTTCCTTATGTTGAGCATTCCAACATTCAAAGGAACTTGCTGATCAACACAAGATACTTCAGCCTGAAATGGATTTGTATCAACTTTCATATCCACTTTAGGCTTGTCGGCAAACTTCAAACGCCCATCCATTATTACTTTCTGGATTATGTCTCTGAAACGAACACATTCATTAGTAACATGACCAAAATTATTATGAAACTTACAATATTTTTGGTTTTTTATTTCATCAAACTTTAGTAACCTATGACCCTCTGACAGTTTAATCTATTTGTCTTTTAATAACAAATCAAAAATCTTGTCGACTTTGGTTACGTCGAATGTATATGTTTTCCTATTGACATAACCTATTTTCTCTTTATTTCTAGTAGGCTGTAAGGCCTGACAAACATAAGGAGGACCGTTCTGATGTTCAGCAATGTTAACTTCGAACTCATCATCGCTACCTTCAAACTCATTATCAGATTCACTTAATCCGACAAATGCCACCTTTTCTCTTTTAAGAAATCTTTTCTGTTTTTGAATCTTTTTAACTTTTAGTTGTTCTTTTTACCTAACTTTTTCACTTAGTTGGGCAAGATCAACCAAATGTTGATTCACTAATTTTTTCCTTGTGTAATAATCTAAACCTCCTGTGGCAATCTTTACTATTTTGACTTCAGGTATAGGAGTAAAACATCTACTCCTCATTTGTCGAAACCTAGCAAGATAGTCATCCACAGTTTCATTATACATCCTTTTGATATTAAAGAGATCTGTAAGTCCTACTTTCAAATCTCCTCTAAAGAATTGATCATGAAAGCTTCTTTCCAATTGAGCCCAGGAGTGGACTGAGTTTGGTCTCAATGTCGAGAACCAGGAAAAAGCATTCTTTGTAAGGAAACTTGGGAAGAATCTCATTTTAAGGCCTTCAATAGCGGCCAACTCCCCCATTTCTATTGTATATCATGCAATATGTTCGATGATCGATTCCCCACTCTCTCATGCAAACTTAAAAAGTTTAGGAATCTTAATTCCTCTAGGCAACTCTGCTTGTTGTACCCATTCAGGAAATGCTGAAACAAAATAAGGCTGATTGACATATCCGACATTAAACCCAAATCTATTCAGCACTTGTTCCACTACTTGGTTTACATTTTGCTCAACCATTTGGTGCCCCCTAAGATTTTGTCGAAGCAATCTCATGGCTACATCATTTCTAGCCATTTGATCTTCATTTCCTCGACGGAACACATAGACATTTCCATATTCCAAGCATGGCTAATCATTTTGCCCAAGTTGATCTAAGTTTTGTTGATTTTGCCCCACATTTGCCTGAGGTGCAACAATTTATCTATTTACCCCAGGCTGGGTTCCTTGAGTATTGTCATTGGCCAAATCACCTACTCCCAAGGCTTGATTTAGCCTTGCCATTTGCTGGGCCAATGCATTGCAAGCATTATTTGTATTTTTCATGATTTGCGTAATCACCGCACCCATTTGCTGAGTAAACATATGCACCATTTCATGGTTACTTTCGTCAATTTGTTGTCGAAAGCTGGCCAAAGAATTTATAGTTGGCCCTGTTACACTTTGGGGATTATCTCTCGATATATTTGGGAAAACTGGTCCCAAATTCAATCTCTCCTATCTAAAGAGAGTTGGATTGCTTGTGCCTGCAACCCTCATTCCTTGACTACCAAAATTTGCTAAGGCCGAACTTATCTGTGGTTGGCCTTGTGAAGCTACTGATTGGCCGACAGTATTGGCCAAAGTGGAGCCAAGTCCCATTTGTGCGATCATAGGGGGAACATAATTGGGTGGCAACCCATATTGGGGCACAAACCTTGAATTTGAATTTATAATGCTTTGGTTACTTGGCTGACTCGGCGATGGCTGAGTCATTCCAGGAAACACCTATTCTACTACTAGATGACTCCGGAAAGCACCAGTTGCTATGACATCATCCACCAGACCAGTACTAGCAATGGTCGAGGGTGGCACAGTAACGGCTGTCGAAGGTATATCCGATGCCTGACTACTTACATTACTCATGGTTTGCGTATTTTGAGAAGAGTATATAAATCTTACACTTCTTAAATGCATAAAACCATTTCCTATGACACTACGAGTTACTCTAAACTCATCCCACCAAGCGTGCCAATTTGTTTAAGTGGAATTTTAGTTTAGAGAGTTAATAACAATTCCAACAAACAAATAAATGTATCAAAACGAATGTGGGTTTAGAGTTATGTGGTAATCTCGTTGTAGAAATGGTTTTGGCAGTAAACAAAAGGGATTTACGAGAAAACTTTAAAAAGATTAAAGAAATTTAAAGAAACTCAACAGAAATTTAAGAATGCAGAAAATTAATTAAAAGCGTGTAAATGGTGCCAAATTAAAGTGCAGAAATTAAATAGAAAATAGTAAAGAAAAGCAAGTAAAAAGTGCAAAGAAATGTAAAGGGATTTTAAAGAACAAGACTGAAAAGTAAATAAATTTAAAAGAATATTGCATTAATTTAAATGACTTGAAATGAAAAAGGAAGGCGTACTTGGATAAAAATCCTTTAATCTGCTCGAGTTGAGATGTTAGGATTATGTATCAGCAAATAACCTCCATTTTTTACATCGAGACTACTGATATTTATAGAAAAAATTACAAAATAACTGATACCCTAAAATTTTAACACGTCTTAATAGTTATGCCATCAGCATATACCTATTTTTCGACAGAACCAGCACTTAACTGCTTTGATCATTCTTTGTTGACTCAATGCAATGTTTCTGTCGAATTATTCTTTTGTCCGACATCAGTACCTAATTGCCACATCAGAGTCTTTCTCTTATTTAATACTTCTGTCGATTTCACCATTTAGCATTTTTGTTGGCTCAATACTTAGAAAATTTTCTTCAATACCATCATCCAATCAACGAATTGCCAAATCTTTGTTTTCACCTCCAACACAATCTTCCTATTCAGCTTTTCCTAGTCTTTATTTGTTTTCTCTTTTGGCTTGGCATTGTCTCCCTTAATGGGATCATACAAATCTTTGCAATATAGCAAGTCTTCTATTCAGGGCTTCCAAATTAAATAATTTAAAGAATTCAATTTGATTATAGTACCAACAACAATATTATCTTCCATATTTAAGTGCACGAGGAATAACCAACCAAAGTTCTCATACCACTTTGTTAGGAAAAGGGTCTACGTGCAGCAAAAAAAATACTATTTTTCTATCTCTTGTCAATCAAATAAGATTACCAAAAATCTCAGAGAAATCAATAGATAAGCAATTATAGAAAAAATAAACTGACAGAAAACTAAATCAACACATAGCAATTTTAACATAGAAAACCCCAATGTGAGGGACAAAAATAGGACCAAGTCTAGAAAATCTTCCACTAATAAAATTAATGGGTACACCAAAAGTCTTCCTAGTAGCACTAGGGAATAAAATACTCTCACTTAAAGGTGGACAACAGCAAAGGAACTTCCTAACAAATCAACAAAGCGAATAAAATAACCCAAACAATAAAAAAGGCAAAACATAATTTTGACCATGTAAAAATAGCTCATACTACTAGGAACAATATCATCTAGCAGTTGAACCTAAAAATTCTTCCTCTCCTGTTTGGTGATGCCAACATGCAAGGGCTGCGGTTTCTCTCTCTCCTGGTTTGCAACATTTCTCTCTCATGTGTTTCTCGTACTCCTTAAAACAAGGCTCGACCTGCCTTTTATAAAAGGCCAATAACAAGGCTTGTGAATGCACAACCCACGAGGTAAAGTAATGACCAAGGAATTAGTATTCCTTAGGTTTGCCTTCATCGCCTCAACGTGAGGCATATAATATATTGTATATTATTTTTTTTAAATTTAAGTGAGCCCCATTAGGAGTGACCTCACCTAACACTCAACAATGTCTCAGAAGCAATTAACTCATATATAAAGGTGGCAAAAGACAAGCCCATAATCACCATGTTAGAGATTAATAGAAGGTAATTAATGAATAAATTTCGTGTCAAAAGAGATGAGATGCTTGCTTATTCATAGTCAATGTGTCCTAGGGTACTTGAGAAGTTAGAAGCCTCTAAGAAAAATGCAATAAACTACATAGTCTATGTCGCGACCGGTAATCGTGGTGAAATATAGCGACTTACAGGATTTAAAAAAATGAAAAATGGAGTCGCTACTAATTTTATTTAAATTAAGAAAAATTAGAAAACCATTATTTGAAAATGATCTTTGAAAATCAGATCGGATTCGGGAGTCGGTTATGGATAGGAAATGGTGAAATTTTAATCCCACAGCACCCCTAACATACCCGCTATGCGACGATACCTTTAGTCAGTTGTGCAAAAAAACTTGGTAATCTCAAATATATTTATTTTACTCCTCTTAAAAACATTGTAATTATTTTTTTATAAAAATAAAAAAACCAAATTATGAAAATTTAATTTTTAGCTTGACAGAATAAAGATTCTGCTCCTACGTATTCCCAGGTGTAATGAGGAACTCAATGTCACGTAGTTCTTTAGAAAATAATTATGGGTTAATCAATTTTAATAAAAAAAAACTTAAAGCTTTTAAATTAAATTGTCAACAATGGATCAACTCAAGCAACATGTGAACAGACATAAAAATGAGGCACAACCCACAAACAGACAAAATACTCAAATTAACATCAACATAACTCACAAAAATTATTTCTTATCACCTTTTTGGCCCCATTTCTATGTTTTCTTTTATTTTCATTTTTTAAAGTATACCATTTTTTACTTTTTCTTTTTTTTGGTATTTTATTTTTATCTAATCTCCTATAATTTTATTCCTACATTTTTTAATTTATTATTTTCACTAAGTCACAAAAATTACTAAGCAAATTGACCTTAGCCCAAAAAAAGAAACAGGAAATTTAACTTACTAATTAACATGCATGAATCCAAGAAAGGACTCTTGCTTATGTCGCATAGTGTAAGCCTATCTAAGACTCAATGCCCTTCCACCCAAGATGAGAGGGATCGCATGAGCAAGATTCTATATGCATCTGCAATTAGATCTATCATGTATGCCATGTTATGTACTCGACCAGACATCTCGTATGCTTTGAGCATGACGAGTAAGTACCAGTCTGATCCCGGTGAAAGTCACTGGAGTGCTCTCAAGAACATCCTTAAGTACTTGAGAAGGACTAAGGATTCGTTCTTGGTATATGGAGGCGAGGAAGAGCTAGTTGTAAAGGGTTACACTGATGCTAGCTTCCAAACCGATAAGGACGACTCCAGATCGCAATCGGGTTATGTTTTTTGCCTAAATGGTGGTGCTATGAGCTGGAAGAGTTCAAAGCAGGAGACAGTCACCGATTCTACCACAGGGGCTGAGTATATTGCTGCCTCCAATGCAGCAAAGGAGGCCGTTTGGATCAGGAAGTTCATTGCTGAACTTGGCACTATTCCTAGTATCGTGGACCCAGTGGACCTTTATTGTGATAATAATGGAGCTATTGCACAAGTTAAGGAGCCTAGATATCACCAGCGATCCAAACATATACTTAGGCGCTTCCATCTCATTCGAGAAATCATCGATAGAGGAGATGTGAAGATATGCAAAGTACCAACAGATGATAACATTGCTGATCCACTGACGAAGCCTTTTGCACAGCAGAAGCATGAAGGTCACACTAAGTCTTTAGGCATTAGACATATGCCCGATTGACTTTAGTGCAAGTGGGAGATTGTTAGTGTATGCCCTAGAGGTTGATACATTTGTTTGTATTTACATACATTCTATTATGCTTATTTTAATATATGAGACATTTCATTTATTGTGTTCTTTTTTAATAAACATAATAAAGTTCTTAGAATAGTAAGTTTGATGCCTTAGGACATCAAGTGGATGACTTGATCGTGAGATCCTTTTGGTTATAACACTATTCTTAAATATCCTTAGTCAAGTACTATTATTAATTAGGACAACAATAATGCATTAAGACTAGTATGTGCATAGACTGATGACCACATCTCATGGGTCATGGATATGAGATATTAAGTCTTCATATGAGTACTGTCGCGACCGGGAAATCGCGGCGGGGAAATAGCAACTCGGATTGGATTTTTAGAAAATGAAATTGAGAAAATGGAGTCGCCACCAATTTTATTTGAATTTGGAAAATTGGAAAACCTTTCTTTGAAAATGGTCTTTAGAACCAGATTGGATTCGGGAGTCGGTTATGCTTAGAGAAGGGTGGAAACTTAATCCCATAGCACCACCTAACACTTTCTAGTCTAAGACGGTACCTTAAGTCAATTGTGCAAATTATTAACAATCCTTGAAAATATTTATTTTACCCTTTTTGCAAACATTGTAACTAAAAAGCGAAACCACAAAATTGTGAAAATTTAAATTTGGCTTGACAGAAATGAAATTCTGCTCCTACGTATCCCCTGGTGCAATGGGGAACTCAAAGTTACGTAGTTCTTTAGAAAATAGTTGTGGGTTGATTGATTTTAAAAAAAAATTGAAAAGAGATTTTAAAAAATTTTCTTACACGGGGTTCAAGTTAGCACCGGGCTACTCAATAAACCCTTATGATCCAAATGACATTAAAGATAGCATCCGCTATTCAATCAACATCATTAGTCATTGCATGGATCAAAAGATTTTTTTTTTATCATTTTTTTTATATTTTAAGACAAACAAGTAAACATAATTTTTCATGAGCCAAGTAAATATGATGAAATAAAATAAAAGCACAACATCACAAAACATACTTTTTTTTTTTTATCTTTTAACATTTTTTACTTTTATATTTTTTATTTTTCTTCATTTTTTTTTTGCTTCCTATCAATCACACAAAATACACAATTAAATTAAGTAAACACTATCAAACAAGTAATAATTCAAAGTAACACAACCAATTAAACTCAAAACATTTTTTTTATTTTTTATTCCTTTTTTACTTTCTGATTTTTTTATTTTTATTTTTGCATTTTTTTTAAACATTTTCATTTTTTTTATCTTATCTTTACCTTTTCATTTTTATATATTAAAAAGAAAAAAAAGAAAAGAAAAAAGATACCACGTGAAAGTGGTATGACTTTCTTTAAACTAAAAAAAAAACTTTACTTTTTTATTTTTTACTTAAAAAAAAGAATGAGTGGAAGACAACCGTAAATGTGTCTTGACTTTTAAATCCAAACCTTTACCTTTTATATACATATATATATCAAAAGAGTCTCGGTCCAAAACAAGGCAATAATGCCAAATGATGACCGAACTTTAATAATCAAATCCAATCGGAAGAAAAATAATAATAATAATAATAAAATAAAACAAATAATAAACAATAAAAACACTTACAGGAATTAGATATACCAAAGGAAGGAAAGACCAAGCCTTGGTCTTATTGTGCTTGAAGGGAACAGAGTCACGGGATGCAGAAAATAGTGTAGAGATGCTGAAGAAAAAAAAAATAGCAGAGGTGTTTACCAACGAACAAAATAGAGACCAAAAAACTTTTTTTTCCTCTTTGCTCTTCAACTTCCTGCAAGCTGCTGTTACTCCCTCTTCTCTTAATTTCCTTTGCTCCTCAAAGTGACAGCAACGAAGAAAACTTCTACTTTTTTTTTTTTTTTTTTTAATGCAAGCATGTTAATGAGTGTAGTGCTAAAGGCTTTTGGGTGCAGATCTGGTGTGAGCAATGGTGGTAAAGGGTGAGTTGCTTGAAGATGGTGATGGGAGATGAAGGGTGGTTGAAGAGAGAGCTTCTTTGTTTGTGGCTAATGGAGGAAGATGAGTTTTTTTTTTTTGGTGTGTGTGCTTGTTATAATGGTAGGAAAAAAATGGAGCTTGATGGAGGTTTTGGTGAGTTAACGGTTATGGTGGTTGAGGGGGAACGGATTACTGTTTTTTTTTTTAGTTGTGAAAGATGATGGTGAGTTTTTGGTTTGAGGGAATGGTGGAAGAAGTGATGGTTGTGTGTTTTGATTGGAAGGGATTTGGAAGGAATTGGGTTATGAAGTGGGAAGTGAAGGAGATGAAGGTGGTGGTGTCGTCTGGTTGGTGAAGTTGGATGATCGGGATGAAGGAAGGGTCCTTATAAAGGGTGCAGGTAGTGGAAAGAAAAAGAAAACAAAAGGTGAGTGGGTGTGCGGCCGAAAGTGAGTGAGCAGGAAAAAATTTTAAAAAAAATGTTGTGGGTGTGTCTTTGGAAAGTGAGTGAGAGGAAAAAATTTAAAAAAAATGTTGTGGGTGTGTCTTTGGAAAGTGAGTGGAGAGAGATGATGGAGTGGGTGAGTGTGTGTACGTGAGTGAAGAAAAAATGAGTGTGTGCGGGTGAGGAAAATTAGTGAAATGTGAGTGGGGAACAATAGAAAGTGGAGACTTTTTTATTTTTTTTTATTTTTTTATTTTTATTTATTATTATTTTTTTATTTTTTATTGTAGTCCGGTCAAAATTGGGTGTTCACAGTTGCCCCTCTTTACTTGTTTCTTATTAGATAAAAGGAAAAATTGTAGTTTTTCATTTTATCGTCGTAAGAAACGAGTAAAGAAATGAACTCTAATTTTGTCCGGCAAAGCACAAGATGTAAAACAAATGCGAGAAATAACATGCAAAGCGTCAAAACGCTCAAGAATTAAAATTCATGGAGCTGATGCGCTCAACAGAATTTAAAATGCAAGGAGCCGATGCGCTCAACAGAATTTAATATGCATGGAGCCGATGCGCTCAAAAGAATTGACATAAATTAAAAATGCATGGAGCCGATGCGCTCAACAGAATTAAAATGCAAGGAGCCGATGCGCTCAACAGAATTTAAAATGCATGGAGCCGATGCGCTCAAAAGAATTAAAATGCATGGAGCCGATGCGCTCAAAAGAATTGGAAATTAAAATGCATGGAGCCGATGCGCTCAACAGAATTAAATGCATGGAGCCGATGCGCTCAATGCAATTTAAAATGCATGGAGCCGATGCGCTCAAAAGAATTAAAATGCATGGAGCCGATGCGCTCAAAAGAATTGACAGAAATTAAAATGCATAGAGCCGATGCGCTCAACAGGAATTAAAATGCATGGAGCCGATGCGCTCAACAGAAAGTAAAATGCAAGGAGCCGATGCGCTCAACAGAATTTAAAATGCAAGGAGCCGATGCGCTCAATAGAATTTAAAATGCATGGAGCCGATGCGCTCAACAGAATTTAATATGCATGGAGCCGATGCGCTCAACGAATTTAAAATGCATGGAATGCAGGGAGCCGATGCGCTCAACAGAATTAACAGAAATTAAAATGAACACAAATGGGCAACTGAGTCCCGGAAAACAGGATTTTTCTTCTCTTTTTCTTCTTCTCTTTTTTTTTTCTTTTTTTTTCTTTTAGTTTTATTAAAAGACCTTTGAACCAACGGCGACTTTTGGAAAGTTTTGACCAATCAAACCCCTCGTTCACGTGCTTTTGCTCGTTGGACCTGATAACTTCAATCATTCTTACTCATCCTTTTTCTTTCTTCTTCTTTTTAATTCCCCTTTTCTCCTTGGCAACAAATCCAATACTGCGTTGCAATCTGTGGTTCGAGCTGCTGAGATCTTTTAGTCCAAGTCAATCATCGAAAAATTGTTGTGGAATTGTCAAATCAAATCGTTAACCATAAATTTATCCTATTTGAGACATAACTTAATAAGTAAACATGCATTCACGAATGGATGGAAATTCGTTGAATGAACAAACTCCTTTTTATTGCTTTGGTGATCTGATCATACATGAACTTTAGTAAGGCATATGCTTGAAAATAAAGGAAATTACAAAGGATAAGAAAAATTTGCCCCAGTATTGGTTCCTTGTTCCTCATTCAATTGATTCCCTACAATGTCCTGATAACTCAAATATTGCCTCTGTGTGGTTACTTCCTTCAACACATCTTCTCCTCAGTCCTTCAAAAATAATTGCCCAGTGTAGCCAATTGAAAGCGAACAAAATTGCCCCAGTTTAGCTGATCAAACATAATTCAAAATTGCCCCAGTTTGGGTGCACCTTTCAAAGAGTTTCATGCCAACTTTCTTTGAGATCTTGCCTGTTTATTTGCCCTTACTTTTGCTTAGACCGCCCTTTCGGGTTTTCACCTAACGGGTTCTTTTTTTTTTTTTTTTTTTGTTTTTTTTTTTGGTTTTTTTTTTTTTAGGCATAAAATCTCTTGACAACATCGGTGTTTACTTGCCTTGGCGATTCTTCTCCATCCATATTCTCGTAAAATTAATGCTCCTCCCGAAAATGCTTGCTTGACTATATACGGGCCTTCGTAGTTCGGAGCCCATTTCCTCCGGCATCCTCTTGATTAGGGAGAATCTTCTTCAAAACCAAATCTCCGAACAAAAGTCTCTGGGACGAACTTTCTTGTTGAAGGCTCGGCCATTCTCGCTTTGATATAATTGTCCATGGCAAATAGTCGATCTTTTCTCTTCTATCATATTCAATCGCTCATGTCGAGTTTTCACCCATTCGGATTCTTCCAACTCGCCTCCATCAAGACCCTTAGAGAAGGAATCTCAATTTCTATAGGAGAGACGGCCTCCATCCCATATACCAAAGAGAAAGGCGTTGCCCAGTGCTAGATCGTATATTGGTACGATATGCGTGCAAAGCATAGGGCAACATTTCATGCCATTCTTTGTAATTCACTACCATCTTGGCAATGATTTTCTTGACATTCTTATTTGCGGCTTCAACTGCACCATTCATCTGGGGCCTATAAGGAGTGAATTATGATGCTTGAACTTTGAAATTCTCACAAAACTTTCGAATCTCAAAGACCGTTGAGATTAGTGCCATTATCGTTATTATCCTTTCGGAATTCCATATCTGCAGACGATATCCCTTTTAAGGAATCTCAAAAACACCTTTTGAGTGATATTGGCATACGAGGAAGCTTCTACCCACTTGGTGAAATAATCAATCGCCACTAAAATGAAGCGATGACCATTGGAAGCTTTAGGATTAATGGGTCCAATGACATCTATTCCCCACATTGAGAAAGGCCATGGAGATACCAAATTGTGCAAGGGAAATGGAGGTGCATTTACTCGATCTGCATATATCTGACATTTTTGACACTTTCGTACATATTCTATGCAGTCCGTTTCCATGGTGGACCAATAATAACCACTCCTTAGAATTTTTCGTGCCATCATATGACCATTAGCATGAGTTCCACACATTCCTTCATGGACTTCGGACATGATTATGCGAAGCTTCACGAGCATCCACGCACCTAAGCAAAGTGCCATCATGGTTTCTCTTGTACAAAATCTCTCCATTCAAGAAAAAGGCCATTGCCAACCTACGGATAGTCTTCTTATTCACTTCATTTGCCCCAGTTGGGTATTCTTTATGCTGAATATACTGCTTGACGTCATGGTACCATGGCTTACCATCTGGCTCATCCTCTACATTAGCACAATACGCAGGCTCACGTGCATCTTTACTTGGATAGGTTGAACATTATTGTGAACTTCCAATTTGGTCATCACAGCTAAAGTGGCCAAGGCATCTGCGAACTGGTTTTTATCTCGAGTCAAATGGGAGAAGGTCACCTCTTCAAACTTCTCGATCAGCTGGGTTAAATACTTTTGATACGGCACCAACTTCGGGTCTTTGGTTTGCCATTCACCGTTCACTTGATAAATGATGAGCGCTGAATCTCCGAATACGCTTAGCTGTTTGATCCCTAAATCAATTGCAACTTGTAAACCATTAGCACAGGCCTCATATTCTGCAACATTATTGGTGCATTCAAAATCAAGCTTGATAGTGACTGGATATTGCTTTCCAGTTAGTGAAACAACCACGGCTCCTATGCCACTACCATGCATGTTGACCGCTCCATCAAAATACATCTTCCAAATGGGCTCATCCTCAGTTTCTTCTTCTCCTTCTACTGTCAAAATTTCTCCATCAGGGAACTCGGATGTTACTAGTTGTCCACCCTCAAGAGGGTTTTCAGCTAAATGATCCGCAATTGCACTTCCTTTGACGGATTTCTGAGTCATGTATTTGATGTCGAATTCTGATAGTATCACCTGCCATTTTGAAACCCTTAATGAAACATGAGGGCTTTCAAATATATACTTCAGGGGGTCCATTCGGGAGATCAACCAAGTGGTGTAATACAACATGTATTGCCTTAACCGTTTTGAGGTCCATACCAGAGCACAACAAGTCTTTTCAACAGCCATGTAACGGGTTTCACATTCATTGAACTTTTTACTCAGATAATAAATTGCCTGCTCCCTTTTCTCCGATTCGTCATGCTGCCCCAACATTGCTCCCATGGAGGTTGGCAGTACAGTTAAGTACAATATCAGGGGTCGACCCGGCGTAGGTGGTACCAAAACAGGGGAATTCATTAGATAAGCCTTTATCTTGTCAAAAGCTACTTGACATTCATCATCCCATTTTCCTGGCTGGTGTTTCTTCAGCAGCTTGAATATAGGCTCACAAGTGCTGGTCAAGTTGGCGATGAATCGAGCAATGTAGTTAAGTCTCCCGAGGAAACTCCTCACTTCACGCTCTGTCTTAGGAGCAGGCATCTCCTGTATTGCTTTCACTTTATCTGGATCCACCTTTATTCCTTCTCTACTAACAATGAATCCAAGTAGCTTTCCAAAGTGGATGCTCCAAAAACACATTTAGCGGGATTCAACCTCAGCTTGTACTTTCGAGTCTCTCAAACAGCTTACGCAAAACCGCCACATGGCTTTCTCCTCTCTAGACTTGGCAACTATATCATCCACGTACACCTCAATTTCCTTGTGCATCATGTCATGGAACAATGCAACCATAGCGCGTTGGTAAGTAGCCCCAGCATTTTTTAATCCAAATGGCATCACTGTGTAGCAAAATGTCCCCCAAGGAGTGATGAAAGTGGTTTTTTCTTTATCATTGATATCCATGGGGATTTGATTGTACCCTGAGTACCCGTCCATGAATGAAAACATGTGGTTCTTAGCAGCATTATCAACCAACACATCGATATGAGGTAGTGGGAAATTATCCTTCGGACTAGCCTTATTCAGATCCCTGTAGTCCACACACATTCGAACTTTCCCATCCTTCTTAGGCACAGGCACAACATTAGCTACCCATTCTGGGTGTCTTGACACTTCTACAAAACCTGCTTCTAGCTGTTTAGTCACCTCTTCCTTAATCTTCAGGGACATATCAGGATGCATCCTCCTTAGCTTCTGCTTTTTTACCTCAACATCTGGATATAATGGGATTTTATGAGATGCAATCTCCGGATCTAATCCAGGCATATCTCGATAAGACCAAGCAAAGACATCCATATATTCTTTGAAGAGTGTAATCATTTCTTCGCATTCAGGATTTTTCACCATTTTCAACTCCTTTTTCTCTTCTTCTGTCCCCATGTTAATTACCTCGGCTTCCTCACCATTCAAGTCAAATTCCTTCTCGGAATACTCCAATAAATTTTCAAAACTTTCAACGACTTCTTCCTCTTCATCAGATCCAAGATCTTCTTCCTCAAGCATCGTATGGGAAACAATTGATGAGTTTTCAAGGTCCCTTTCGTGAGGCAAACTTTCTATGAGACTCAGATCCCTGGAAGGTAATTTTCGTGGAGTTAGAAAAACAGAATGGAGCAGGAATGATAAAAGGAAAACAAAACAAAATATTATACAAAAGGCAAAAGAAAGAAAGAGAAAACAAAAAATGATAAATGCAAGTGGACAAGTTAAAGTGCAAAGAGGAGGAATGTTGAATAATCATGCGAATTCATTAAGTTGATGTCTCAAATAGCATAAACATAAGCTTAAAACACAGCCAATCTTAAATATCAGCTTAGCACAAATATGACCAGACAATTACTTGGACACAATCACATCAATCACTGGTTCGGACTGCCAGTTCTTCAGCGGCTTCTCATCAGCAGAGGGACGAATTGCCTTGCTTTCTTCTGGGCCTTCTTCATGCAACGTATTGACAGTGGGATGGCATTGGGAGCGAATGATTTCTCCAGACATGATTACCTCGGCTGGTGCTGGGAATGTTTCCCTCAGGTGGGGAATATTCATCACCTTGCCCCTGTCATTTTTCTTCCCGAGGGTCATGCTCCTTGTTCTCTCTTCCAGGGATGCCTCATACCCTAACCCGAATTTGTCCCACTTTTTTGGGAAGGACACCGGTGACTGAGTACCTTGCAATTGTGAGCCCAAGCCTTTTCCTTCCTCGTAACCATTACTTGCCATAATCCGGGCCACCACTTGATCCACACTTTGCGTCGGAGATTCATCTTTACCGACTCCAGTCTCTACTATTTCAAAACTGTGCCACAAATTCTCTTCATCTTTCTCTGCACTTTCCACATACGGCACTGAAACTGGTTTTGACAACATAATCTCTTCCTCCCCATGTATGGTAATGATTGACCCATTTTCAATATACTTAACACTTTGATGCAGGGTTGAGGGAACAGCACCGGCAACATGGATCCATGGTCTCCCCAAGAGCATTGTGTATCCAGGCTCAATGTTCATAACTTGGAACAATACCTGAAAATTGCTTGGACCAATCTCTAATGGCAACATCACCTCTCCTAAGATGCTTCTCCTATTTCCATCAAAGGCCCGCACCACCATTTCTCGAGGTAACACTTCATCCTCACTTATTGATAATGAGTTTAAAGTCGACTTCGGTAGGATATTTAGCACAGACCCCCCATCAATCAAAACCTTTGCAATCATATACCCTTTGCATTTAAGGGTTATGTGTAAAGCCTGTGGGTTTTTCTCAGACCGAGAAGCGATCTCTTCATCCATGAATGTGATCATGTTGACGTGCTTTATCGGGTCCACCATGCTGACAATATTCTCAGGA
This sequence comes from Ormosia semicastrata, assembly GCA_029884595.1. Lineage (NCBI taxonomy): Eukaryota > Viridiplantae > Streptophyta > Magnoliopsida > Fabales > Fabaceae > Ormosia > Ormosia semicastrata. The sequence goes on from JAQQTO010000029.1 coordinate 6,867,147, forward strand.
GTGACATCGGGTTTGACATAAGCCTCATTTAGTACTCTTAGCAACGCCTTTCGATGTAACTCGAATGTCAAAATAAGTGACAGGAGGGATATCCTTGCTGGAGTCTTCTTCAACTGCTCCACCACATCGTACTCGCTTTGCTTCATTATCTTTAGGAACTCTTCTTCCCCTTCTTTCCCTCTCTCCTCTTCTCTTGCATTTTCCTCATTTCTCCATTCTTTATCATTCTTTTTCTTCTCTACCTCTATTGGGCCATAGCATCGCCCGCTCCTTGTTATTCCTCCTACCCCGACTATGTTAGTCACTGGGTCTCCTTCTTGGTGTATTTCTGCCACTCGGACATTCGAAGTCCCTTCCCCGACTCCCTTTATCTCCACCCTTGTTTCATAGCTCCAGGCACTGCGCGGGTGTCATTACAAGCAAATGGTGTTGGCTTCTTGACCGTCAATACCACTTTCCCGACTCCGAAGCTTGGTTGAGGGTGGTACTTTAAGTACAAATCGTTCAATCATATGGACCTCTTCAGAGGAAGTTACCCCTGATCTTGCTTGTATTACTCCTAATGTGAGCAACCTCTGGACTCGATCCTTAAAGTCCCAACAATTCTCGATATCGTGTCCTGTTGCCCCACAATGGTAAACGCACCTGGACTCTTCATCATGCCTCTCTTCTTCTTTCACCGCCGAAGGCTGGTGAAGTGATAACATAACCCGCTATCTTCAGTCCCTCGAATATTTGAATCATCGGCGTATGCAGGCTCATGACTTCTTTTATTGGAGGCCCTTCTATCTCCACGGCATTCGCCTCATTTCTTCCACCATGGTTAGGGATCGGGTTGTTGACGATACTGGGTCCAGCCTCTTCTTGAATGTCAAGCTTCCCATAAGCAATAAGCTTCCTTACTGCCATCTTGAAAGCCTCACAATCTTCAATTGAATGTCCTGGGATATCCATGTGGTATTTACAAGTCAAATTCGGGTTATACCACGCCGGGAACGGTGGTTCTAAGGGACGTACAGGATTTCCTGAAATGAGGTGGGTGTCGAACAACTTTTGGAACAGATCCGCATTTGAAATGGACAGTCTTGGGAAAGGGGGTAGGTTTTGTGGACGAAAGCGACCTTGATTTTGAAAGTTTGGCCGAGGTTGTGGGTGATTTGGGTAGGCTTGTGGAGGTGCAGGTGGGTATCGAGTATAGGTTGGGTGAGCTGGCATATATGGTTGTGGTGTGGGGACATTATTGATTTGGAATTGCGGAGTTGGGGTGATGTTTCGGCAGGCATAGTTTGGTGGGGGCGGGTAATAAGGAAGTGAAGGTGTTTGATATGGAAGGTGCGAGTCGTGGTTATATGGTAATTGGCGGCTTGAGTTTTGTGGGGAATATCGGGTCTCAAGATCTGCCGACGTTGGACATAACTCACCTCGGGTTCCTTCTTTTTCTACTGGATTCCCTTCTTGAAGGCAATACTCTCTCGTATTGTTCACCCAAGAACTTCCGGCCTTGGCCATAACCTCTATCCTTTCTCCGGCCATTATCAAGTCCGCAAAATCCTTATAGGCTGCCCCGACCATTGCCCCGATAAACGGGTTTCCCAAGGTTCCCGGTGAAATACGAGCACATCTCGCCCTAGTGTTAATGGGGGCTGAACCGAGCCGCCAAGGCTCTCCACCTCTCGCGCGTATTGTCTGAAAGGTTCATCACTTCCCTTCTGCATCGAGCCCAATTGTTCCCGGGTCGGAGTTGCGTCCAGATTAAACTTGTACTGGTCCATGAATAGGTCGGCCAACTCTGTCCAACGAGAAATCTTAGAATGGTTTAATTGAAGATACCACTCCAAAGCAGACTGTGAGACTCTCGTGGAAAAAGCTAATCGAGAATTTATCATCCTTGGACCAAATGACCATCTTGGTTCCATAACTGATCAAATGAAACCGAGGGTTGCCACTTCCATCGTACTTGGCAAAATCAGGAATCTTGAAGTCCTTAGGGATTATGACTTCAGTGGTAGGACACAGTTCTTCTATTCTCAGAGGCCCATAAGCACTAGGGCCCTTGATTGCCTTGATCCGTTCCTCCATTTTCTCCATCCACTCTTCCTTCATCTTGTCTTTCTCACCATGACGTGGCTATTCCCAGCAGTGAGGTATTGTTGCTTACCCTATGATGGACACATGAGGTTGTTCCCAGCAGGCCGGCATAACTGGAACTTCATTATGAGCACCTTCCAAAGTGCGATACCCTCCCCAATAGGCATGACAACCGGTGTCGTTTGAGGTGGTTGTTCATGGATCCCCATAGTGATGCCTCAAGTAATAGCGGGAAGGTCGGGCGGTCATTGATGACACATTTGCATATGCTTCAACCTCATTTGTACATCTATTCCCGCTGATTAAGTGAAGAGATTCCCTCATGTCTTGCAATATTGCTTCCAACCGTATTTGGGCTTCGACACCTCATTTATCCTCCCCGTCATTTCATCGACTTCTCTCGCTCAAATTCCTCCCTCGCCTCGGGATTATTAGCACCATCCCGGTCCGAGATCCGGTATTGTGAACTCGGGTTTGATTGGTATCTTCCTTCCTAGGTCGCGCAATGATTCTTGAATCAAATTGATTTATTAAAACAAAACAACATTAAACAAGAAAAGGAAAGAAGAGGTTAGCGCTATTGTGAGGATGCTTGGTGATTGTGGAAAGATCGGCACGGACATTCAATAGCAATGCAGGATCCCAAATTTCGCACTTTGGGTTCAAAGCATCCCTTAGGCAAGAATATGGTTGATAGCGATCCCAAGGGAGTATTCTCTCCTCAATGGGTGCTATCTTCTTGGATATTCACATGCAATGCGGTTACCCCTTCACTGAATACTAGGACTCCTATACTTTCATCTGAAGGACGAATTGTCTCAGGTTGAGAGCGAAGTTGATAACTTATTCAAGAGGGCATTCACCCTTCAATGAATAATGTCCAGGTGCAAAACAATAAAATCAATGTTTGGAACAAAACACCGCAATTGATCATTCATTTTCATTTCAAAATTTAATCAATCCAAGGTCTTAGACAACATTACATTAACAACTTTGTTTGTTTCTTCCTAAGACCTTTAGCAAAACCTCGACAATATTTCATGAACTCGGCTATTTTTTGTGGTAGCCGTAACAATGGATTCAGTCGAATACGGAGGTCTGCCTCTTCAAAACGATCAACTAGTTGCGCAGCATAATATTGCACATTATCAGACATGCTCTCATATTTCTTCTTCCATTCTTCTTTTTCGACCCTTTGCTCTTGTGCTGCTGATTGCCACATTTCTGCCCATTCTTCTTTTTGTCTCACTAGTCTTTGGGCCTCGAGTCTCCACTGCTCATGGTCTCGCCCCAACTCTTGAATTTGCAGCTTTAAATGCTCATTCTCTAGGTTCGCTTCCATGAGTGCATCATGATATTTGGTAGCTAATGCCCGTCCTTGGTCAGAGCGGCACTTTGCTTCAGTCAGAGCTTCTTGCAAGGCTTGCATTCTACAATCTTGTACCTTAGCATTTGTCTCCAACTTTCCTTTCTCTTGCAAAACCAACGCCATTGTCTCTTCCTGAGTGCTTATCTTTGCTCGCAATTCACGAACTTCTGTTGTGGCCTTTTCAAATTCTATCTCCTTTCCTTTCCTTGCCCTTTTTACTCGGCTTGGGGTCTCAGCCATATTTGCACATGTGTCTTTTAAATATTCAACTTCATCAGCTAGCTTCTGGCATCGACTCTGGTGGATGACTACTTTTAGTTCAGCGGCTTCCTTTTCTTGTTCCAAGACTTTCATCTGTGCTTTTAGTCTTTCCATCTCGGTGGCCATTTGAGGTATGATCTGAGGATGACCTTTATCCTCTGAAACCATCTGAGGGATGCCATTTTGCACCCTTCTTGCCTCTCTCCATTGCAAGTATTCAGGGGTACAGACTACCACATGCTTCCCCAATTCCTTTGTTCCCGCCATATGTATATTCTTCCAAGCATCTCTAATCTCTTTTTCGAGCTTAGTAGTGTTTCCATCTTGCTGGTATAAGAAGTTGAACCCTTCAAGTTGCTTTTTGTTGGGCACATATTGAGTCCATCGGAGTTGTCTAAGCACAAGGATTGGCGCGTATGACACACCACCTCTAGGGCTCATCAAAGGAACACTAGGGAAGTCACCACAACTGAAAATTATCTCTTCTCCATGATACCACGGGCATACCCATTTGAAAGCATCTGGCCCCATCCTCATAAACTCATTTTTCCATTCATAAGCTTTTTGTTGCTTCACTGGTATGCGACCAAAATTCTTTAACGGGTCAGGTAGGAGTCCCAGGCGATTGCGCACATCCATGTGTGTTATGATCCAAACATACAACATGTGTGTGCAACATCGAATCTTTCCACCACCTTTTTGATGATGATTTCCATCGTCAAGAGAGTATCGCAAGAATAGCAGGGACTGGATTTGCTTTATGCTTCTCAAACTTGAAGAATACATCCATTGCTGCTTGATCTACCATATCTGAGGTAAATGGGAATAACACTAACCCAAAGATGGTTAAGGCCAGTGTTTTGTTAAAGAAATCCCACTTTCCTTGTTGTGCTAGATACTGAAGATGTGCTTCGAGGTAGCTTTTCTTCAAGCCTTCGTTCCTCCCCTTTTTCCAATCCCAATTGACTTGTTTGAGCCCCTATCGCAGTTCTGCTATCTTCCCTACTGACACATAATATCCTCCATAAAGATAAACATTTGGGTGCTTGCTCATTGGGAGTCTTAACATGATAGCGTACTCTTCAATGGTTGGTGCAATATCTAGGTCAGGTAACTCGAAACATTTCGTAGATCTGGTTCCAAAATTGAGCTAAGCCACTCAAAACAGCTCTTCAACTGTGATGCGCAATAAATCCAAGATCTGCCCATAACTACTCGAAAACTCCGATCGAGCTTCAGGAGTCATCTGTTGAGTAATGTCTCTCACAAGCCTCAGGTCACTGCCATTAACAGCAATCTTCATGTTCCTCTTGTGGTCAACTGCATTGCTTGTGTTTTGCCCATGACACCTTTCTTCCATTCTTTGCTATTGATAAGTACCAATCTTTCCACTTTTCCCAGCAAACTCACCCTACAATACTAAAAAAAGTGTAAGCATGCTAGAAAAAGAATGGTGCATTCTAGGGGTACCTCTTATCGAGGTAACTCTAGAGAACGTATGCTAACAATCTACATGGAGAAACCCTTATAGGGTCGTAAACCCAAAGGATAATGCATGTCATGCAAATACACATTTTTTTTTTTTTGAGTTATGACAATGCAAGAGGGGATATCCTCTTTTTTTTTTTTTTTTTTTTCTTATGCAATGCATGTCATGAGGATGCAAGGTATTATATTTTTTTGAAATGTAATGTCATGAAGTGCAAGTTATTTTTTTTTTTTATGCTAGGGATGCTATGAAGATGCATGATTTTTTTTAGTCAAGAATGCCATAAAAACGCATGATGATTTTTTGAAATGCAATGTCATGAAAATGCAAGTTTTTTTTTATTTTTCTTTCTTTTTTTTTTTTTTTTGCAAGAATGAATGATATGAGAAAACAGATAACTAAAGAAAAGAAGTACGCTCCCTTTTGTGTCCTAGTCGTGGAACCTAAGATTTGACAGTCAATATGCTCAATCTATCAGTGCAAGATTTTCGGGACAGGTCTAAACTTCTAAAAAGTCATGGTTCCCAGATTGCCCTTATCTCGAAAGACAAAGACCCAAATCATGAATTAATCACAAGTAGGGATAAACCCTCTCAATATGATTCGTCCATGATAATGGTAACAATCTGAGTGGTGTCTCAACAAATGTCAAGTGAGCATAAAGCCCTCAATAACAAAAGCCGAGACCCCTCCTACTCCTCGGGTTCGCACGGACTGTATAGAGCCCAAAAAGTGTGTGAGGTAAGTGATAGTGATGTGTGTGAGGGAGCATACAAAACTCGTACAAAAATTTTAAAAGATAAAACTACCCCAACCTGCAGAAACATATATACAATAACCGGTGCAGCAATCATCTATCCTAAGGTTTCAACAATTATGCACAATTAAGTACAAATTATATACAAGTATATCAGGTCAAAACAAACACAGGGATAACGCTATCAGATATTTACATAGAACAAAATAAATAAAATCCATTTACAAACAAGGATAAAAAGGGTAATCTAAATAAATGAAAATTATTAACAATTTGCACAACTAACAACGACAGGCTTGACTCTCCAAATATCCCCAGTGGAGTCGCCATCTGTCGCGACCGGGAAATCGCGGCGGGGAAATAGCAACTCGGATTGGATTTTTAGAAAATGAAATTGAGAAAATGGAGTCGCCACCAATTTTATTTGAATTTGGAAAATTGGAAAACCTTTCTTTGAAAATGGTCTTTAGAACCAGATTGGATTCGGGAGTCGGTTATGCTTAGAGAAGGGTGGAAACTTAATCCCACAGCACCCCTAACGCACCCGTCCTAAGACGGTACCTTAAGTCAATTGTGCAAATTATTAACAATCCTTGAAAATATTTATTTTACCCCTTTTTTGCAAACATTGTAACTAAAAAGCGAAACCACAAAATTGTGAAAATTTAAATTTGGCTTGACAGAAATGAAATTCTGCTCCTACGTATCCCCTGGTGCAATGGGGAACTCAAAGTTACGTAGTTCTTTAGAAAATAGTTGTGGGTTGATTGATTTTAAAAAAAAATTGAAAAGAGATTTTAAAAAATTTTCTTACACAGGGTTCAAGTTAGCACCGGGCTACTCAATAAACCCTTATGATCCAAATGACATTAAAGATAGCATCCGCTATTCAATCAACATCATTAGTCATTGCATGGATCAAAAGATTTTTTTTATCATTTTTTTATATTTTAAGACAAACAAGTAAACATAATTTTTCATGAGCCAAGTAAATATGATGAAATAAAATAAAAGCACAACATCACAAGACATACTTTTTTTTTTATCTTTTAACATTTTTTACTTTTATATTTTTTATTTTTCTTCATTTTTTTTTTTGCTTCCTATCAATCACACAAAATACACAATTAAATTAAGTAAACACTATCAAACAAGTAATAATTCAAAGTAACACAACCAATTAAACTCAAAACATTTTTTTTTTATTCCTTTTTTACTTTCTCGATTTTTTTATTTTTATTTTTGCATTTTTTTTTAAACATTTTCATTTTTTTTATCTTATCTTTACCTTTTCATTTTTATATATTAAAAAGAAAAAAAGAAAAGAAAAAAAGATACCACGTGAAAGTGGTATGACTTTCTTTAAACTAAAAAAAACTTTACTTTTTTATTTTTTACTTAAAAAAAGAATGAGTGGAAGACAACCGTAAATGTGTCTTGACTTTTAAATCCAAACCTTTACCTTTTATATACATATATATATCAAAAGAGTCTCGGTCCAAAACAAGGCAATAATGCCAAATGATGACCGAACTTTAATAATCAAATCCAATCGGAAGAAAAATAATAATAATAATAATAAAATAAAACAAATAATAAACAATAAAAACACTTACAGGAATTAGATATACCAAAGGAAGGAAAGACCAAGCCTTGGTCTTATTGTGAAAACTGAAGGGAACAGAGTCACGGGATGCAGAAAATAGTGTAGAGATGCTGAAGAAAAAAAAAGTAGCAGAGGTGTTTACCAACGAACAAAATAGAGACCAAAAAACTTTTTTTTTCCTCTTTGCTCTTCAACTTCCTGCAAGCTGCTGTTACTCCCTCTTCTCTTAATTTCCTTTGCTCCTCAAAGTGACAGCAACGAAGAAAACTTCTACTTTTTTTTTTTAATGCAACTGTTAATGAGTGTAGTGCTAAAGGCTTTTGGGTGCAGATCTGGTGTGAGCAATGGTGGTAAAGGGTGAGTTGCTTGAAGATGGTGATGGGAGATGAAGGGTGGTTGAAGAGAGAGCTTGCTGTTTGTGGCTAATGGAGGAAGATGAGTTTTTTTTTTTTTGGTCATGTGTGCTTGTTATAATGGTAGGAAAAAAATGGAGCTTGATGGAGGTTTTGGTGAGATAACGGTTATGGTGGTTGAGGGGAACGGATTTGTTTTTTTTTTAGTTGTGAAAGATGATGGTGAGTTTTTGGTTTGAGGGAATGGTGGAAGAAGTGATGGTTGTGTGTTTTGATTGGAAGGGATTTGGAAGGAATTGGGTTATGAAATGGGAAGTGAAGGAGATGAAGGTGGTGGTGTCGTCTGGTTGGTGAAGTTGGATGATCGGGATGAAGGAAGGGTCCTTATAAAGGGTGTAGGTAGTGGAAAGAAAAAGAAAACAAAAGGTGAGTGGGTGCGGCACGAAAGTGAGTGAGCGGGGAAAAAATTTAAAAAAAAATGTTGTGGGTGTGTCTTTGGAAAGTGAGTGAGCAGGAAAAATTTAAAAAAAATGTTGTGGGTGTGTCTTTGGAAAGTGAGTGGAGAGAGATGATGGAGTGGGTGAGTGTGTACGTGAGTGAAGAAAAAATGAGTGTGTGCAGGTGAGGAAAATTAGTGAAATGTGAGTGGGGAACAATAGAAAGTGGAGACTTTTTTTATTTTTTATTTTTTTTTATTTTTATTTTTTATTATTTTTTTTATTTTTTATTGTAGTCCGGTCAAAATTGGGTGTTCACAAGTACATATTAGAGTAATGATGTACTGGACTGACCCGCTATGAGAACGCTACATGGATCGTTACGTGAGTGTCATAAGTGATTCTCATAGTGACAATGGTGTTTGTGGTCCTTTGACCTGAAATCACTACGATTCCTACATGAGGAGTTGTGTGTTTTAATGCCATCAAACGTCATCTGTAACAAGGTGATTATAAAGTTAGTTATTGGATATACCGCGAATCATGTAGAGGGATGTGAGTGACCTAGATGGGATTTATCACTCCTACATAACAGGCTTCGGGCCCCTTGATTGAGTGAGACTGTGAAATGCATAGTCATGCTCAAATAAGTTAATATGAGATATTGATTTCATTTGTTGTTATAAAGTCTACTCGAGTATCAGGAAATGAATGATTGGACTATACAAGGGTGATGCATTCCATGCCTTGTGTTTAATCTAGATATCTTGACAAAGGGACTAAACGACATGGAAACATTGGTCACAGAAAGGTTATATCAAATCACTGATATTCTTATTACTTGGGTAGCAGCGATGTGTTGCTAGATACCGCTCACTGCTTGTAATATTAAAATGGGATTTTAATATTACTGCCAACGTAATGAGAACCTGCAGGGTCACACATATAGAGCAGACTAAAATTGGAGCAATGGATCCAAGTTGGACTCGGATTCAAATATGGGTCAGACTCATAACAGATGAGTCTAGGGTTACACAGCTTACCTTGCTGCTGCTCACACTCACTTAAAGCAGTCGCTATTATAAATAGTATTACTAAAGAGCTGTTAATATACATAATTTCAGAACCCTAGCCGCACTTACAGAAAAGTGAGTGAGAGAATGACAGGTTTCTTCTCTTCTCTTCGCAGCTAGCACTGTGTGAGAGACGTGAGGCTTCTTTTTGCAGACGTTGGATGTTCGTGAGTCTGTTCGTGTAGATACCGCAAAGACATCGTTTCTATTACGGTGTTAGTGATTCACATCCTTCCTTTTGATCACGTTTCAAGAGGTAAATAATTTAAAAAACTGAGATTATGGCTTTTCGCATAGATCCTCAGTGGGAATCCTAATTTTTTCGCTGCGTGATGTAACCGCAATTCCCAACAACAGAATCTACAAAAGGACAAAAAGTGCAAATACAAAATGTACACTAGACTACATGCATATACTTATAAAACACATTAGGAACTGAGGTTCACAAAAGCTATCATAATTGCTAAAAATTCAAGCATAAAAAGATATAGATGAAAATATAAACAATTTGCACCTGTACACAACCCTTACAAAAAGCACCACCACCAAGATATTCATTTGCAAAATCCACTTCAATAGCTCTACTTGATTGATCTTCTATAAGGCCTGAACTGTGAACATATGAAAATACTAAAGTATTATTATTACAAACCAAATGAAGCATTAAAAAAAACTAAAAGAAATTATATTTTGCTAACAATTGTATATAATTCCAACAGTTACCTCAAATGAATAGCCAAAAAAGCAGCAATCAACTCCTAAAAAGCAAACAATTGATTAGGTTAATTATAACCATCCTCAACATGTAAGTCACAATTATATGGGAAAAACAAAGAGCAAAACCAAGGTAAAAGAATCTATTGCACCTCACAAGCCACTTGTTAAAGGAAGCGTGCCAATTAAATATTACAGCACAGTCACAATATATCAATATTAGAAGCATTATCCTTATATAATAGATAGTTATACACAAAGCATCCTACCACATTCTTGTCCTACATTCACAAGTTACATTTACAATAAACTATATCTTTATATATAGCATATTAACATTTGATAGCTTGATACATTCACAATTTACAAGTTGCAACTTGCAAGGTTATGAAAGTATCACTATCCCAAAAAATACAAGAGCTTGTCAAATTACAAAAAATATAAGAGGCTAAGAGCTCATCACCAAAAAAAGAGAAGCTCATCATATCACAAAAGAACATAGGAGCCCATCACAAAAAAAGTGGAGCTCATCATATCATAAAAGAATATAGGAGTTTATCACAAAAAATATAAGAGCTCATCATAAAAGAGATTTGAATCTTCAATCTATGTCTTCCTGCTCATCCGAAATAATGACATTTAAGCCTTTGTCATTTTCATTAACTTTGGTTGGCTCTTCTTGCACATCTCCAAATGAACTTGATCCATCTACATATTAAAATAAATAATTTAAAGATAATTAATGATAAATAATAAGCAACGGGGCAAAGATGTTAGATGAAAGCTTGTAAAAAAATTTACCATTTAGTGAAACCCAAGTAACCAATTGCGAGTGCATATGAGAGCTTCCAAATTTTTTGAAAGCATACAACTTCTATACTTATTCAAGATACGACCACCAATACTAAAAGCTGACTCGGATGCCACTGTGGTGATTGGAATGCTCAATATATCACTAGTCATCCTTCCTAAGTCACCAAATCTATGACTACGATCTCTCTAATATTCCAAAACATCTAAATCCTTGTGACCTATAAGCTTTGCCTCTTCTAAATAGAGATCAAGTTCAGATTTCCTAACTAATAATGATTCTTTGCTCCCTTCTTGCTCAAAGTCCTACAACATTTCAAACAAATAAAAAAATATTTAAGTAGAATTAAATAAACATTTGAATAATTTAAAGGACTAATTAAACTAAAACTTACATCATAGTTGGTTGGCAAACTTGTTTTTACCCTCCTTTCATACGTTGAAGTTGAAGTGCTTGCATCCATTATAGAAGAAGGTGATGCACTTTTGTTGACATAATGGCTAAAATGTGCATACAAAGCTTTCTTCATATTGCTCAACTTCTCATCAACTATGAACTTATTAGAATAAAGTCTAGAGTAAGCATATCTCAAAAATTGAAACTTCATCCTAGGGTCAAGAACACAACCAAAAGCAAGAACTATGCTATACTCATTCCAATACTTGTCAAACTTAGCTATCATCTGTGAAGCCATATCTTTTATCACATGATCTTCACTCAACACATTATTTTTTTATAGAACCTCTATGGTCCATATTTGCATGAAATATATATTGGACGTAGGATATATGGAACCGAAAATTGATAACTTCGAGAAATGAAGTTATTTCACATGAATTTGAATGTATATGAGCATGCTTTCCTTAAATTTACAAGACCCAATGGTCCAATTCCTACATGATCTTGATGATTTAAGCTTTGTATCTCAATTGTTTAAGAATTCAATTTTTAATGCTTGTATTTAAGAAATTGAGATGGATTATGGCTTGATGAATTAAAGCATTATTTTTGTTGCAGAAATTCAAGAAGGAAAGACCTTGGAAAGGATAATGAAGCAAAGAAGAGTTCAAAATGGAGAAGGATGCAAAAGAGAAGCAAGGGCAGCCAACTCACGCCTAGGCGTGGAAAAATCATGCCTAGGTGTGATCCTCGTAGCATTTCAGGAATTTCCAAGCAGAGACCTCCACGCTTAGGCGTGGAAAAGTCATGCCTAGGTGTGTAACTCTCAGGTTTTCAGGGTACTCAGACAGAGAGCATGGGAAAATGACGCCTAGGCATGGATTGCACCTGAGACCACGTGCTTCATAACCACGCCTAGGCGTGAAAAAGCCAAGCCTAGGCGTGGGAAAAATCCTGATCCATGAAAATTAACTTTTAATATCTGATTTTGGGTATTGGGAGGGGGCTTCGGTTTTTCACAAATCACGAATTCTAGAGAGCAACTGAGAAGAGGAGGAACCCATTTGGATTGAAGGTGACTCAAGGAAGAATCAAGATCAAGGAAGAAGATCAAGCTTGGAATCTCTCCATTTTTGTCTATTCTTTCCCTTTACCTCTTGATTTGTAACTTGATGGATCATTTGATTTCATTTATTTTCTTCTCTTTCATGATGTGTAACTAAACTCTAATCTAGGGGCTCTCTAGGATCTTGCTATGGATTTAATTAATGTGTAATTAGTTGGGTATCCTTTCAATGAAATTGGTTTTGTTCATCCATATCTATGCTTAGTGCTTGTTATTGATTGGCCATCAATTGTATGTTTTTAATATTCCAATTGAACTAGAAATAGGGTGTTGCGAATATGGATGTGGTATGGTTGATGTATGTTCAATTACATTCTATTGGTAGGAGTGTGTTGATTAGCTAATGGGATGGACACATACCCATTAGTCATGCATAGCAAGTGTTTGATAATTGGTCTCAATGAGTGATTCTTATACTAATTCACATGGACACATAGTGGATTAGCTAAGTTTTGCATGGGTAATTGTCCTAGACATAGGCTCTTATCTATTGATGGTTATCAGCTAACAAATATCATTTCATTGATTGGTGCTTGTTAATTGCAATTATTCATTGAAGTAGCAAGTGAATAGGGACCCCTAGGCTTTAATCATTCTCATCTTCTCTTGTGGAATTGGTGTTTGGTGTTTCTTATTTTGTTTCTCTTAAATTGTTATTTTAATTGTAACTCATTCTCTTTCGTTTGCTTGGATAAAAATTTGTGAATTTTGGTTAAGTTTAACATTCTTCTAATTATTCAATCCCTTGGGACACGATACTCTAACTCTCCTTTATATTACTTATCGACCCGTGCACTTGCGGATTACGGACCAACAAGTTTTTAGCGCCGTTGTCGGGGATTGAGTTAGATTTTGTGTTATTTCTTACAATTATTCATAATTCTTATTTCAAGTTTTCCTTGTTGTTTTGTTTTGTTTTTCAGGTACTTAGCTCTTGTATGCGAAGGACTCAAAGTGTATCTCGATTTCCTTACGATCCTGAGATCGAGAGGACTTTTCGTAGATTGCTAAGAGAATGACTAGTACAAGGAAAGGCACTTGAATTGGATAGTGACTCGGCGATGGCGGAAGAAGCGAATACTGAAAGACTCTTGAGAGAGTATGCCACTCCAAATGCTAGGGACATTCGATCTAGCATTAGAAGGCCAGCTGTACAGGCATAGACTTTTGAGATCAAGCCTGCTATTATCCAGATGGTGCAGAATAATTTGCAATTTGCGGATCTTTCCCATGAAGATCTTAATGCTCATTTAGCCAACTTTCTGGAGATCTGTAGCATCAAGGGATGACTGATGATGCGGCTCGCTTGAGGCTTTTCTCTTTTTCCTTAAGGGATAGGGCCAAGGTATGGCTTCAATCATTACTTGAACATTCCATCACTACTTGGAAAGAGCTGGCTCAGAAGTTCTTAGATCGATTCTTTCCTCCCATGAAAGCAATGAAGTATAGGAATGACATCTTGTCCTTCAGACAATTCGAAGGAGAAACCTTGTATGAGGCATGGGAATGATTCAAGGAGTTACTAAGGAAATGCCCCCATCATGGTATAGCAAAATGGATATTGGTTCATACTTTTTACAATAGTTTGACAACCTCCATTCGATCCATAATTGATGCAGCAGCTGGAGGGGCTCTCATGAGCAAGACCGTGGATGCAGCCTACAACCTTTTGGAGGAAATGGCTAATAACAATTATCAGTGGCCAGCTGAGAGAGTTACTCCCAAGAGATTAGCAGCAGGTATTCATGAAGTTGATGCTCTTACATCGCTTACAGCTTAAGTGGCAGCTCTTTCTAAGAAGTTGGACACCATGGGAGTCAATTCTGTAGCAAGTGGAGCTAATAATTCAGCTGATATCTGTGATCATTGTGGGGACCTTCATTCAACTGCTAATTGCACAGCTAGCCTGGAAAGTGTGCAATATGCAAATCAATTCCGTCAGCCAATTCACAATAATGTTTTGGGTAATTCTTATAATCCTAGTTGGAAGAACCATCCTAATCTCTCATGGGGTGGACAAGTTCAAGGTCCTTCTTCCTCTTCTTATCAGACTAGGGAAGCTCCCCGTGCTCCTCCAGGTTTTCAACAGCAGAGCCCCCTTCAAGCCCAAACTTCAACATCAACTTCAACTTCTAATTTGGAGAAGATGTTTACTCAGTTTATGACTAGCCAGCAAGAGTACATGACTAAGACCGACTCAAGGCTTGCTTCCCATGATGCTTTGATGCAAAGCCAAGCAGCTTCATTGAGGAATCTTGAGACCCAAGTGGGTCAACTTGCCCAAGCTCTAAACAACAGGCCCTCAAGAAGTTTTCCCAGTGACACCATCAATAATCCTAAGGGTGCATCTCATGAGCATTGCAAGGTTGTCTCATTGAGGAGTGGGAAAGAGATTGAAGGGAATCCCAAGACTAAACTGCTTCAACAAGAAGTGGAGGTAGCTCAAGATGAAGAGGTTGTGAGCCAAGATGTGGAGAAAAATGAAGAAATTGCAAAGGGGAAGATTGAAGACAAGAAGAAGGAAGACAAGCCTTATACACCACCTCTACCTTTTTCCAACCGGTTAGTTAAATAAAAGCTTGATGCTCAATTCAAAAATTTTTTGGAGATTTTCAAGAAACTTCACATTAACATACCGTTTGCTAAGGCTTTGAAACAAATGCCTAGTTATGTGAAGTTCATGAAAGATATTTTGTCTAAGAAGAGAAGACTGGGGGATTATGAGACAGTAGCTCTCATAGAGGAGTGCAGTGCCATATTGCAAAACAAACTACCTCCGAAGCTCAAGGATCCAGGGAGTTTCACCATCCCTTGCACAATCGGTGAGAAATTTTGTGGTAAGGTATTATGTAATTTGGGAGCTAGCACTAATCTCATGCCCTATTCCATTTACAAAAGACTAGGTTTGGGGGAAGCTGCACCTACTTCAATTACCTTATAGTTAGCAGATAGATCCCTTATTTACCTGAAGGGGGTTCTTGAGGATGTGTTGGTTAAAGTGGACCAGTTTATCTTCCCTACGGATTTCGTCATACTTGATATAGCGGAAGACAGTAAAGTCCCTTTGATTTTAGGCCGACCCTTTCTTACAACTGGAAGAACCTTTATTGATGTGGAGAAATAAGAACTTACCATGAGAGTTCAAGATAAACAGGTTACCTTCACTATTTTCAAAGATACCAAGAGCCCTCAAGATCAAGAAGAATGTTCTGTGGTGACTGTAGCTGAAGGGAAGGCATCCGAGGCAAGGGATTTAATTATTGTCTATGATCCTAGTACAAGTCATGTGATCTCTGCAGATGATGAAGAAGAAGTTCAACTGAAGCAGCGACACGCAAGCAGGGTGGTTTACTCATGCAAATCACCCATTGAAGAGGCTCTAACCATGGAGTTAAAACCTTTGCCATTTCATGCATAGCATGCTTACTTTGAAGAAAAGGAGGAAGATCCTCCTCCCATAAGCACGTGCAAGTGAAACTAAAAATAAAGTCCAGCCAGGACTATAATTAAGGCGTTTGTTGGGAGGCAACCCAATTTCCTAACCCTATCTCTTCGCTTAGGACAATTTTATGCATGATTTTTCTTTTATTTTGTATTTTTGTTTGATTTTGTTTTATTGTTTTACAGTGTTTGTTTTTCAATTTGATGCTTTGATTGTTCCTGTCATTCCTATGCTGTTTCTTAGATGTTTGAGAATAAGGAGGGTGTGTTTGATGCATGAATGTGTGGTATTCTGGTGTTGCTATTCAGAATTTTGATCTAGGGTCCCATGCCTAGGCATGGTTTTTACACGCCTAAGCGTGGTTGTCTCAGCTACTGTAAGGAATTTTCCAGAGAGTTCCACGCCTAGGCGTGTGTAATTCATGCCTAGGCGTGGTCCTCTCTGTGTTTTTAGTAATGTTGGCCTGCAAGAGTCACGCCTAGGCGTGATTTTTACACGCCTAGGCGTAGTTTCCTGTTCTGAAAAAAAATTTAAATTTTTTTTTAATTCCCACGCCTAGGCGTGGTAATGTCACGCCTAGGCGTGATGTGTCTGCTGCTGCACAAAACGCAGCAGCCCTCTTTTTCGTTCTATTCTCCTTTTTCTCCTCTCAAATCCCTAATTCCCCTTTTCTGATTTCTTCCCCACCCACACCACCGTAACCCCTCCAATCTTCTCACACTTCTTCACCTAAACCACCTTAGCCTTCTTCTCCTCCTTCTTCCCCACAATCTTCTTCTCTAACCTCCCTCATCCATATTTTCTTCTCCACGAGCTCCACACCACCGTAACCCCTCCACCAAAACACCATCACCGTATCTCTTCCCCATATTTTTCCCAACCCAATAGCCACCGTACCCACATTTTCTTCCTTATCCCCCACGAACCTAACACCACCACCGTACTATTTTTTTTTTTTTTGTTTGTGTGTTTGTTTTGGGTTTCCTGCTAGCTCCGGGTGCCTTGTTCATTTCCTGCTCCTTCAAGGTTAGTTTGCTTTTCCATTTCCCTGCACTTTCTGTTTTCTTTGGTTATCATGTGTTCTGTTTGCACATTTTACAGTTTGTAAATATTTTATTTGTTGATTGCTCATCATTTGCTCTCTTGTCAAGTTGTTTCTAATTGATTGCTGGTTATTGTTTATCTCTGGTTTGTAAATATTTTTTATTTCCATTGGGCTTGTGGCTTGGTCATTTCTAATTGATTGTCTATTTGTGTTAATCCTCTGCTTGTTGACATACGTGAGGTGTTCCTTAAGTTTGAGTCACCCTGTGGTTGTTCTTAGTATCTGTTGTCATTTTTGGGTGATTGACTTGGTTTGATTCTAGGTTGTGCACTGGCTGAGCTGAGACTTGTTTACATTGTAACTTGCTTATTGCTGATTGGATTATGATATGTCAATGCTTGTTTCAAAGTTGGACCCTGTTGCATGCTGTGGATTGTTGAATTATTGGTTAACTTAATGCATATTTGTGTTGTACATACTGCATGACTCTGATCTGCTTGCATTTTTGGCTGGTTATTGCACTGGGTTGCTTGATTGCATTGCATGCTGTCTTCTTGGAAATGGCTGATTTCATTGAAATTATTCTCAGTCTTTGTTCAAATGGTAATAACCAGCACCATCTTCTTTTTCAGGTTGTTCCTAAACATGTCAAAGAGACAACGCAAAACTGTTGAGGCTAACCCAAGTAACACAGAGGATGCTGAGGAAATTCTCATCTATGACCCACAGATTTTCGTATCTCAAGAGGCATATGATTACTTCTGGCAGCATTTGAGGAAGATTAACATCATCACTGAGTGGGGATTCCATGACCTTAATGTGGTACGATATCCCGCCATTACTAGTGCCACTAAGGAGCTCCACTGGCAACATTTTGCGGAGCATCCTATGGAAGAACCAGTTGCTGCAATAGTCAAGAAATTCTATGCCAACGCATTTGCTGAAAAGCGTTCTGAGACCACTGCTAAAGTCAGAGGGAGGACTGTTAACTACTCTGTTGAGCGCATTAGCCAGGTTTTGCACCTTGGCCCTCCTCCACTGGTATGTGCGTACCAAACCCTGCAGCTGCCGGAAGAGGATGGTGGTACACCTTTTGAAACAGTACTGGCAGCCATCTCTGATTCTACCTTTCCTGTTCAAGTGCAATGCAACACAGATCATTTGATCTGTTTCATTAAACAGGAAAGTCTGCGCAAAGAGCTGCGCCCGTGGAACCATTTCATCTACTCCTCATTGCTACCTACGAAGCATAGATCAAAGATTTATCCTGAGTGCACATACATGCTATATGCCATCCATACTCTTCAGCGGGTGGACATTGCGCAGATTCTTTATGATCACCTCAAGCTTTGCATCACATCGAAGCTGAAATCGTTGTTCTTCCCCTCTCTTATTTGTGCGCTGTGTCGAAAATCGAAAGTGACTTGGAAGGACACTGAAGTCCGTGTGAAGCTGAAGACTCCCATGACAAAACAGGCAGTGCAGACCATTATGACTGCTCAGGAGAAGCGCAGGCGAGCCCCGGTCCAGCCCCCAGTTCCAGATCCCGAGCCTGCTCCTGCACCTGCTCCACAGCCTGTTCCAGTTTTTGATGCCGCCTGGGCACACTCCATTGAGCAGCGCCTGGATCGGCAGCAGGAGATGCTAACTACGCAGCAGGAGATGCTGGCTTCGCTTTACCAGGGCATTCATTGGATGGCCTTGGGTCAGAGGCGCCCAATGGATGATTTTCCAGCATTTCCTCCTTTTGCAGCTCCACCAGTTACAGCTTCACCTTCTCCTCCACCTCCTCCACCTACTGATGATACGGAGATGGGCGCTGAGGGTGATGACCTGTTGGATGAGGATGACTTGATTTGAAGCACCAACCTCCTATTTTTATGCTCTTTCTATTTTATTTTTCTGTCTTTACTTTATGTCCACTGTACATACTTTATTGGAGACTTGATTTCTTTTGGTTACAGTGGGACACTGCATGACTTAGGTTTGGGGGGAACTTTATGATCTTTTTGTGATTGCTTGTTGAATCATTGTTTTGGACATATATATATTGATTCCCTTCTCTTTGCTTTTGCTTTTGCTGAAATTTCAAATCTGAGTAAGCATGATTAAGCCTTGAGGGTTACGTGAATTAGGAATTGAATTGATGAATGTGTGTTGAGGCAAGTTGAATTGGTGCATGCCTGATTTCTGATTAGAATATCTAATGAATGTATGGATCAAATATACACCTCACTGCTTGGGAACTCAATTGTAAAAATTCAAAATTTTGTGCTTACACTTATTGCCATAATTGGATATGAGAGAAATTCCCTGTTGCATGTGTGGTGGATTCTGGAATATGAATGAAATGCATGATTGGCATGTGTATAGTCAATTTTGCATCTTAGAAGCTTGTTTGATTCCCTTTTGAGGTGAAATCCTAGGCAATGCGTTTTTAGTGAAATGACTAGGGCACTTATTTGGACCGATTGAGCTTTTCAAGCCAACCTTGATTGAATGATATCCCTAGTACCCATTTTGAAGCCTAGTGTGCGTGTGTGTGGCCTAATTTTCATTTCTTTAACCCTAATCTCTCCACCCTCTTAAACCATGCTTGTGAAAGAAAAAATCTCTTCCCCTCATTACAGGTCCCTTGTTGAGCACATGATTAAGCAGTTCTGTTGTTTTGAGCCATAGTGTTGTGTATGATGCTAAGAATCCAAAAATTTGTGATTACCAGCTTTCATTCAAAAATGATGTTCATAAAAAAAAAGAAAAAAAAAAGAAGAAAGAAAGAAAATAAGTGGGCTATTGTGTAAATTAAAGCCCTTTTGATTATGTGATGAGAAAATAGAATAAAGAAGATTGATTCTTCAAGTTGGTTTGTGTTTATGCATCTACATGCTTGACTTGATTCAATGGAAGTGGTTGATTATGTGTTTGATATTTGAATTAAAATCTTTTCCCTTCTTCCTTAGCCACTACCCTTAGCCTTAGATTATAAGCTTAAAAGATCCTCATGATCTTTGATTCTGTCTTGCCTACATTAGTGGAGAAATGGATGAAGGACATTCTTTTGAGAGTACATGTGCATTTTATAATTCATCCATCTTGCTCTTCATGATTAGAAAAGGGTCTTAAACTCGTGAGCTTGGGAAATCTTTTATGCACAAAAATGGCATAAAAGGGTGAGCATGGTAGTTGAGATTTTCTTGCATGTGTGGACCTTGTTGTGAGGTTTGAAAATTGATTTCTGAGGGTATGAATGATAATTGGAAGCCGGATTTGCCCTAGTTCAATTTGCCTCATATTTCTTGACCTTTGGATTGGATTGTGATTCCTTTTCCTGCTTGGTTTAGTTTGCTCAAAGACTAGCAAAACTTTAGGTTTGGGGGTGTGATAACTTCAGGAAATGAAGTTATTTCACATGAATTTGAATGTATATGAGCATGCTTTCCTTAAATTTACAAGACCCAATGGTCCAATTCATACATGATCTTAATGATTTAAGCTTTGTATCTCAATTGTTTAAGAATTCAATTTTTAATGCTTGTATTTAAGAAATTGAGATGGATTATGGCTTGATGAATTAAAACATTATTTTTGTTGTAGAAATTCAAGAAGGAAAGACCTTGGAAAGGATAATAAAGCAAAGAAGAGTTCAAAATGGAGAAGGATGCAAAAGAGAAGCAAGGGCAGCCAACTCACGCCTAGGCGTGGAAAAATCACGCCTAGGCGTGATCCTCGCAGTATTTCAGGAATTTCCAAGCAGACACCTGCATGCTTAGGTGTGGAAAAGTCACGCCTAGGCGTATAACTCTCAGGTTTTCAGGGTACTCAGACAGAGGCACCCACGCCTAGGCGTGGGAAAATGACGCCTAGGCGTGGATTGCACCTGAGACCACGTGCTTCATAACCACGCCTAGGCGTGGAAAAGCCAAGCCTAGGCGTGGGAAAAATCCTGATTCACAAAAATTAGCTTTTAATATCTGATTTTGGGTATTGGGAGGGGGCTTCGGTTATTCACAAATCACGAATTCCAGAGAGCAAGTGAGAAGAGGAGGAACCCATTTGGATTGAAGGTGACTCAAGGAAGAATCAAGATCAAGGAAGAAGATCAAGCTTGGAATTTCTCCATTTTTGTCTATTCTTTCCCTTTACCTATTGATTTGTAACTTGATGGATCATTTGATTTCATTTATTTTCTTCTCTTTCATGATGTATAACTAAACTCTAATCTAGGGGCTCTCTAGGATCTTGCTATGGATTTGATTAATGTGTAATTAGTTGGGTATCCTTTCAATGAAATTGGTTTTGTTCATCCATATCTATGCTTAGTGCTTGTTATTGATTGGCCATCAATTGCATGTTTTTAATGTTCCAATTGAACTAGAAATAGGGTGTTGCGAATATGGATGTGGTATGGTTGATGTATGTTCAATTACATTCTATTGGTAGGAGTGTGTTGATTAGCTAATGGGATGGACACATACCCATTAGTCATGCATAGCAAGTGTTTGATAATTGGTCTCAATGAGTGATTCTCATGCTAATTCACATGGACACATAGTGGATTAGCTAAGTTTTGCATGGGTAATTGTCCTAGACATAGGCTCTTATCTATTGATGGTTATCAGCTAACAAATATCATTTCATTGATTGGTGCTTGTTAATTGCAATTATTCATTGAAGTAGCAAGTGAATTGGGACCCCTAGGCTTTAATCATTCTCATATTCTCTTGTGGAATTGGTGTTTGGTGTTTCTTATTTTGTTTCTCTTAAATTGTTATTTTAATTGCAACCCATTCTCTTTCGTTTGCTTGGATAAAAATTTGTGAATTTTGGTTAAGTTTAACATTCTTCTAATTATTCAATCCCTTGGGACACGATACTCTAACTCTCTTTTATATTACTTGTCGACCCGTGCGCTTGCGGATTACGAACCAACAGAAATCATATTGGTAATTTCATAAAAAGGCTCCAAAAATTCACACATCTTCTTTCCTCTTTCCCAATCTTCATTTGATGGACAATGCTTATAATTCACATCATTCCAACCCAAGCTTGTAAATGCACTTTTATACTTGATTGCACTCTCAAGCATCAAGTAAGTGGAGTTCCATCTAGTGGACACATCCAAACGCAAGCCAACACTACTATCAATGTCACCAACTTATTTAACACATTGAAGAAATTGTTTCGTCATTGATTCCGAACCCCTCACATATTTCACGCTCTCCCTAACTTTGCCACCTTTAAGCCTTATTGAACTATGAGGTTCAAGATATGTGCACAACATCTAATATGAAAAAAAGTCTCCATTACATAACAAATTATTTGACAAGCAAAGTTGACTTTTCAAGATATTTTGCATGCTATCATTGGAGGAAGCATTATCTAGAGTAATTGAAAAAACCTTTTTTTTCTATTCCCCATTCTTTCAAAAAGTTAAGCACTTTTCTTGATAGCTCATAACCAGTATGTGGAGGTTCCAAATGACAAAAGTTCAACAACTTACTATTTAACTTCCAATTTTCATCAATAAAATGAACAATTAGAGTGATATAACCACGAGTAGTGCAAGAAGTCCAACAATCAGATATCAAACACACTCTACCATTAATTCTAGTCAATTGATTTTTCAATTTCTCTTTTTCAAGCAAATAAATCTTCATCACATCAGTAGTGGTAGTATTTCTAGAAATAATAGTGTTCTGACCACAAGAAAGATATTGGCATAATGCTCTAAATCCAACCCACTCAACACATTGAAATGCAAGATCATGCAATATAATCATTTGAGCTGTCAATTCACGAACAACCTTTTGGTCAAGCTTTCTAGACCTAATTTTGGCGGTATAATCAAGTATCATATTCCCCACATCATCAAATCTAGGAATCTTTGCACATTTGAAAATGTGACGATTTAGGTGAGATGTACCCCCTTTACTTGAACAAATATACTCCTTACCACAACCCTTACATTTAAACTTTTCTTTTCTATCTGTGGTGAAACCAATTTTCTCAAAGTATTTCTAAGCATTTGAGGTTTGAGTTCTAGCCTTTTTCAATTGTGGTTCAGAACTCTCTTCAACTTTTATAAATGTTTTTGAATTCTGTTGTTCCAAAATTTTGCAATCATCTTCAACATTAACATTAGGATTACTCATATTCCTAGACCGGAGACTGCAACATATAAAAAAAGTATAGTTTAACTTCTTAGCTTTCATAGTTTTTCTTTTTTAAATTGTAAAAAAACCTAGAAAGAAATAACTGAGAAATGTTGATTTTTTGGACAAGTAGCTAAAAGCCTAAAATAGATCAACACAGAACCTGGAAGGCTGGAACATGGAACATGGAACGTGGTCACTGCCTTGCTTGAACCTGGAACGTGGTCGACATAGTACACACAGGAACATGGTTGGTGCCTCACCGGTGGCGCTACTTGCTGGAAGCTTGGAATGTGGTCGAAGTCGTACTCACATGAACGTGGTTGGTGCCTCACCGGCGGTGCTGCAGATAAGTGAAGAAAATGAAGAGATGAATACTGACACGATAAAATTACATCTCAGCCCATGATGTTTTCCTCTACCAAGAACGAACGACTGAGACTAAAGAAATCAAAACTAAGTAATTATAAAAAAACTTTGTGTTGTTGCAGAAACAGAAGTGGTGAATGGTGGCCTTAGAATCATCCTCACTTTCATGAATGTGATTGATGGGTTTATACAAAGGAAAATTGTACACCCATATCAAATGCTTTCTCCACAACATCAACAGTGGACAGGAGAGGGGGACGAGTCACGAGGTGGGGGTGGTAGGGGTGAGTGAATGGGCAAGGTCAACAAGGGGTTGGTGGTGGGGGAAGGGCATTGGGACAACAAAAATAGGGGGAATGTGCCCATCGGGGGGGGAGGAGGGACAGAGACCAAGAGATGGAGAAGGAAAAAATAAAAATAGGGAGGAAGCTTTTGTTTCTAGAAATGAGGAGGAAAATATATGGTAAATTAAAATTTGTTTTATCTATTAAAATATATTTAATTAAATTTTTATAAAAATGTTATATAATTATAAATAACTAATTTCAATTTTTCATTAAACAAAATGTTAAATCAAAATTTATAATTTAAATGTTAATAACATAAGTCAATATAGAAAATTTAACCACTCAAAATCATATTGACATCAGCAACATGATTTGAATTCTTCGTTTGACTAGTTGAGATGGTATTTGAATGTGGAGATAAAATTGAAAAAGACGTAATATCACTTGCATTTGGAGATATTAATGCGGTTGGTGACCACTTATTAGTTTTGTGTTGCGTGCGTTATTTACTCAAGTGGCAGAACCACTTTGATCAATATCACAACCTTCCTCTATTCACTGAGACTCTGCCTTGGGAAATTGAAAAAGCAGGTAAATGATTTGGTGGTAATTACTAATTGGTAAAGTGGGTAAAACGCAACTAAAGGGTAATATTTATGTTATATACATTACATAGTTATGTTAGTAATGGAGTGTTATATTGTTGTGCAGTGTTATTGTATTGATTTACAATTTTTTTTATTTTTTATTTTACTTGAGTTAGGCTGTGTTAGTGTTTTTTTTAATTTTTTTACAATTATAACAAAAAAATAAAGAAAGCAAAAAAAAAAATTCGAGCCAACAGGCTGACCCATGTCGTGTTGGGCCAAATTCGGACCAGCCTATTCGGGCTAAAATTTATTTTTCTACTAAAATTTTTAGCCCAGCCCATCTAATTTGTAGGGCTATTCGGGCTGGCCCATCGGGCTTGGCCCATTTTGACACCACTAGGCAGAAGCACCAGACCACTTTCACGTGGTTGGCCCCCTCCCCCTCCTTTTTGTTTTCCTTTTGACATTTGAATAAAAATAATCAATAAAAAAGAGAAAATAGGTGGGCTAAACTTTCGGGTCATTGTCCTTAAAAAAACAAAAAACAAAAAAATAGAGTAGAAGAATAAGAAACATAAAGCTAAAAAAAAAGGGGTTTAGTATTAGAAGAGTGTTTTAATTAGTGAGTTAAATTTCCTGTTTCTTTTTTTGGGCTAAGGTCAATTTGCTTAGTAATTTTTGTGACTTAGTGAAAATAATAAATTAAAAAATGTAGGAATAAAATTGTAGGAGATTAGATAAAAATAAAAATATAAAAAAAAAAAGAAAAAGTAAAAAATGGTATACGTAAAAAAAATGAAAATAAAAGAAAACATAGAAATGGGGCCAAAAAGGTAATAAGAAATAATTTTTGTGAGTTATGTTGATGTTAATTTGAGTATTTTGTCTGTTTGTGGGTTGTGCCTCATTTTTATGTCTGTTGACATGTTGCTTGAGTTGATCCATTGTTGATAATTTAATTTAAAAGCTTTAAGTTTTTTTATTTATTAAAATTGACTAACCCATAATTATTTTTTAGAGAACTACGTGACTTTGAGTTTCTCATTGCACCTACGGATACGTAGGAGCAGAATCTTTATTCTGTCAAGTCAAAAATTAAAGTTTCATAATTTGATTTTTTTATTTTTATAAAAAAATAGTTACAATGTTTTTATGAGGAGTAAAATAAAAATATTTGAGATTAGCAAGTTTTTTTTGCACAACTGACTTAAGGTACCGTCGCATGGCGGGTGTGTTAGGGGTGCTGTGGGATTAAGTTTCTACCATTCCCTATTCATAACCGACTCCCGAATCTGATTTGGTTTTCAAAGACTATTTTTGAAAAAAAGGTTTTCTAATTTTTCCTAATTTAAATAAAATTGGTAGTGATTTTATTTTTTATTTTTTTAAATTTCGTAAGTCGCTATATTTCGCCGCAATCACCAGTCGCGACAGTCTATATTGGGGGGCATAAGACATTTGAGATTAGCCATCATGTTGATAGGAATAAGGTAATCAACTTGATAGAGAGGACATGTTCTTGTATGAAGTGGCAAATGACTAGAAATCCTTGTAGCCATGATGTGGCTACAATATTTAATGAGGAAGGAAGGCCATAGAGCTATATGGATCCCATATTATCCAAAGAAACCTTCTTGGAAGCATATGATTATCACATTCATCATATGCCTAGGGAAGACGATTGGTTTGAGTGTAACAATGATGAAATCTTGCATCGAAAAATCAAGATAGCACTAGTTAGGCCAAAAAAGAAAAGAATTTGAGAAGAGAGGGAACCTTCAAGCACAAATAGATTTAGCAAGAAGGGAACCATAATGAAGTATAGGAATTGCAATAAAGAATGACACAAAGCTAGATCTTACAAATAGCCTCTGAATCCAAATAGAAAGGTTTATAAGATGAAGTCAAAGAAAGCATAAATGCTAAGGAGGGAATCAAGGAGAGTCAATAAGGATAAATAGTGGTGGCAAACAATTAAGGACATAGGTGATTACATTTTGGAATATTTTGACTTTGTAGTGTTTCAATGTATACGGGGTTATGGTATACTTTTGTAATGTTTTGAGTTTTTTACTGTTTTAAAAGAGATAAGGCCATATTTTGGAATCTTGTATTTACTATAGTATTTAACTTTTGGAACTAGTTCCTATTTGTATTGACTCCATGTTATCATTGAAATATTACTCTCCCTCATAATTATTCCTTATTTTCAAGTTCTACTTATTTATGGTTGTAATCTAGTTTGGGGTTCTTCAATTCTGACTTTGAGTGTTATTTGATTTGGGGTTCTGGTTTGGTGTGGGGTTTTGGTGCTGGTTTGCAAGTATAGTATGAGTGTGAAGTAATGGTATGATTTGCAAGGTTGTAGGTCTGGTATGCATTTGGGGCTCTGATCTGATGTGAGGTTTTGGTACGGGTTTATGAGTTTGATATGAGTGTCAATATATAATTTCTTGAGCAAGTATGGTCTGTCATGGGTATCAGTATAGGTATCAGTCTGGTTTGGATAGTGATTGCTAATCAAGTATACATTTTAAGTCAAGTATGGTTTGAAGGTTATGATTTAGTTTGATATGTGATTCTATGATTTTGTGATATATTATATTTTGTCTGATTGTGATTTTTGGTCTAATATGATTTGAAGGTCATAATTTATGGTCTGGTTTGTAATTATGTGATATACCATATTCACAATTCCTAGTTCAATTAGTGTTGTAGTCATTTGGTCAATATAAATACACCTTACCAATGTTGGACCCCTGCACAAGTTTACTATCCTTTGCAGATTTTGCTGTCATATATGTACATGTAATAACAAGATATGTCTATGGTCATTTGGTTAATATAGATGTACCTTAAGTTCCTTACCTGTAGATGTTCACTATCCAGTGCATATTTGGTCAATTAGAGTTCATACTTTATCAAACTTTTTGGTTTGTTTTGTTGGTCAATAATTGGTGTACTTCTTTTAAAAAAAATACTTTAGTTGATATCTAAATATTTTTGCCTAATGTTTTGTTAGGACTTCTAGGTAAAGTCTGGACCTAACCATCACTTTGGGTGTGTTTGGATTGCTATTTACAACTCCAAAATTACGTTTGCATTCTTCAAACATGTCTAAAATGTAATGCCAACATGTTTGGAAAATTTTCTCTAGAATTAAGTTTGAATGCAAACTTAAGTTTAGCCCCTCAAATAGAAAAGCAGCATTTTGTTGCTTTTATGTTGAAAGAAAATCAATTTGTGTGCATATAGACAAATATACCTTTATAATTTGATATTAAATACTATTTTAATAATATTTAAATTATTATATCACATAACTTAATAATTATTAAAAATTATTGTAATTATTGTAATTAAATTCATCCAAAATTAAGTTTAAAAACTCTAATCCAAACACACACTAAGTGGGCAGAGCACTTCAAAGCTTTGAGGGATGACGAGAATTCTCATGTAGTCTATTTCTACTCATTAATTTTGTACTAAATACTAATCAATCACTTCTAATCTTTATCCAAAAAATACAATAATTAGAGAACCATATGAACAAAGAGAACAAGAAAAATCATTAGGTGTAAACTATCAAGAAAAAATTTAATTTAATTATAATTTTTTATGTGTATTTAAATTTAATTATAATTTCGATGTATAATTTATGCATTTTGTTGCTATTTATTATATATATATATATATATATATATTGTTGGTGAGAGGAGTGTTTATTGTAAGAAGTGAGAGAAGTGAATTTTGACAATTCGATCTTATATGAATGGTCAAGATTAAAATATAAATTCATGTGACTTTTTTATGTGATCACATGATCTTTAAGTAACTTTTAATCTTGATCATTTATATATAGTTATATGTTAAAATTTATTTCTCTCACCCTCTCAATATAAAAACTCATCTCACTAGATATGTCCCCCATACATATATTGTTTAAGTATATTTAAAAAATGATGAAATGAAATAAAATGGTAATATTAATGTTGTAATATAAATTTCATACTCTGTTAAATAATTACACATTCAAAAGTGATTTTGATTAATGTCATCCAGATAACATTTATTTTGTCAAAATTATGTTTGATATAAAAGTTTCCAAAAATAAATCATGTTATTGTAAACCTTCTTTTAACCAAAATCAAGTTTACAAAATCAAGTTAACTCAAACTCAAGTTTGCAAACTATAATCCAAATATTGATTTTGTTCCATAGCCTAAAATTTTTTCTATGACAAATGAACAAACTATAATTAAAGCTCAACCTGCTAGCCAAATCAAATAAAATAAAGACCCATTAAAAAAATGAAAAGTGGGTCTAATGCGATAATGCCTAACTCGATATCTTTAGTTTTGGAATTAAATAAAATAAAGATCTAATAAAAAATAAAAGTGGATCCAATGCCTAACTCGATATTTTCAATTTTGGTACGGTTTATTCTAAAAACTAACTATTCTGTCCTCTACTTGAGGGGGATTAGTCGCCAGTAAGCCCCACCTTGGTCATCTAGTAGTCCGTTGGTTAGAGACGGGTGGAATACCTATAAAGGCACTTCAATCAATCCGTCTCGGAGTCAAGATGGTGATGAAGGTGTCGGTAGAGAAAAGTGAATGTGCAGAGCTTTTGCTACTAAGGGTACTTAAATAGGGATCTCATATGCTGATTGGGTTCATTGAGTTTATTGGGCCTATATAGACTAATCAGTTGGGGTGAAGCCAACCGGGCTTACCCGAGTTTATTGGACCTAGATGGTCTACAACCCTCCAGCTCGAGAAATCAATGATGAAATCCCAAGCTTGTGTTAGTAATTATTAGACTTATCTGAGAGCCTTGCTGTAGACTGTCTAAGCCCAATAAACTTGGGTAAGCCCGATTGGCTTTGTCCCAACTGATTAGCTTATATAGGCCCAATAAACTCGATGAGCCCAATTAGTACCCGAGATCCCTATTTAAGCACCGCTAGTAGCAGAAGCTAGGCATGTTCACTTTTTTCTATTGACACCTTCATCACCATCTTGACTCCGAGACAGATTGGTCGAAGTGCCTTTGCGAGTATTCCACCCATCTCCTACTAATGGACTGCTAGACAACCAAGGTGGGCTCTTTGGCGACCAATCCCTTAGGTAGAGAACGGAACATCTTGTGGACCGTCAAGGCCCAATAAACTCGGGTAAGCCCGGTTGGCTTTGCCCCTACTAATTAGCTTATATAGGCACAATAAACTCGGTGAACCTAATCAGCACCCAACATCTCTATTTAAGCACCCTTAGTAGTAGAAGTTAGGCACGTTCACTTTTCTCTATCGGCACCTTCATCACCATCTTGACTCCGAGATGAATTGGTTGGAGTGCCTTTATGAGTATTCCACCTATTTCCAATCAACGGACTGCTAGACGACCAAGGTAGGGTTCTCTAGTGACCAATCCATCAAGTAGAGGACAGAACACCAACTTTAGTGCACTTAAGTGACACTATTCCAAAATCCGGACTGTGCACTAAAGTAGTTACTCTCCTTCAAGTGGCACAATTAATTGGACTTGCATTAAAAAAAGAAGAAAATATTCTATTTAGTGCAAGTTGATCAACTGTGGGGGAATTTAGGAGGAGAAATGATCCGTCTCCAAATTAAAGTAGTGATTGGAAGTTCCTCCCCTTGGAGAAGGCCCTAACCAAGAGCCCCAGCAAATGTCAAATTGAGACTCACGAGTCTTCCTTTCTTTATAGGCATGACAATATTATATTATAAAGGCATGGCAATATTATATTATAAAGACTACCGACCAAGTTGAAGTTTAAAAAAATGACAAAACTTACTCCGTCTGTCTCTTTATAACTTGTCTTTTAAAGTATTTTTTATAAGAATTAAAGATAAAATTAAATAGATCCAAATAGAAGAGAATATGATATAATATAATTAAATTATTATTTGTTTCATTCTATTTATTTTTTCCATTAATCTTACTTCATACAGTAAATTCTTTTCCATTAAGAAAGGTAAAGTTAAAAAAATTAATAGTTTTTTAATATTCTTAAATGATAGATAATTTAAGATAAACAAAATTTTAAAAAAATAATTATTAAGGAATGAAGGAGTATATAAAGTTCTTTAAGAATTGTTTCTCAATAAAAACATAGTATGTATGTTATTTTTTACCATTTATCAATAAAAATTTTAAAAAATAATAAAATGACTAAAAAAATAGATATATTATATTTTTATTAAAAAATAGTACCACATACACATAAAGTTAAATTTTATCTTTAAATAATGAAGATTTTAGTGCAAGTAGTGCTACAATTCACAAGCTGTTTGTTACGTAAATAATAATATATCTCATCGCTTCACTTAGTGGAACCCCAAGTTAAAGCTTTGCTTCCAAGTTCCTATAACCAAACAACAATAACATAGACCCCCAAGCACTCAATGATGTTACAGTCCTCTTTCTGCGTTGCTTCTTAAATTCATGGAATTCACGGTTGACTTGGGACAAGACCCTCAAGAAATGGCACAAAGCAAATGATGTGTTTCTGGATGTATGATTACAATTGACCATCTCTTTCACAGGCCAAGTTTAAGAAAATTACTAAGCAATAAATTATATCCAATTTCAATTGTTAAGAGTAAAATTTTTGCCTAAACTATGGGTACCTAATTGGGTGCACCAGTCCAATTATGATTTAATATTTTTATAGATAATTGTGTTACATAATTAATTTCACAAAAATTAATAAAAATATTAAGTTTTAATTGACTTGATGCATCTAGCTATGATACCCATGATTTAAATAAAAATTTCTTTGTTAGAAGAAGACTTAAGGAATATTGAGCACAAATTAAACTAAAAAGTCTGAGATTTAAGTTGCTCCTAACTACACCAAACAAAATTTACAAATCATAAGGCTAACACCTCAACTTGCCATTTCCCAATTATTTTGTGATTTTCTATTGAGGGTACCTAGCTAACCCTTGAAAGAGGCAGGCACAACAGGATCAAACTATCCAAAACCCTGCTGTTTCAACCAAAAACATCAGATATCTTCTCTGCAAAGAAATGAAGAAGACAGAGAAAGGCATGGCCCTATCAACACGAAATAAATTGTTCTCTACATTAAAATAATAATTCTTATTGTAATTTGAAAATTCTGATCCCAGAATTGTTTATGGTCCCTCTAATTTCCTCATCCCGCTTTCTCTTTGACAGAGACAAGGAAGACATGGCTTTGGCCGAGGCCACCTTCCTCGCTAGTAGTTTCCACCTTGCATCATCTTTCCTGTTCTCTTGCTGCATTTTCAATTGAATTTGCCTGTCACATTCAAGCAAAATAGCATGGTTAACTGCGACCACTAAATAGAAATTACTAAAATACATGCCAGTAAGTAAGACAAACAATCACCGTAGGATTAAAAGAATCGAAGACAGCGACAACAGACTTAATTAGGTTCACCAGAAAATGGATGTTTAATTGGACGACTTGGAGATTAAAGGATACAAAACATGATGTTTAAGATAAGCACGAGATTATTAATTTGATGCATTGGTTTAATTTGCAGAGTAAATAGTAATCTTGCTCGTTAAATCTCCCACTTGTACAGGTGATTGATATAGACTTAGTTGTTTGTTTCGTATGCCTTTTTTTATATATATATATATATTGATATTTGATAAAGAAAGAAGCTGTATATACAAAGCAGGTGATTGATATATGCTCGTTAAATCAACCATGGATATATAAAATTGTCGTGGCTTTCGAGGGGACCCCTCGTTGATGCACGCATGTTTGATTGTTTGGCATGTTTCGCGACCCATGCTCCCCAAGTAATAGATCTAATAACTATATACCATGTTGGTCTAGTGGACTCTATGAATTGCGTCAGTGCATTGGTT
Source organism: Ormosia semicastrata (assembly GCA_029884595.1). Lineage (NCBI taxonomy): Eukaryota > Viridiplantae > Streptophyta > Magnoliopsida > Fabales > Fabaceae > Ormosia > Ormosia semicastrata. Next base: position 6,899,407 of record JAQQTO010000029.1, read on the forward strand.
TGTGAAATTAATGACCAACAGCCTTGACTAGTTCATAATCAACCTGCTATTCTGGCTGCGAAGATAACATGTTGGTCTAGTGGAATAGATCTAATAACTATATACCATGTTGGTCTAGTGGACTCTATGAATTGCGTCAGTGCTTTGGTTTGTGAAATTAATGACCAACGGCCATGACTAGTTCATAATCAACCTGCTATTGTGGCTGTGAAGATAACAGGTTGATAAACGATTACCAGCTGTATAAAGATGTGACTGGCCAGCTACATATATCCCTGAATAATATCAGGGACGAGCTAGGGAACTCAACAAGCAAACCACCAACGAACATGGCAATTTTATAACGTACCCCCAAAAAGGAAAAATAACAACGAGGACTTATTTCAACTTCATTTTTCACATGAAAAACAATTAAATTCCTAGGCTAACCACAACCTTTCTACTTCGATTATAACTAAAAGTATAAAGCCAACCAGCGCTGTACTACTAAAGACCTATTATATAGCTGTGACTGTGACTCAGGCACAGCTAAGAATTTTACTTAATTAATTACGAAAAATAAAATGCACCAAACATTAATCCTACAGAACATATCATGTGGAGAATAGAAAATTAAATATATCAGTTAAAGAACAATTTGAATTACTATTCTCAACTTCTATATTTGGCCTCGCTGTGTCTCAGCCTCAGATTCTCACGATCTCTTATTTAGTTTTTTATATATATATATATATATATATATATATTTATCTATATATTTAAAAAACAAAGACCATATACTTGTTTATAAGACCCTTCAAAGATTGGGGAAGAAAAGAAAGTTTTTCTTCTTCTTATTTTAATACAGATGCCAAAGATATATATTTGATAAAATGTAAAATCGATAGCTGCACCGTACTGAATGGAAATTTTTCCTTTTTGTAATAATGTTTTATTAAAATATGAAATGGCATATAACATGAATTAAGTAGGACTTTTACCTGCAAAGAGGAACCTTGCAAGAATCGTGGTGTTGGCAAATGGAGGAGTGGAGTCTGAAGAGCTGCCACATGCGCTTACACCGCAAGCACCCTCCATTGACCCTCTTCTTGCACCTGGCAAAGTGGCGAATCAACACCTGAAGACCTTGACACGTGGCAAACTTGGTGCACGGCCTCCTCTCTTTGCCGAGCTCCACATCGTAAGGCCCCACGTGAGTGCACCCTTCCGTGCATATATGCTCCAAACACTCCATCGCCTCGCTCAGCTGCATATATAACCCCTGCTCCTCCCTCCGCTTCCTAGATTTCTTCTTCCTCTGTTCAAAAAACCAAATGTTACCCAATTACCAATTCATCTTGCTGAAATGCAAGAACTTCCTTCGAGTATAGGTTAATTGTAAAAAAATTTCTATAGTTCAAAACTTAATAATTCCATTCTTTAAATTTATTAAACCGTGTATATTAACCTTGTCTTTAAATGATTTTTCATGAACAAAATGAAATAAGTGTAAATGAACCAAAAAAAAAAAAGACAAGAAATGAAATATAATTATTTTTCTTTTTATTTTAATAAAAGAACGGAATAAAATTTTATTAATTCACGTGTTTCTTTCATTTTATTTTATTTTAAAAAAAACAAAAGTTGAATCTTTAAACAAAAAGTAAATAAAATAATTTTTCATATATTTTAAAATTTTTAAATAAAAAAAATTATATTTTTTTTTATTTATTTTCTCTTCTTCTTATTATCTATTATTCAAACATAAAACATAATGTAAGAAAGTTTCCTGCATATACTTTTCTGCATATTTCCGTAAGTTCAAAGAATCGAACTAGCATTAAATTTTAAACCATAAGGATTTTCTATGACTATAGTTGACCTATAGTTGAAAAAACAAGAAGCTATATGCATTTTAGTCATTCAATTTAAAAATGACTCGCTTACTATGCGTTGATCCAAGTCTTATTGGCATCTTAACAATTCTAATCCCAAATAAATTATGATTAATTCAAATTGATTTGATTTAATTTACCGATTCGTGTTCGTCCATGAAGCGGAGAATGTCGAGTTCGAGCCGGGGGTCATGGTTCTGCAAGAATCTCCAGCCCTCTGTTTTCTGCACGGCTTCGAAATGATTGGTTAACAGCTTGACGCACTTGAGGTAGAGATCCGGTGCGTCGCAGAGCCTCGCCAGTTGCAACACGTCCACCACATTCTCTGTGTTGACGCGTTGGGCCAGCCCCATGATGCACCTCTGCTTCAGCTGCGGCACCAAATACACGTGCGATAGTGCAAGAAGGTGCATCCCGTACTTGCCCATCTCCTCCTCTGTGCACCTGCACGCACCCAATCAATCCTCAGGGTCACCACCGTCATTTCGCAACCGCATAAACATATAAACTCCTAAGTAGTAAGGTACTGACCTGGATGAGTAGAGGAACCCTACGAAGGCTGTGACGGCGTCGTATGGAACACCGTGGATTTTTACGATTCTGTTGGACATTATGATGTTCTCTAAAACTGGGGACGCCGAAGCCTTCATTTTTTAAGCGAATGAAATTTAAAAAAAAAAATGCGAATTTGATTAAGCAAAACTGCAAAAGCAAATTATGGTAAATGGAAATTAATTAACGTGATGAATTTAAAATTTAAAATTTAAGAAAAAGAAAGAGTACCAATATGCTTGCGTGCGCTGGAATGCGTGACCCACCGGAGGTGTGTAGATACAGGTCGGGTTCGGGTAAGACCCGGGTGGTTTGAAAGTGAGTGGAGGAGGTGATCATCGGAGAATTCGGGCCACCCATTATTTGGTTGAGTTGAGAGTGATGGAAAGAGGTTGGGTGGATGGATGGATGGTTTGGGAGTTTATAACTTTATATAATTTTATGGATAAGGAGTTACGAGGGGAGGAGATGATTGCTTGATTAACGGTTATATATATAAGGCAAGTCTGCGAAGAAGAAGAAACTATATATAAGGCAAGTCTGCAAAGAAGAAGAAACAGATAGAAATGTTACTTAGTATGACGATGAAGATGATGATGTAGGGCTGACGCGGAAAGTTCAGCCAGGGTGTGTATCCTTATTACTCACGCACTCTCACAGGTAGGCGCCATTCGTCATCAAACATATATATTCTTATTTTATTTTATTGGATTTTATTTTTGTCTGCTTCTCTCTATCAAACTCACATAAGGTATAATTGACAAATTATAGAGTATAATAATATATAAAGAGAAGGTATATACATTTAAATTATAATATATATTATTTTGATATGATAATATATGTATAAAATATTATCATGTGATAAATACGTCTTCTCAACGTTGTCATTGTGACATATAATTCTATAATTTAAATAAAAAGTATAAATATATTGTTACATTAAAAAAATCATGTCACGTTAGAAAAAAAAAATGAGTATTTGATGTGGCAAAAACTACATGCTTTACTTTCTTAACATGTGACATTTAAAATAGTTAATTTTCTACTGCATATCATCTAATGCGGCACATGTATAAAAATCAAATAATAAAATTAAAAAAAAATCCTTTAGCCAAAAACAAAAGAACAAATGAAAATGAAAAAAAAAATTAAGATAAGAAATAGAAAAAATGTTTTCCGGTCCTCGAAGAACTTCTTCCATTCCTATTATTCTTCTCTTTCTGGAAGAACTTCATCCAGAAAATATGTAGGACTGTGTTTGTCTCCGGGTTTGACAAACTCGTCTTCGATCTCAATTTAGGGGGGTCTCTAGCAGTGAATCTCAAGTTGGAGGTCTCTAATGATGACTTTAATTTGATGATGTCATGTTGTTGACAAGAACAAAATTGCAAGGTGAATGCGAGGTACATGGTCAAAACGGTGCTTCATCATAATGGATAGGTAAAAGGCGAGTTGACTTCTCCTAGGACAAGAATATCCAACTCGCGAATTCACTATGTGAGTTGTCTCCTCCACTCTTGCTTCTAATCTTTTTTGGGGAATATTTAGTTACTTTTACGATTGGATAGGTGACTTGAATATCCAACTTGCAAATTCACCGTGTGAGTTATCTCTTCCACTCTTACATGGTCAAAACAGTGCTTCATCAGAATGGATAGGTGAAAGGTGAGTTGACTTCTCCCAGGACAAGAATATCCAACTCGTGAATTCACCGTGTGAGTTGTCTCCTCCACTCTTGCTTCTAATGGGGAATATTTGGTTGTTTTTACAATTGGATAGGTGACTTGAATATCCAACTCGCGAATTCACCGTGTGAGTTGTCTCCTCCACTCTTATATGGTCAAAACGATGCTTCATCATAATGGATAAGTGAAAGGCAAGTTGACTTCTCTCAAGACAAGAATATCCAACTCACAAATTCATCGTGTGAGTTGTCTCCCCACCATTCTTGTTTTTAATCTTTTTTGGGGAATATTTTGTTGCTTTTACGATTGACTAGTAACTTTAAATCCTTCCTTACATGTCCAATTTGGTATAGATCAACATAGAGTATGAATAAATTAGGAAGAAAATTAATTTATCATTAATATTGATTATCTTAATTTGATTATGTTATAATCATTTTAAATTGATCAGACAATGAATTTAGACCTTTACATGGTCAAATTGGTATTTATCAGTGCAAACAAAGAATAAAATTAAGGAGATTAATTAACTATTTATATTAATTGTCTTATCGTGATGATGAGGATGACAAATGATATAACATTAATTTTGATTCCCTATTCTGAAGATATAACATTAATTTTGATTCCCTATTCTGAATCAATCACTGATCAATGTTTCCTATTATATTTGCTTATTTTCTTTGTATAAATTCCCTTTCATGAGAATGCCACTTGCATCTTCATCTAAATCTTCTTTTGCAGGTCACTACAAGAAATTTATGAATTAGCGACGGAATTTAGCGAGGGAAAAATTCCCTCGCAATTCCCTCTCTAATTAGCTATCAAATTGCGAGGGATAAGCGAGGCCAACACTTTCCCTCGCTAAAATTCAGAACAAAATCCAAACGTGGATGCAACCAGTAAATAGCGAAGCAATAGCGAGTAAATTGTTTCCCTCGTTAAATTTAGCGAGGGAAGTGAGAGGGAATATTTCCCTCGCAAAAATTAGCGAGGGAATTGAGATGGAAGATGATAGCCTCGCTAAAATCAGCGAGGGATTTGCGAGGTAATAGGTTCCCTCGCTAAATTTAGCGAGGGAAGTGAGACGGAATATTTCCCTCGCAAAAATTAGCGAGGGAATTGAGATGGAAGATGATAGCCTCGCTAAAATCAGCGAGGGATTTGCGATATAATAGTTTCCCTCGCTAAATTCAGAGGCATAATTGCGAGGGATTAGCGACTGGATTAATTTCCCTCGCAAAATTTAGAAATCCCGCCCACTCAGAAAAGGGCCAAAATGGCTCGTTTAGGTTACAGATCTCATTTCTCCTCCCCAAATCAAATCTCTTCCCCCCCAACAGCCGTACGACCTTCGCCTCCACCACCCAAGCCCTTCCCCGGAGCTGAGCACGGCAGCCACACGACGCGAGTGAGTTCCCCTCCTTCTGCAGGTAAGCCCTTCCATCATTCTGCCTCCTTCTTCGTCTCCTTCTTCGTTTGTTCTGTTTTCAATGTTCTACTTATTGAGCTCAGTCATATTGTTTTTTATCTGTTTCTTTTTATTTTTTCTTTTAACAATTCTAACTTATTTTCTTGTTTCCTCCCTTTCAGAGTCCCAAAAATCTTCTCTGCTTCAGACTAGAGCTTCTTCCGAGGAAACATCTACTTCAGTAGATGCTAATGAGTTGTTCACAGATTTGAAGGAAAAGGCAAGAAGTTTATTAATTGGCTACTTTCAACAATTGGGTCATTACGTGATTTTTAAAATAATCAAAGGTAACATTTTTTTTTAAGCTATCAGATCTCTTAATTTTACGCACCTCTGTTGACTCCTTTTTTAATTTGTATTATATAATGTAGGTTGGTTTCTCTTTCGTCTTCATACTGATCACTGTGATTTGAATATATTTCATTTTAAATCGAATTTTTTTGCAGAAAATGTATATAATGTCCTTGGCAATTATCATCTATCATCAATTTATGAATGGACAATTATATATTTTCATCCTTTGTATACCTTGTTTCTTCTGAGCGCCTTTATTCTTTGTGTTCTTGTTCTTCACTTAGGTTGCTCCATAGGAGATTTTGCTTCAATGCTAGAACCTCTTTTGAGAGCGTAAAATTTTATGTCGTGACACTTGAACCTTAGTTAATATGCCAAATAAATTCACTGCTTTTGTCGATCATTAATTTGTGAATTCTTTTATTTTGCCTAAGATCACATTCATCAATATTCAGTCGTTGATTTACAGTTTTACACTGTTGGATTTGATTCCTTTTATCCTAATTGTGACTTCTTAATCTAACTTATCATCCTTATGTGTGTTTGAATTAGCTTATTTTATATTTAAAATAGTTTATAATCAAAAGTTTCTTAAGAAAGTTTTTGAAAAATACACCATGAATACTTTACTACTTTAGAATCTAACACGTTTTGTTTTCTGCACATAAGTGGTGGTTGTGTATGTAAAAGCCTTCCTGAGATTGCATTGATATCAATGTTGTTGTATTGGTGTTTTGTTTTGTTTTCTTTTCTTCCTTCTAAAGTGAGTTTGTCTCTAAAGTGAGCAAGTAAGGATATATCTACCCTTAGATTATTAAGTGGGTTAAGATCTGTGTGCACTTTATCAAATAAAGGGTGGATACACTCTTATTTACTCACTTTAGAGAGAAACTCATTTTAGAGGTGCCTTGTCCCAAACACTTTTTTAAGATCAATTCTCAATACCACAACACAGAACAATAAATAAAAAATCCTAACTTTATGTGAATTAACGGAACGAAGAGACCTTAAGTTTCAGATCGAAATCAAAGAGAGGTGAGTAATAATGAAAGGAACAAAAAAGGGGGTGTCTCTTTGAGATGGATGAAAGTAGGTGGTTTGAGAAAAAGGCCCCGGCCCCCGAGATCCAATCGCAGCGGAAGAGAGATTTTGAAAGGGAAAGTGGGAAAGTTTCGGATAAAGGAAAGGGGGAATTGGGTCTAATTTCTAGGGTTTGGAGATTGAGATTTGAGAGAGTGAAAGAGGTGGTGCTGCTTCTGTTGATTCCGCCATTGGTTTTGGTTGGTTGGATTTGTGTGTTCAATTCATTATTATTGCGTGCGTATGATGTTTATTGCTGCTATGGTATTGGTATAGGGCTACTTAACCGTCTATCTATCTCTATGTGAAGTTGTGAAGTGAAGGTTTACTTTCATGGTTTACTAAATAACAATATGTGCAGACGTTATTGTGTGAACTTGCAAGAGCAAATGAAACAAACCTTTATAATTTAAGATATTGTGATTGATTTTTCTACTAATCCTTTTTTTTTTGGTACATTTTACTAATCCTTTATTAATAAATCATTTGTTATAACCATTATAAGTTTTTGTTAAAATTTGTTACATACCTTAACTTTGAAATAAAATAAACTCTAACTTACTATGCTTAGACGTTATTTAAGCCGAAAGAATATCTGAAATAACATAAATTACATTTCTCTTTCTCTAACTTTTTTATTAAAACAAAAAGAAATTAGATAAAATGAATAAGTTGTGAAAATATTATATAGTCAAAATTAGTATGATGTATTACTGATGTTACAGGTTGGATTTTTTTTTTGACATGTAATTCTCAAACTGTAAAAATGTACCCTTAGTTTCGATGATAAGTGACATATTACAAAATGGCATATTAAATCATATATGGATGTCCTTAATTTTATAAATTAAAAATTTTGACAAAGATTAATTTTGGTAGAAAGTTTACTAACTAATTAGCAAAGACTTTTTTTTTTTGGCTATAAACTAATCAGCAATGACTAATCCTAGTATCCTAGAGCTGGTGTAAGAAGCAAGAGAGATGGAATTCACCTGCCGGTGATGAAGTGTGAGAAGGGCTAGGCAAAAATGTATTTTTAACATAAGTTAAGACATAATTAGAAGATGGGAATGCAACAATTTACCCCTCACTAAGTTGAAAAGGGAAAAAAATTGTAGGAATATTTTTTTCTTGATGATGAAATATTAATATTGCATTCTTAATAACTGCAAACTACACGACTCGATCACAAAAGCTTTAATATCATGTTAAGAAATTTATAAAACTAATAAATCTTAAAAAAACTATGTTTAGGGGAAGTTTAAAGTAATTTTTATTTCTAACATGCGTGATTGAATACATGTACTTCATTGATTTCAAATGTGTTATTAGATATTCAGATACACTTATTTTCCAAACTCTCAAATGTTCATAATTATATTTAGGAATTTCAAATGGGTAAGGTGAAAGTTACGAATTCAGTAGGTTTCAAACTAGCCCAACCTATAAAATGTGAGTTGTGTTTCTAAGCATTGGTATTTATCAATCCCAGAGCACTTCAACAGAAGTGTTATATTTAAATATAACAAAATTTAACCAATTAAAAATACGTGTCATATGTATGTATCATATATGCCATACTTAATCATGATATGTGACCCAATAGGAGTGAAGTCCACCTTTTGTCATTGACATGTAATTTACCAAACACTATTTTGTCCTAACTTGGATCCACCTTTGTTTTAGTTAGCAAAGAAAATTAATGTTAAAAAATTGTCTTCCTCTCGAAATTGAGTTTTCAATATTGTAACTCAAGTGCTCAGTTCATTTCAATGAGTACACAACCTGCACCAAACCCGTTAAGAATCACATTAGCATCATTTGTCTCCGCTCTTGAAAGGCATAAAGAATACCATTAATCGAGAAGATCTTTTAATCGGGCATCTATATCGATGCTCCCAAGTTAGTGACCACCTTCTCAATAGTTTTCATAACCATTCGTGGAAAGGTTCACTCTCATCTTTAAGATCCTCAACAATTCTCCCGACAATATCGGCAACGCCAACTTTGTTTGCCTTCTCTACTGATGTAGTCTCCACAAGTTGCTTATAGTTTCTTCGATCCAAAGTCATCCTCCTAACCCAGACGTTCGAAAAAATAAGGAGAATATCATTTCTAATATAATAACTATGCACACCCTCAAGTAATTACACACTGCTTCACCACATTCAGAACAATTTTCTTCATTTCTTCCTCAGGCGACTGAAATTCACGAATCAAAATAATCATAACTTCCTTAGCATAGTAAGTACCATATAGGGCTTCCATCAACGGAATTGTAAAACCAATTGCCTTTAAGAAATGCTTTTGTCTCCTATCCCAGTACATTTAGGACTATCTAAATATGACATAAATTTTGGATGTTGAAAATAAAAGTCACGAATTTCTAGCGAATTATGTGTTAAGAATATTGGTTTGATTTAATTTTCCATGATTGTGCTTTAACATATGCTTAAAGTTTTATTTTGTTATTCGAGTAAAAGTTTAATTAAAACCTTAGTTTCCCATTTGAGATTCTATATTAATGAGTACGCATACCTTTTCAAGGTACTGCTCATTGTATTGAATTTTGAATTGTCCAAGTAAGACAGTTTGGTAAGAAATTTTGTCTTCGCTTGGTTAATAGTTTTTCTTTAAATCTCATACGTTATATTTGTTGAAATTTCGGTCTGCAATATTTCTTTTTGTTCTCTGGGTGTATACTTAAATGCAGTAGATCTCACTGCGTTCAAGTCATGCACTTGGAGACCAATGGGAAATGCTGCCGAAATTTCGTGAAGTATAAAATATGAGATTTAAGGAATAACTATTAACCAAGTGTTGAAAATGTTTCTTATTGAATGGGATAGGGCCATACCATGTTAAGAAGGAGATGGGGATATAAGGATTGTGTTAATGTGCTAAATCAATTTCAGCAATGATGAGACCCGATCGAAGTTGGATGTCGCGAAGAATTGATCCTACTGGCTATGTAAGTGAAGAATTCAAGGATAGAGTTAATGATTTCATTAGGGTTGCTCAAGGAGACCCAACAGTTATTGATGTATTAAATCGCATCCTTTATCCATGTGCTAGATGTAAGAATCGTGCTTGGAGGGAGGTATTTGGGGTAGAACAACATCTGTATAAGTACGGATTTGTAGATGGTTATGTAAATTGGATCATTCATGGTGAGGACAGATGGGGGGATAGCAGCTCAACATCCATTGTCCATGATGATGAAGTGCAGCCTAGGAATCCATACGTGGATATGGTTATGGATGCCGCAGGTGATAGGTTAAATCCAGAAGCTCAAGATTTAGAAGAGGATCCAAATCCGTCAGCTGCGAAGTTTTATGATTTGCTCAGAGACGCTGACGAACCTTTATGGGATGGTTGCCACAAGCACACGAAATTGTCAGCTGTAACTCAACTTTTGAACTTGAAGTCGGAGTTTAACATGAGTGAGAGTTGTTATGATAGAATGATTGTCATAATTAAGAGCATGCTTCCAGAGCCTGAAAGGTTACCCGAAAACTTCTACAAATCAAAGAGAATGGTTCGTGAGTTGGGATTAGGATATGAGAAGATAGATGCGTGTCTTAATCAGTGCATGTTGTATTATAAAGAATACAGTGACAAGAGACTCTACTCAGTTTGCTTAGTATGTGGACACCCACGATTCAAACCGAAGGCGGGACGTTCATCGAATGAGAAGGATGTGCCGCATTCAGTGTTGCGATATTTTCCCATTATGCCAAGACTCCAACGTCTGTTTATGTCCAAAAACACTGCACAATATATGACTTGGCATGCGGATGGAGTGCGTCAAGATGAAACAGTGATCAGGCATCCAGCTGATGCTGAGGCTTGGAAACGATTTGATGATACCCATTCTACATTTGCGCTAGACGCTCGAAATGTTAGGCTTGGCCTGTGTACAGACGGTTTTAATCCATTCAGCGGTTCAGCAACACCATATTCATGTTGGCCTGTTTTTGTCACACCGTACAATCTACCTCCAAGTATGTGTATGAGAAGGGAATACATATTCCTCACTCTTGTAATTCCTGGACCAAAGTCACCAGGTAAAAGTTTAGATGTCTATCTTAGACCTCTAATTGACGATCTGAAGATATTGTGGGCTGATGGGGTGCAAAATTATGATGCCTGGAAGAAGCAAAATTTCGATATGAAAGCGGCTTTGTTGTGGACAATAAGTGACTTTCCAGCCTATGGAATGTTGTCTGGGTGGAGCACTCATGGAAAACTTTCTTGTCCACTTTGTATGAATCACAGTAAGTCATTTGTGTTGAAGCACGGTAGGAAATGTTGTTGGTTTGATTGTCATCGCCAATTTTTGCCTTTTGATCATCCATTTCGCAGTGATCGAAACTCTTTTAAGAGATCAACAGTTGAAAAATCCAATCCACCGCAACGGCTGAGTGGGACAGATGTCTTGAATAGAGTGACTCAACTTAAGGAAGTCATTTTCGGCTTGAATTGTGTAAACAAAAACAAGATGGCTTTGGTATACACCACAATTGGGTGAAGAAGAGCATATTCGGGAATTGCCTTATTGGTCCACTAATCTAATACGACATAATTTAGATGTTATGCATGTCGAGAAGAACGTGTTTGACAATATCTTCAACACTATCATGGACATAAAAGGCAAGACAAAAGACAATGCAAATGCAAGAGAAGATTTGAAGATGGTATGCAAACGTCCTACCTTGGAGCTAATAGTTGAGAATGGCAAATGTAAAAAACCAAAGGCGACATATGTCTTGGATGCCAATCAAAGAAGGATGGTGTGTGAGTGGATAAAACAGTTGAAATTTCCGATGGGTATGCGTCGAATATCACACGTTGCATCAATGTAGACGGCGAGGAAGATATATGGAATGAAAAGTCACGATTGTCATGTTTTTATGCAAAGATTAATGCCTCTGGCATTTCGTGATATCTTGTCAAAACCTATATGGGGACCGATTAATGAATTAAGCTTGTTCTTTAAAGAAGTTTGTGCAACTGAAATTCGTGCTTCCACCATAGAGAATGCAGAGCTTTCTATCATTGAAACAATTTGCAAGTTAGAGAAGATTTTTCCTCCAGCATTCTTTGACGTGATGGAACATCTAGTCGTGCATCTCCCTTATGAAGCTAAGGTTGGAGGCCCAGTGCATTACAGGTGGATGTACCCCTTTGAGAGGTGTATGCTGTACTTGAAAAGAAAGGTCCGAAATAAGGCGAAAGTTGAAGGATCTATTTGTGAAGCGTATATTTTAGAAGAAATTTCCAATTTTGCTTCCATGTATTTTGATCCCCACCTACAGACCAGACGCACTCAAGTTCCTCGGAATGACGACGGTGGGGAAGATACAATTAATGAACGATTGTCTATTTTTAAACATCCATGTCGTCCTATCGGGAGAGGTCGAAATAGATTCCTGACAGATGTGGAACTTGATTCTTTGAGACATATGTGCTTGTAAATTGTGGAGAAGTAGAACCTTATCTCCAGTAAGTTTACTCTCTATCTAATGAATTTGTTACTAATGTGCTTAATTTATAGTTCCATATTAATTAATGTATTGATTAGACAATTCGAAGATTCGTTAAGGGGAACAGATCCCAATATCACTGATGATCAAATATTGGAAGCTCGAGATAAGGACTTTAGTAGGTGGCTAAAACATCTAGTGAGTCCTTTTATCCATAATTGTGATCTACCATATTAAATTCAACGTTCATTATGCTAGATGTTATAAAATTTCTACCGTCTATGTAATGATACAGGTTAATATAGGCCAAGTCGAGGATCAAATGATACGAGAGATAAGTTATGGTCCATCCAAGTCCGTGACTTTTTACTGTGGCTTAATAGTTAATGGGTACAGATTCCATACTAAGGTGTACGGACAAAATAAAGCTACTATGAATAGTGGCGTATGTGTTAGAGGTAGTATATATGGTGAGAATGACTTCGACTATTACGGCATCGTTGAAGATATATTGGAATTGTCATATGTAGGAAATCAGAACAGAGTATTTCTGATCAAATGTCATTGGTTTGACCCGATAAATAGAGTTAATGTTGATGAGAGATATGGGTTGGTTGACATCAAGCATAAATCAAGACTTCACTCAAATGAGCCATTCGTCTTAGCCGAACAAGCACAACAAGTGTACTATACAAGATATCCACAAAGCGGGAATAGAGCTAATGGTGAATGGTGGGCAGCTTGCAAGGTCAGAGCAAAACTCTTCGTGGATTTGAGACATTGAATGACGAAGGTGATGAATTGAATGACCTAAGCATCGATTATTACCAAGTCGATGGATCCCTTGGAACACACAATCCTGTCATAGATGATGAAGCAGTCTCCTTGTTTGATGCACATGCCCAAATGGAAGAAGTGAACATACGTGATATACATTATCCAACGGACGTTCTATTTGATGATGAGTTCATTGATGATAATGAAAATAATGAAATTAATGAATTCTCAGATGAAGATGATGAATCTTTTGCTTCAGACTCAAGTAGTTAAAATTGAAGCTTGTTCAATAAATTTCGTTCATGGTATTTACATTGGAATATCATTATTCTCCAACGTCTGTTTTTATTGACATATAGTTTCTTAACTCATGTTTCATTATGTTTCCTTATGCGAGATATTCATCATGACCATTCGAGGTAGAGGTCTTGGACACGGTCGTGGGAGAGGCCGTAATGTTTCATCGCCCGTGATTCTCCACCACTACAAAGATTCTCACTCTCCAAGTATATACTGTAGGATGTTTCATTTTAATTATTGTTAACTCGTGGTTTATATAAATGTAATATACATGTATTTTGTTGTTTATGTATAATTATGTTAGGTGCAACTTCACTATTAGCCCATCGACCGGTGCAGCCTACCGGTGTCTAGTCCATTGACCATTGGAGGCGCATCGCCCTCTTGTCCCACCCTTTATTGACCCGGCGATTTCTATGCCACCTCCTGTGACCCACCCACTAGCGACCGAATGTGGTGCCTTCATGTGGAGAATCCAACGTAGAAACGAGATAGATAAGGGAACTTATATATGTGGCGCTGTCCACGAAGCAGTAAGTAATAGTGATATCTCACCTTTTATTACATATATTTACTTTTAGATTACCAACATTACCTTCTTGTCCTTACGGGAGGAGGTTTCTCCGTCGAGGGTGACACGTGACATTATGTACAATGTCATGACACGGATGCCACTGTTCGGCTAGTACGTGGCGAGGTTATCCGGTGAGATGAAGGAAATACTATTTACCGACTTTATGGTAAGTAAATGTATTTATAGAATTATATATTATACGCTTATTGAAAAATTAATATACATACATATCATTTATGTAGGCTAAGCATCGGTTCACATCTGATGTTGATCGCGGCATGGCGAGAACTGTTTGGGAACGGACTATCTTGGACCGTTATCCGGACCATTTGAACAAAGCACGAGATAAGGCCTTTGAGAAGGCAAATTCGGACAACTTGGCGATGTTAAGGGCCATGGGCCTAGAGGAATGAGACGAAGTGTGGGATGGCCCGGTCGACATTTGGGCGATAGATAAATGGATGACAAGGTCTGTTGCCCGGAGGAACAGGGCAACCATGCCTGATGCCTTGAAGCATACTGGCGGGTCGATAAGTTTTGGTGAACACAAGAGCAAGATGGTAATATAACTTCCTCATTTAAAGTTTTAATGATAAGCATTTGTGTATTAACATGTTGTAATTACTTAAGTTATTTGTCTATCTTGAGTATGACATAGTATTTTAGAGGGATTGCCTTACTTTTGATATGTGTTTATTATATAATATTCTTCCATATGGGATTACAGGAGGCAGAGGTAAAGCATCCGGTTTCTTACAGAGATCTGTATGCTAAAGTTCATAAGAAGAAAGACGGAAGCTATGTTTCTGAGCGCTCGAGGAATTTCATTGTAGGTGTCTTGTTCTTATTCAAAAGTCATATATATTTTAGTTTATTTTTTTTGTTAATATTTTTCTTGTTTTGTTATTTTCAGGAGTCATATGACACCGCAATGACAGAAAAATATGGAGAAAACTCTTCCTCTCACCCTATGATTGACCCGGATGTCTGGTTGGATGCGGCGGGTCCCAACAAGAAGGGACGTGTGCATGGCATAGGTAACAGCTTGCACATTGGTAATAACACTATGCAAGCTTCAGCCTCCTCAGTTGCAGGTCCTTCCCGCTCTACACCATTGACACAGGACATATCTGAAGCTGTAAATACAGCAGTGGCAAGCGGACGATGAGTTCGTTTGTCCGAGTCAACTTGTCCCTATGTTGGCGCCCTTCCAATCATTCCTATCTACAATCGGATCAACAAATGTTGCTCCACAACCACCATCGCAAGCTTTAGGCAGGGAGGGTCGAGAGGAAGAAGAAGAAGAGGAAGACGACGACTTAGACTGATTACCATTTTTCTTATTGTTTACTTTGTATAACTTTCAACTATATTGATTGATTATTTGTATAATAATTTTTCACTATATTATTACATTATTTGTACAAGTTTTTTTTATAGCAGTTTACAATTATTTGATTGTTTGGTGTTGGATTTCTGTTTGCTGTGGTTTGAAATGCAGGTTTTGGGAAAGTAATAATGCATATAGGTTATTTAAAAAAAACCTAATTACCGAGGGATTAGCGACGGATTAGCGATATAATAGCGACGAATATAACTAGCGAGAGAATAGCGAGGGAAATATACCACTATGGTATATAATATTAGAGAGGGATTAGCGAGGGTTTGGCGAGGGAATAGCGAGGAACTAGAAAGGGAAATTTAGAGAGGGAATAGCGAGGGAACAGAGATGGAAATTTACGCATATGGTATATCAGTTTAGAGAGAGAGTAGCGAGGGAAATTAGCGAGGTAACAGCGAGGAAATAGAGAGGGAAATTTTAGAGAGGGAATAGCGAGGCAATAGCGAGGGAAGTTGACAGCGAGTCAATAGCGAGGGAACTTCCCTCGCAGAATAGCGACGGAATAATGTAGTACATTACCGAGGGATTAGAGAGCAGTTAGCGAGGGAAATGATTTATCTTGAGACGGATTAGAGAGGGAATTCATTCCCTCGCTAATTAACGATGAAAAAAAAGCGACTAACTTATCCCTCGCTAATCCCTCTCTAATCCCTCGCTAATTTAATTAGCGAGGGATTAGAGAGGGATTAGCAAGGAAAATTTCCCTCTCTAATTTCCTGGTTTCTTGTAGTGGGTATACCATCTTCCATTGAGTTTAAAATCGTTTTCAAATTTCTATTATGACATTGACCCTCTATTTAATATTTTTTGCATGTCTTCCTTTCTTTTCTTTTAAGCACTTTGCTACTTAATTGTTTTATTTAAGTTCTAATGGATTTGAATGACGGAAGCCTAATCAGAATGACGGAAGCCTAATTAGAATTACTCTTTTACTCTTTATTTTTTTACTCAATGACAATGACCTTCAATGTGTAGAGATCATCTTTTTCTACGATGGGTTCTTATTAGCAAATTGCAATATGATGATTATTGACTACTTTTTATCTATTTTTTTTTTTTTAGATTGACTTGGTCTTCTAACACTTATCTTAGTTTTTACTTATCTATTATTGTGTGATAAATATGTTGTGCTAATCTATGGGAAGTTATCATGGAAGTTCTATTATTTTTTATACATTAAGTGATGTTCATGCACTTAGGTCAGTTATATCCAAAAGAAAAATCAATTTTATCCAGTTGCATTACTTTTTTAGATCAATTTTATCCATAAGAAAAATGCATTACTTGTTTGATTAATTTTAGATTAGTTGTTTTTTTAATCACTTTAACTATTTGTAAGCGTTACATGCATTACATTGTGAATCTGTCTCATGTTATTTTGTTCATTTTAATCTATATCCTACTATTTGTAAACGTTACATGCGTTACATTGTGAATCTACCTCATGTTATTTTGTTCATTTGAATCTATATCTAGCTTTGATTGTAACTGGAACAAGTTTGAAGCAGATGTTGGATCAAGGACAGTTATCCAGGTAATTTTATTTGATCCTGAAATAGATCTTGCTTGGTAGTAGGGTGGATATTGGGTTGTCTTGCATTCTGTTTTGTTAATATGATGAATTTAAACTTCTTAGTTTGTGCTAGATTGTGTTCAACATATTGCTTTGTTATGAATGTATGGATTTGTTATGACTGTATGGATGTTAAAATGATGACTTTGATCTCCTTCCTTGAATGTTCTATATGATATGGATATTCACTACTAGAAAATTCTGATTTAGAGACGAAAAATTTTTATCTCTAAATATTTAGAGACGGAATCAGAGACGAAAAATGACCCGTCTCTAAAAGTGGCATCTCTGATTGTTGGAGACGAAAAAACTAATTCTGTCTCTAAATTAGAGATAGAATGTTGTCGTCTTTAATTTCAAAAATTTCGTCTCTAATTAGAGATGAATATTATGTCAAATTTTCTAAGAAATATAATAATGATTAAATTAGATACGACACTATTTCGTCTCTAATTTAAAAAATTTCAAAAAAATATTATGACAATATTCCATCTCTAATTCCGTCTCTAAAATTAGAGACAACACTATTTTTGTCTCTAAGTCAAAAAATTTTAAAAAAATATTATGACCGTATTCCTTCTCTAATTTCATCTCTAAAATTAGAGACAATACTATTTCTGTCTCTAATTCCAAATTTTTTTTAAAAAATAGAGACAAACCTCTTCCGTCTCTAAAATTCAGAATTATATTTTTAATATACTTTTAATTTTATAACAAACCCTGATACAATTAACTATCACAAAAAGTCATATAACATAAGAAATCACAATTTCTTAACATCATCATAAATATTTGTACCAAAATGTAAAGTAATAATTAATTATCCTTACAACTATTTAAATTGTCAATGAAAATATAAAAATAAAACTAATCACAGATTTGAGTTATCATTAATTTCGTCACTCATCTCCTCATCATGATGGTCATCCTCTTCTCTAGGTGCAGGATGAGAAGGTTCAGGCTGTGAAGCTACAAGTGATGACGTTCCAAATTGACTACCTAAAAGAAGAATCCTAAACTTCTCCTCTCATTGTTTCATCTTCTGCTTCACCATGTCTTGTTCAATATTCTTTTGATGAAGCTCATCTGTTAAAGCTTGAATTTTGGCCTGCATTGCAGTGATCTCTCTGCTGATACTCCATCAATGGAAGAGGAGGGAAGAGTGGAAGAAGATCCAATGCTTGTGAACCCAATCCGTACGTATATGTGCCCTTTTTTGTTGGGGCCTCTAACAACTTCTAAGTAGATACTGTTAGCAGAGTCTTGATTATTGCTACCTTCATCATGCTGGGATTGCCACTCAGCCATCCGCCTTTCATACTCTTCCTAAAAAGTAGTTATAAGACATTTTTACTTGAAAATGAATGTAACTTAAATGCTAGCTTATGCTTACCGCAATCCTTGCTGCTTCCAAAGTGTTATATTCCTCTGGATTCTCCTTGGCTTTGTGAAGCCGCTTGTAGATGTCAAAAAAAGTTAGCTCATTGGACATCTCATTCACTTGAAAAGATAAAAAAAATAAGTATTAGTAGTCTAAAAAATTTATATTACTGGAAAGCAAGGCTAACTTGTTTGGCTTGACAAATTTATATTGTTAGGGATAACAAGAGAGGCATGCCCAAAACACATACTTGAACTTAAAAAGATCATAATGTCATCATAACAATATAATTGATTGCTACTAGAAGGTCCAAAACAATTTAACATTCATAAAAAAAACATAATTTTATAAGTGATGGTGAATGTAAGCTTTCAATGATGCTGTCCAAGAATAGAGGAAATTCGTATCTCAGAAGTTCAATGTTTGACCATACTGATGACTGTTACTTCTTGCTTCATTATTCAATCAATGTATACTCCAGAAATTATTTGTCTTATAAAAGGAATGAAATTAATGTCAATCAGAAACTTGTCCTATACTTTCAATGCATCAATAGTCCTTCCACATACAAAGTGACATGGAAAAGCAACCGAAATTCTTTCAATCAAGCACTCACAATCAGCACTTAACACTTTTAAACAAGTCCAAGGTGGAGGTTAAAAGGTCATTAAAATATGGTAAGTCTAAATAGTAGTTGGGAACTAATTCAACCTATGAGAAAATCTTAATTGGGATTCATATTCTCTTAATTGGAAAAATCTTGGTTTCTATAATTCTATAATTCAACCTTTTGTAATGGAAGTTACAGCTATATTTGACTAGTCTCTCCATGATCAATCTATGTAGGCAGGCTTACACAATTAGTATATGGTATAATTATAAGGATGTAACATTACTTACCATTCTACTACAGTGCTCTATTGTAGATATGGATCCTCCGGTGTGGACATTAAGACCCTCTTTAGATTGTCTATTTCTGCTGTTTCTCATAGACACTGCTTGCTAGGAAGGATCACTCCATTTAACCCACAGCTTCTCCCTAGCATCTGGATGAATCCATGTACCCACATCCTTTTTATCACACACCTTAAATAGATTATTTGATAGTGCACCAGATCCCTTAGTTTCGAAGATCTTTCTGATCATATCATTATCTTCATGTAACCACTTGTATTTTGTCTACATTAATGAAAATATTAATTAATCAAATACATTATTTTTAAATTAATAATAAATTAATAACAAAGACTTAAAAGGATACAACAACAACAGCCAAGCATTTTCCCACTAGATGAGGTCGGCTACATAGATCAAACGATGTCATTGTGCCTTATCATAAACTAAATCTTCAGAGATGTCATTCAAATCTAAATATTTTTTTATCGTTTCACCTATAGTCTTTTTTTGTCTTCCTCTACTTCTAGCTATTGGGCTATTATCTACCTGATCTACTCTTCTTACAGGGGCTTTTAAGGGTCTTCTTCTTACATGTCCAAACCACCTAAGGCGAGATTCTCCCATCTTTTTCACAATAGGTACTACCTCTACTTTCTCTCTAATGCATTTATTCCTAATCCTATCTTAAAAGGATATTACCCCAAAATCTCTAAACCTCATATCACGCACAGTGTCAGTCACATCTCTCCAACTTTGCCAAGGCTCTTCATACTTTCTTTTGAAGATGGTTGTTATATCACGCGTTGTTCCAAAATCGGGATAAAACTTGTAAGTCAAAATATGTATTATATATATATATATATATATATATATATATATATACATAACTATTCTTTTTGAATTAAATTTCATAATTAGAATAACTTACTGATCTTTGCTAGTTGGCTTGATCCAAATATGTCCATCTATATCCTTTTTCCCCCACCTGATGTTTTGTGTTGTAGACGATGCTGTCTCAGGGTGTGGATATGTAAATGAACTAGATGAATGGTCACTTAATAAATGTAAAGTTGCAGCTAAGGAGAGTGTAGGTCCAGTCTGAGAATGGGGAGATGGGGTATGTGAAGATGGGATAGGTGCAAGCCCGATATGGGATTGGGGAGATGGGATAGAGGTAGGTCCGGTCTGAGAGGTATCACACTCTCTCCCTCTCCCTCTCCCTCTCCATACCATCTATATGCAAAGAGTAATGATAAAATTCAATTAGGTATAATTAAATTAACATAGAAAATTAGTACAAAACTATTAAAGTAAACACACTAAAGAAATCCACAATCACGTAAGCATAATTTAATTCAATTAATCATGAATACATAACACATGATTTCATTAATAATTTCATCAAAAAATAGGAGAAAATCTAGTCAGAATATGTTTCTTCTTCTTCTTCTTCTTCTTCTTCTTCTTCTTCTTCTTCTTCTTCTTCTTCCTCTTCCTCCTCCTCCTCTCCCCCTTGCTCTTCTTCTTCTTCTAGTTCAACATCTTCATCTACTTCTTCCAAATCAAATTGGTTCAAGGTTGAACTGTGTACTTCCTCTACTGGACCATCTATAACAACAAGACTTTGTTCAAGATCATCATTTGCAACTATCATAGGCATTTGTAGGAATGACTCATCTTGGTATGGATTATCTATTGCGACCTTTTTTGTTTCTGAAGTTTGAATTGTGCTCCGTGCCTTAGTTTTAATCACAACCAACTACCCTTGCTGCCCTTCAGGATATTGTGTATAGCACACTTGCTCTGCTTGTTGTGCAAGAATAAATAGATCATAATTATTATATCTTTTAGATGCTCTAACTTCAACAATTCCATAATTATCTATCCTTGTCCCTGGATTTGGGGTGAGATCAAACGAATCACATTTGAATAGAACTAGCATCTTTAAGGGTCACCCAATATACTGCATTTTAACAATATCAGTTAAAACCCTGTAGTAATCATTCTCCATTGTCTCATTCTCGCCACCTCGAATAAAAACACCACAATTTGTTGTACCCATCCCTTGACCATGATCTTTTGTATTGAATTTGTAACCATTTATTGAATATTTCTGCCGCATGTTTACTTTATTTGAGGGCCCCCATGCCAAACTCCTCACAAGTTCATCTTCAATGTTGTTATTAAACACCTATATCACAAATGGGTAAGTTAATTGGTTTTACCTAAACAAGTAATGAGATAATTAACAGGGAAATTAGGTAGCTGGTATTTAGCTTACATGTTCTTTAAACCATGTAGGAAATGTTGTGTAGATTTGTTTGTCCACTTGCAAGTCATTTAGACCAAATTCTCATAGCAAATCTGCATATATGCTGAATTAAAATCACATATTAAATCACTTCATAGATTTAATCACGATATGTGAAATTAAAAGAACTTAGAAACTTACTTCAAAAAAGGCTCCACTTTAGGACAGTTTAGAAGAACATACAAGTGGGCAGCATTTATTTCCCTTTCTTGCAAGATACAAAATTTACGTTTTCTAATAGGACAACTGAAAAAAATTAAAAATAGAGAATGGCGGATTGATAGAACAACCTTCACCTCCATTGTCATTCCGTGAAACTCTTGTCCTTCTGGATGGAACAGTGGGTGGATAGTAGTACGATGCAAAAGTAGAGGTTTCCTCTACTAAATAAACTTCACAAATGGAGCCTTCAACTTTAGCTGAGTTCGTGACCTTATCTTTTAAGGTACGTATAAAACTATAATTTGAGAACATCAGTGTAACAAATACCTTATGAGGATTTAAATAAAAAGAATAAAGTTAGATAGATGACTCAACCTTTCAAAGGGATACATCCATCGATATTGCACAGGACCACCGACCCTTGCTTTGTAGGGTGAATTGGAATGTGCTCCATCGAGTCAAAGAAAGTTGGAGGAAATATCTATTCCAGTTTACATAAAATGATTGGAATGTTTTGCTCCATCTCATGTAATTTATCCTTTCTCAACAATGGTGAAGTTAATTCCCTAAAGAATTAACTGAACTTAGTAAGTGCATTCCAAATGCGCTTCGGTAATGCCTTAAATGCAATTGGGAGCAAACGTTGCATGAGCACATGGCAATTATGACTCTTCATACTAAACAACTTTGCTTCCCTCTTGTCAACACATCTAGCCAAATTGAAGGCATACCCATCTGGTAGCTTCAATTGTTTAACCCATTCGCACACGACTAATCTTTATTGCTTAGTCAATATGTATTACGCTTTGGGTTTTTTTAGCTTTCCACCTCCACCATCTTGCAGCTCTAGATCCTTTCGTCTATAATATTCTGCCAAGTCTAGTCTAGCATTAAAATTATCTTTCGTCTTGCCCTTAGTATCCATAACTGTGTATAAGATATTAAGAAACACATTTCTCTCAATATGCATGACATCCAGATTATGAGGGAGAAGATTTGTTTTCCAATAAGGCAGTTCCCAAAAGATGCTTCGTTTTGTCCAGTTATGATAAATACTATACCTTGGTGGATTTTCTCCTACTGATTCAGTTATGTTAGGTATATGTTTTACCCTATCCCACACTTCTTCACCAGTCAACCTTCGTGGGGGTAATGAAGTTTCAACAAGTCTCTTTCTAAAAGCATTTTTGTTCCTTCTATAGCAATGATCATGTGGCAAGAATTGACGGTGACAATCAAAAAATGATGTCTTTCGGCTATGTTTAAGTGTGAGTGCTTTTGAGTGCTCCATACAAATTGGACAAGCAAGTTTTCCCATTGTCATCCAACCTGATAACATCCCATATGTAGGGAAATCATTAATCGTCCACATCAAACAAGCCTTCATGACAAAGTTTTGTTGTCGTGAGACATCATAGGTTATGACACTAGTACTCCACAGAAGTTTCAGGTCTTTTATAAATGGCTACAAGTACACATCTATTTTACTTTTTAGATTGGAAGGGCTTGGAATTATGATAGTTAAGAACATGAACTCTCTTCTCATGCACATCCACAAAGGTAGATTGTAAGGAGTAACGATTACTGGCCAACATGAATAAGTCCTACCTGTCTTGTCAAATGGAGCGAATCTATCAGCACATAACCCTAGTCTCATATTTTGGGGGTCTTCTACAATTTCAGGATATGTTTTGTCAAAATATTTCCAGGCTTCTCCATTAGATGGGTGAGAGAAAGACCCCGTATCCCTCTCATTCTCACGATGCCATCTCATGTGAGATGCCGTTTGCATTAAAGAATAAAGTCGTTGTAGCCTTGGGATAAGTGGGAAATACCACATTTTTTTCTGAGGAGATTCTTTGACCTTACCATTTTTAATGATACTTTTATAATGGTCCTCACCACAAAATCTACAACTACAAAAATTCTCATAAGGAGGATGATAATGTATGCATCCATTTAGACAGTAAAATTTTTTTTTGTAACCCAGCCCTCGTCGTTCCACTGCTTTCTTTGCACGATAGAAGTTTTTGGGCATTCGATTATCCTTCGGCAATACATTTACCATAAAGTCCATCCATTGATTAAAACAAGTCTCGGAGATATTGAAATTAGATTTGATAATTAGAGCTTCACATGCAGCTGACAATTCAGAGTAATTGTCACAACCATCATACAAGGGAGCTTGTGCAGCTGACAGCATTTCAAAAAATCTTTTGGCTTCTGGGTTAGGATCTTCCCTTATTTGTCCTGCATAACCAAATCCTTGTTGATCAATGTAATTACCAATGGAAGGTCCAGTAACATCCATTACCATCTGCTCATACCTATTGAAGTCTTCCCTTACCCCACTACTTCCATAGTATGAGTTATCTGCAAACACTTGGGGAATGGGAGGCCTTGGTTCGTCATGGTTAGTTCAGTAATAGTAATCACTCATAAACCCCTTCATATATAGGTGTGCCTTGACTTCATCAACAAAGTAATACACCTTATATTTACATTTTTTACATGGACATCTCAACTTTCTTATTGTTTTAAATTGATCTTGTGCACAAACAAACTCAACAAACTCGTTAACCCCGCCATGAACTCATCTGTAATTCTTCTCCTATCAGGACCCACCCTTTTATCCATCCACTTCTGATGCTCAGGAGCTTCCATTCTGTTTCTAATTTAAAAATACATAAGAGGCATGTTAATCAAAATACACCAGCCCACTATTTTTTTGGGTACTCTAAACTCAGATATTTTAATAAATACATATAGTGATATACATTACACAAATGGATAGCAACACACATATGTTGAGACTGAGAATGTACGCTATGTTTACCAGCCAATGGAAGCACTGTACTTGCTTCTTGTAACAAACAAACAGAGCAACATACTAGAGGAAAAAGGATAACAAGATGGGTCTCCAAGAAAAGATTGTGATATATTGAGATTCACAATGGACTTCAATCCAAAAATATGTGAAACACAACTATAAATATTATTCCCAGCAAAGTTCAAGGTTCTGAGCTTAGGAAACGCAGCACCAAAGCCATTTGAAAGTGTTCCATTCAGCTGATTTGATGAAAGATCAATTGAAACTAGAGACTGGCACTTGAGAATCCCAGAAGGTATGCTGTGTGCAAACCTGATGTAGTCAAGTTTGAGGACCCTCATTCTTGTAATTGACATTGACTAAATGTAAATGGTTTTGATGACGACAAACAAGAAAGAAATGGAAACACAATGATCAAGTTCCAAGGAACTCAAAGATTGGCATATAGGTCTTAGATCTTGTGTATAGGTATTTTAGGATTCACTCTAAGCTCATCATTTGGCTTTCTTAAAATGGCTTTGCAAAATCATAGTTTGAACAAATGGTTTTTAGTAAGGTTAAAAATCTTTTTTGAAAAAATTCTTGGAAATCTTGTCACCTTTTCAAGTCAACAACAATTTATTACTGTTCACCTAACAAATTAAGAGCCAAAACAGAAATGCGCCATTTTGTGTTTTAAAAGAACTATCCAATTAGGCAAAGAATGTAACTTGTTATTTGTCCTGTCAGGGGCCAATTTCTAAAGCCCTTAACCGGTTAGGAGCAGCTCCTAATCAGTTAGATTGACAAGTCAGAGCATTGCTTCTTTATCCTTTTAATGCCTAACCGATTAAGTGCTTTGTTTAATCGATTACTTGATTAAACAGAAGCATTTCCTTTTTTTTTCAAAATAAGGCCTAATTGATTAGGATATAGCCCTAATCGGTTATTTTCTTAAACAGAAGCTAATTCATCTAATTCCCAACTGGTTAGAACATGGCCCTAACCGATTAGCTGCATTCACAGAAGCCAATTTGCTTAAGTCCTAACCGATTAGGATATGGCCCTAATCGGTTATTCACTTTCATAGAAACCAATTTACTTAAGACCTAACTGATTAAAGACTTAGTCTAATCGGTTATTTGCCTTAACAAAGGCATTCGTACTCATTTGAAAACAAGGCCTAACCGATTAGGATATGGCCCTAATCAGTTATTCATTAAAACAGAAGCCCTAATCGATTTAATTATTTTGTAGGCTTGGGAGGATATTAAATTTTATCTAATAATAATAATAATAATAATAATAATAATAATAATAATAATAATAATAATAATAATAATAATAAGACCATAAATTTGGTAAATGAATTTGGGGGACACCAAAATCACAAAAAGGAACTATTTTTATGATAATCACTATGACAGCAACCCCATTTATTTCTGGTGAAGTAAATAATAGGCTAAATAAGGGGGTTGCCAAACAAATCTAAATACAGAAAAGAATGTATAACATATAACACTCCAAGTGGAAGACAAATCAAAATCATATCCACACAATTACAAACACGTGGTATGCTATTATTTATTTACTGATACTCAACAATAACCTCCTCAGTGAATCTAGCAAGCAGAAAGTGTGTGAAGATAGAGAAAGCAAAATACTTCAGTGGGAAGGCAAAAATACTTCAATTTTTTAACCAACTACACATACTTAGGGTAATCCTACATCAGTTCAGCTGAATCACTCATTTGTAGCACACCAAGAGAATAATAATCACCTAAAATCAAATAGATAATGTATTTTATACTATTCATTGTAGCAAAACCTGAATTTAAGTCTCAAAACTAAACATAAACAAATTAAGGAGTAAGAATGAACAAGAACGAGAACGAGCTCAGAGAAGAAGGGAGAACGTACTAGAACAAGCTCGAGATGGAGCAAGAACGAATGACAACGACCTTAGAGATGAAGCGCGAATGAACCACAACGTCGCCTGAGATGGAGTGAGAACGAGCTGAGAGAAGGAGGGTTGAGAGAATGAGCTAAGCGACGGAGATGAGAAGCTCAGAGATGGAGATGAGAGAACGAGCTCAGAGATAAAGATAAGAGAATGAGCTATCTGACAGATATCGTGAGAGATAAAGAATTGGTTTCTGATTTGGGGGAGCTATTTGAGAGATATCGTGAGAGAAGGAGGATTGGTTTCTGATTTGGGAGAATTAGGGATTTAGGTGGAAAAAATAGAGATGGAAACACATCCGTCTCTACCTTTAAAAAAAATTATAGATGGAGAATTGGTTTTTGATTTGGGGGAATTTCTAGGTGGGAAAATTAGAGACGGAAACACATCCGTCTCTACCTTTAAAAAAAATTATTAATTAATTATATATAAATTAGAGACGAAAACACATCCATCTCTAACTATATAGAGACAGAATTAGACATGAAATAATTAGAGACAGACCAATTCCATCTCTGAATATATTTGACTTTTTAAAACATTATGTTGACCAAATAGAGATGGAACATTCTGAGACGGGTAAATTCCGTCTCTAAATTTCATCTCTAATTTTTGAAATTTTATTTTCTCTCACTAAATCATTAGATCCATCTCTGTTTCCATCTCTATTAGAGACAAATTTTTTTCTGTCTCTAATTTTTGTCTTTAAATCAGAATTTTCTAGTAGTGATTGGTGATGAATGTTGTGCTCACAATTGCTAAGAATACTTTTGGTGTTATCTATGAGAGATGTCTAACTGGCATTTATCATGACTATTGAAAGTTTCTATCAATTCAATAAATTTTCTTGTGTTGGTGCTAACAGGCGGAATGGTATATTTTGTAGAATATAAATTTGACTATTTCCAATGTTCTCCTAGAGTGATTGTAAGTTGTAATTTTGAGAAAATAATTATGTTCTGTACTCAGTGACTAAAAAATAAAATTAAAAAAAAAAGTGGTTTGTAGCTCAATTTCCTGTTAAATAAAAAGTGTAAATGCCTTTTTACATAGAACATTGGCTTTTTTATTCTTTTCACCTATTTATCATGATATCGAAGTTTTCCTCACCATTGTACATGTCTAACAACAAAGATTTGGCACAATTGAAAATGATGTATATAGGAGAGATTTGATAATTAACAGGTATCTTTATGCACTTAACTTCTTTTTTATAATTAAAAAAGAAATGTTGTTATATATGGCAATAAAAGAAGTTCAACACTGGGCGAAATCAAAAAAATAAATTGAACTATACTTAACTTTTCATGTGTTTATGAGCATAGAATTATACTAGTAAGAAATATAGTGGCCAATTTCTTTTCATTTATATGTTGGCTTGTGTGTGCTCTAATATTCATCTCTTCTTGAGAACTCAAAGAAAAAAATGGATGTGGAAGAAGCAATGTGATAAACATAATTTTCATATGTTAGTTAACCCTCATATTTAGTCTTTTAGACCTCTTATGTTCCTAATTGATTAGTCTTGGCTACATTTTATAATTTTGGGTTTAAATTGAGCTTAATTGTATTTTTCAGCATTATTGAGAATTTTACACTGTATCTATATTTTGGGCATAACTTGAGTTCTAGATATCTAAAAATCATGAATTTTACCTTGTAGGAAAGCTGAGAGAAATCTCTATAACTTTAATAAGAACTCAAAGGCTAAATCAGATATCTAGTGAGTCAGATTGGGCCACGAAGTCAGAACAGAGATACTATCACTGGAACCTGAACAATATTCAAAGATTGGGTCATAATTTGGGCTATAGGTGTCATATGGAGCTGAAACTAGTGCCATTAGAAATCTAAGACACATGCCTTCAACTCTTATACAGACCACTTATAAAAAATGTGATATTTTGATGATGTTTTCATCCTTTGAAGTTAGCTAATGGGTCTAAAGAGCTGTTAAAAATATTTTGGGCATAACTCTCTCATCCTAAGCTTAAATTATGCAAATTAGGTGTCTAATTAAAGCTAAGAGGGAGAATATTAACCCTAAATTAAGGGAAAACTTGGAATTTTAATTTTAGAGATAATTATTTAAACAGTAGCAGCAATCACGAAACTCAACCCTAATTTTCTCTTAGCAACTCTTGTTTGCACTTTCTCTCTTCATCTCTCTTCCTCTCTCTTCCTCTCCCTTCTCTCTAAGTTTCTTTCTTTTCAATTTTTTGCTTCGATCCATGAAGGGCTAGACCCTTTTTAATCAATCTTAGAGATTGACAATCTTGATGTTCAATTTTGAGATTTTATTTTTATTTTTTTACATTTAATTGCTAATCAAGTTTCTCTTTTACTTGTTAAGCAAGTTTCTCTTCTACTTCTTTTGATTTTGTTAAATCTGAATTAAATTACTTAATTTAATTTGGATGTTGATGTGATAATTGCATAATTACCACATGTTTAATGAATAATACATCAAAGTTGTTTGTAGGATTGTTTAGTTTGGTTGAATTCTCAGTTTTAGATTAATTTAGGATTAAATAAGTACTTGATTCATTTAACCTTAGTTAATTAAATTCTGGATGCTTATTTAGTAGAAAATTCATGGATCATCTTAAGGCTTCTTGATATGATCTAAGACTAAGAACTTGGTTAGCAATTGAATAGATTCTTAGTGATCAAAGATGAATTAAATTCAAGATTAGTTGATTTTCTTGGATTGGTTATTTACTTAATTCTGTTTACAATTTTTAATTGCTTTCATTTAATTAATTCTGTAATTTTCCTTCTTTGTTAACTTCTTAATCTGATTGCTTAATTAGAGTGATCCTAGGGCTCGGCACAATCGACCCGATTGTGCCTTATACTACAAGTAATTTGGTGAATCGACTTACAAATTTATATAATTTGATAGTCTCGGTAGCTATCATAATGTCATCAAGAATTCTAACAGTGAGATTATTGTTAGCCAATTCTAAACTTCGAAGCTTGCCAAGACCTAGAGGAACTGTCACTAAAAGAAAATTGTTTTGAATTCGAACACGAACAGGTGGGCTTGCTGGATTTGTTCCATATTCTATAGCTCAAGCACCTCCAGTTGAGGCAAATCCCCAAGTTTAGAAGCTCTAAATTCTTCAGCTATGTTTCGTGCTACTTGATTGATTTGTTGATCCTGATTCTATTCTACAATAATTTTGAGATAAGGGATGTGTACTATTATTTAAAAAAACAACAGATATTCTATTATTTCTATGGTTAAAGAAATACTATTATTTAAAGCTATGACAAACAAATATCACTAATATGAAAACAAGTTAGTAGCTTTAGTTCATACTAATCTATGGTTACTTTTATTCTTTCCTCTAAAGAGAGCACACAAAACTCCTTTATTTCTATGCCATTCTATATTCAATGATCCCATTTTTTGTTGGATTTTTGTAAGTGTAATGAAATAAATTTATTTCATTTTATAAAGTATTTGTGTTGCTTACTCTGCCATTCTATATTTAGATTGTGTTTCTTTTTTTTGAACTAAAATTTGTTGGAAGCCATTCTATATTCAGATTGTGATTTTGTTTCTTTTAAGTACTAAAATTTGTTTCTCTACCATTCTATGTTTGTTTATTACTTTCTCTACCATGCTCTTTCCTCTTTATATGCGATCTTTTCCATTTTTGTGCATGTAACAATCACATGTTTTTTAACTATTTATGCAGTGTTCATAAGGTTTGTACACTTCAGTATAAATTCCAACATCTTAGTCCATTTCTACATGTATCAAACATGCCAGTGTTAAGTTCCAGTTCAATTCCCATACATCTCAGTTAGGTTCTACACTTGCTTAGTCAATACAAGCACCTAATTCAAGTTATGAGTCATAGTTCAATGGTTCTGCCTTGGGATAAGTTTTTACATCATAACTAGTATCAGCTTTTGTTTTGGCTGAGGTAGTTCTGCATCAAGAAAGTTAATTCTATGTTTTTTTTCAATAGGCACTATTTTTTTTTTCTAAAAAGGAATTAATAAGAAAGTTAAATCAATTGAGAACTTCTTAATTACTTATTTTTTTTAGAAAAAAAGATTATGATTGCAAATAGCCTTAATTATTACACTTTGATTTTATGTTCAGTTATAAACTGTTATTATAAATCCTTTTATTTGCCATTTAATCTTTCAATGATTTACTTCACACTTTTGTTACCAAACTATTTTTACGCAATGATACATGCACTTTGATAGCATTCAAAATGGCAACTCAATACCAATTTCTATAAAAGCTTTCTACAAAAAACAGAGATCTGGTTATCAAAGTCAAGGTGGTATATCTTTGGAAACAACCAAATTTCAGAAACCAACGACTTGGAGATACATTGGAGATGGTATGCAAAGATGAAAAGGTAAGCTTCTTGAATACTTTCTTTATTTGGTCATTAAAATGAATAATGTATATTTTGTATTTATCAAAATGTTAACCCATAAATAAGGGTGCATGGATTCTAGCAATGATAAAGAGCATGCATCGTAGATTTTTTAAGATGCGACTAAATGAAGGAATTGTCTATATCATTAAGAAAGTAATAGTTGGCCTAAACAACCAACCATACAAACAAGCCTTGAAGCACAACATGAAAATTCAACATTGAAATGGTATTGTAGGTCATGCGACAAACATTTTCCATCATATACTATAATGTAAGTCTTACAAACCTTCATGTCAACATTTTTCCTAATTCACAAATGTTAGGAAGCCAAATAAATTAGTCAAAACAAATTTATACATGATACACCTATATTGACATCACATAGAATTAGTAAAAGCATTAAAATATTGTTTAACTTCCTTATTTAATTGTTGTAGTTGTTCTAACTTACTTTAAAGGTATAAGCTTCAAATGTTTGTCATGGATCATACCAGTTCTTCTTAATTCATTCTTTTTAATAAGGAAGCTGAGAAACTTCTGGATATCGCAGCTAAGACTTTATTCCATTGTGTTACAGCATGGGTAAAATTTTTCATCTTAAACGAATTAATTGTTTGCTGCTATGTGCTATGAAAATTTTCTTCATGTTAAACATAAACCATTTACAACATGTTTCCAAGGAGGAGATCCCAAAGAATACCCTCAAGAGATTAAAGAATTGGTTAAAAAAAGATTTTGTTCAAAGTCATTATAAATGAATCAAACATTAATAATCCTTATACTACAATTATAATGTCCAAAAAATTTGCACTGATCCCAACATTATCCAATCTTTCATGGATATTAATGATTTTCATGATGCATTATTTAAAATTGAGTTTTTCCCTTTCCAAAAATGGTAGATTAACAAGTTAACAATTACTTTGTGCACATGCAGAAGGACAATTTTTTTACTCCATCTAAGAGTATGAACAATGAGACAAATAGAAATGCAACTTCTAACATGGTATATATTTTATGGACCTACAATGCGCACTTAATGTTAATATACACAATTAGTTACTAAATCTTCTTTCCAATATAATTGTCACAGGTGAATGGCGTTGATAATTATTCTTCACTGAATGATGTGACCCCTGTAAAGAGGGGAACTAAATGAGAAATAATGATAGATGACTGCGCAACACATGTCAATGCTTGAACTTCTAAGAAGTTGAAAACTGTCAAGATAGAGAATAATGATTAATTATCATGCGAGAAGACTAAAGTGGTTAAATATATTTGAACAATTATAATTATGTTGACAATAATTTGGTATTATCAATGAAACTTCATTTGGAGGTGTATCAACTTTATTTGTTCTTATTTTCTTCTTTTTCTTCCAATGTACCAAAAAATAATTTAAATGCAATACATTTAATTTTTTAAATTTGTTTCATTGGGTGAGTAAAACTTTTTAATTCAAATCACATGACATTTCATGTCTTATATTATCAATGGGATTTCTCATCTTTTTAGTTTCTCATCTATTTGATTTAAATCATGGGATTCTATTATCAATGCAATTCTCGTAAAGATATATATGATTGAGTAGTCCAAATCATAAATGTATAACAATGGAAAAATTATTAAATTCTAAAATGAATATTATTATGTTCATATATTTAGTTTTATTAATTCCATTAAATTTGGTTATATTTTCCCATAAAAATATATACATAATTGATATGGGTATACAAATCTTGTGAAAAAATCAAAGTGATTCATATTTGATCAACACGATAAATGACTAACTAAAATTTTCATTATATTAAGGGCAACTAAAGTGAAAAATATTGAATAAGGAGTCAAGTTCAAAATATTTTATTTTTCAAAATAAATTTTAAAATAACAAAATGATGTTCTTAAGTATTTTTAGATAAGTGAAATTATTTTTTTAAATGTCGATTATTTTAAAAATATATATATTTGAGGGGAACCTTTTATAACTTTTAGGAGTGTTGATGCATGAAATTATTAGTGAAAATTTTTCAAAAAAGATGAAGTATCAAGTATTACCATTAATGTTGTTTATAAAGATGTTTTTCATAGAATATGATTGTTAATATAACTATTATATTTACTTATAGCAATTGATTTAACTACATATGTTACATAAAAAAATTGTATACCACTAGTTTTAATTCATTACATTGTCATTCTTAGATGAGTTTATCTTCTTTACCTACATAGGAAAAATCAATATCAAAGATATCTTGAAGGTAAGTTTTTCTACATTATATACATGATAATTATCTTCTCGAATACAATTATAACATCAACTTTCCTTTTCAGCATGAACGTGATTTGATTTCAAGAGTTGATTGTTTTGAGAGCTTTGATCTTCCACTTTGTACTTGTAGAATTGTCTTTGCCCTAATGATTTAATGTGTTAAGTTTTGATGATGACAAATGCATTACCAAAAGAATGATGCTTATGCTACGTAGATGTACTTAATAGATTATATTGGATCATGCATGATCATATACTTCATCTTGTTATATTTCATATGAGAATAATGCATATTCTTTATAGCATCTTTTATAAAATATATCCAATAATATGTTATATGAGTTGTATTAAATTAATATTGGATTTGGCTCTTGTTATATGCATGTTAGACTAACTAGAGTTATATATTTATGAATCATGCATATGAAGATATTAAGTTATGAATTTAGACTAACTATGCTTATTTTAAGTGAGTAATACTTTGTAAGATAGTCCAAGTACTAAGAGTGAGCATTGTAATAAGAAAGCAAAAGATCACAATTATACTCAACTCAAGAAGAATAAGAATGATAAGATGTTCCAAGCATTTGCACGATTTGAAGAGAAGAAATTTTTGGAAGTTTGAATTACATCAAGAATTAATGATGGCAAAAGATCAAGTCCCAAGGTTCTTCATGAATAGTTTATAGGACTTAGATCTTATGTAAAGGTAAAAATGATTCACACTAAGCTCAAATATGTTTTAACATCTTTAAAAGTATTTCTTACTTGTTTAAATGCCCAACAAACTATTTTTGGAAAGTTAGTCTTAGTGGTATTTCAAATCTATGAAAAATAGTCAAGTTTGTATTTTACAAAACTAACCTTTAGCTACTATTTTGATCATATCTTTCAAAATAATTTTAGTTTTATTCTGAAACTTATTTCATATGAAAATAGACTCAAAGATCTTTCCAATGAATGATCATTTGCTTAAGAAACGAAGAAATTATGACTATTTAAAATTAGTTTTTGAAACCAGAGTGATTTATTCGAATAAGGAATGTGTTATTTGAATAACACACCTCAGAAAATATTCCAGAACGTGTTTTTAAAGATTTATTTGAATAACAAATGTGTTATTCGAATAACACGACCCAGAAAATGTTTCAGAACATGTTTTTTAAGATTTATTCGAATAACAAATGTTTTATTCGAATAACACAAGATTTATTCGAATAACAATATTATTATTCGAATAAACATGTCCAGAAACAGTTTTTCAACGGTTATAAATAGTTAATTTTCATAATAAATCATTCCCAATCACCACCAACAGCTCTAAAATGTATTGAGCTATAAATATAAATGTTTGGGCATTAAAGAAAAGTTGGAGAACAATCTGAAAATCACTCTTGAGCATTAAATTCGTGTTTCATTATTTATTTCTCCAATCTTCTATTTTTGAGTTATAAGTGTGTGAATCCTTGATAGCTATTGAGTTTCAATTTGTATTATCTACTCTAGAGAGAGAGTTTCAATTCTTCTATATCTTGTTTAATCTGTAAAGAGGGTGAGGTATCCCTCAAGAATTGTAAAGGGTGAGGCATCCCTTGAAAGTAAAGGCTCAAGCACAAAGGGTGAGGTATCCCAATGTGTTGAGTGCTCAAGTTTGTAAAGGTTTTTCAAGTTCCTATGAAGCTTGAAGAATTGGAGGCTCTAACACACAGGTGAGGTATCCCAAGGTGTGAGAAGTGCTCTTGTTTCTACAAAGGTTTTCATAGCACCCATGAAGTCTAGGACATAGTGAAGAAAATCTCAAGTTAAGCTTGGGGACTAGACGTAGGCCACAAGTGGTTAGTGGCTGAACTAAGATAAATCCTTGTGTTTGCTTTTTTTAACTCTATCTCTTTATATTTATACTTTAATTACATATGCTTGAGTTGAACTTGTCATATAGCTTATTTGCTTGATTTATCTCATAACCTAAGTTGCATTTGAGTAATCCTTAATAGTTGTGCCTTTGTTATGCATGTTTCGTTGCAATTATTAATTGAGTGATTCTAAATGCTTAAATGTTGCTTTAAAAATTTATAATCACCCAATTCACCCACTCTTGGGTGATGGTTGCCATGACTAACAGGTGGTATCAGAGTTTCGTACTCTGTTGAAAGCTTACTCGCTTAGAGTTAAAGATCCTTGTTTATTTGGCAACCATTGAAAGCTTTTCAAAATGGAAGGTTTTGAAATTGATAAATCACTATTCTTTGATGGTGTGCATTTTGCTTTTTGGAAAGCTAGAATGAAAATTTATATGCAATCTATTGATCTTGATTTATGGGATATTGTGCTTGATGGATTTACATGCAAATGAAAACATACTTGGAATGCTTATGACAAGAAATGCTTTTCCTTGAACATTAGAGTAATGCAAATCTTACGAAATAGTTTGAATGATGATGCTTATACTAGAATTAAGAATTGCTCTAGTGCCAAAGAAAATTTGGACACCCTTGATGCTTTTTATCTTGCTAACAATGATTTCTTGCATAAAGTTGTATATAGAGAGCAAGAAGAGCAAAAACCTCTAGAGGAAGACAACATTGAAAAATGTCCTCAAGAATATGTTCAAAGCAAGAAAATGAGCTCAATGCCTCTTAGTGATGATGGTTCTCAATTTGAAGAAAAGGCAAAGCAAAACAAAATTGAGAATGAATATATTCTCGAATTCTTGATGGACAACAATGAGGAACATGATGATTCCTTTAAAAAGGACTGAGGTAAATAATGTTAAACCATATTATAGTCATTCCTATGATGAGCTACAATGTACACATAATGAATTATATGATGACTTATTGTTTTTAGAAAAGAAAAACTTATTTTGTTTGTAAAATATTTCCTCCATTGAAAATGAAATTGAAACCTTGAAAAATAAATATGTTTTTCTTGATGAGGAAATGCCTTTAAAGTGTAAAACCTCAACTTCTTGTGAAATGTGCATTGATTTAGAAAATCAAGTTGGGGACTTATCTTTTGAATTTTCCAAAGTCAATGATTCTAATTGCTTACATTCTATGCTTATTAATGAGAATAAAATTGATGTTATTCCACATAAAAATCCAAGCAAGACTTATTACAAAAATAACATAGAATGTAATAACAACTAAAGGCTCAAGTTTTTCAAAAATGATCTTCAAAAGACCAAACCATCATTAAATTCACTTGTTTATAACTTTTGTGGTCATCTACGACATATTTCTCATTTATGCAATTATCAAAGAAATTCTTATATGAGAAATAATATGGTATAGGTTCTTAAATACCTTAAACGCTCTAGTACTAACATTCAAGGACCCAAGATGAAGTGAGTACCAAAATATCCTCCTAGTATTTCAATTATACAGAAAAATTCTCAAAAGAATAGACAAATTGGTCAAAGAAAAAAGGAATCACTAAGAAGAATGCTTCCAAAGCCTATTGGTAGAAGTCTTGATCAAAGAAGGAATATGACTTCAACCAAAGCTTCTTAAATACAAAATGTGAAACTTGCAAAGTGCAAAATACCAAAAGAAAAGCAAAGGGTAAGAAAAAGCATTTCCTTAATTACCAAGGCCAAGGTATCAAAAACTTTTATCTCTTATGCACGCTCACATGTAAAGTCAATGAATTTGAGGTATATTTCTTATAGGCCTTAAGTGATTAATTGAATCATGTGTACTTAGTAAAATTTGAATATTATATAT
The DNA here is from genome assembly GCA_029884595.1 of Ormosia semicastrata. NCBI lineage: Eukaryota > Viridiplantae > Streptophyta > Magnoliopsida > Fabales > Fabaceae > Ormosia > Ormosia semicastrata. Next base: position 6,936,410 of record JAQQTO010000029.1, read on the forward strand.
AGCACATGATTATATTCTTGTTCCTTGCATATTTCTTGATAATAGAGTATTCTATGACTATGGATGCTTTCTATGCTTTAAATTTTTTATATATCTCTATATGTCTTGAATATGCTAGGTAAATATGTTCTTTGTTTGAAATGAAATGTTTGATAACAATATCCTTGAGCTTGAGTTTTTGGATGCATATGAATGAATGCTTGTATTTATTGCTTTATCATCGATTTATTACTCTTGAATTATTACTAACTTGAGCATTGAAGGTATCCCAAAATTTATTTTGCATCTTTGCATGATTGGGTAAGTTTCCTCTTCTCAAACTGATGTTTTAAATATGCTTACTACTGTGTTTCTAATATGTTTATTCGAATAGAGGAACATTTTATTCGAATAACGTTTTCCAGTAGCCACTAAAATCTGCTCGTAAATATATCTTATTCGAATAAAGTAATTTTTATTCGAATAACAAAACACAGTAGCCCTGGTATTTATTTTTCTGATTGTCTTATTCGAATAAGAGAAATCTTTATTCGAATAACTTTTGGCAAAAGCATTTTAAATCTGTTCTTCGCCGGTGTTATTCGAATAACCAAATGGTTAGTCGAATAAAGCTTGGCAGTAAGCCAAGTCTGAATGCTTTGTTATTCGAATAACAATACTATTATTCAAATAATGCTTGGCAGAAAGCCAAGTCTAGTTGCTTTCCATAAGCTTATTGGAATAAAGAACATCCTATTCAAATAAACACATATTAAATAAAAGATTATGCTATTTTTCCCCTTCATTTCTCAAGAATTTGTTGTATATGTTAAACTCTTTTTAATTGGACTAAAATTACAAATGTTTAACCAAATGTAATTGGCTATTCTTTTGATAATTATATGTACTTAGATAAATTGATCAATGAAATGAAATATCTTTTGCCTTTTTGAACTCATTTGTTATTTTATTATTTTGAATGCTTATTTGCTTATGAATTTGGCATAATGACTAACCTCTATGGATCCAAAATTGATGGATACCAAAGAAAATACTTTGAATTGTATTGTAGGGCGATAACTACCTCAAGCAAACATTTAAATGGAATAAGTTTATTCAACTTGAGGATAGTAAAGTTTAAAAGGATTCAACTTTTAAAAGGGGTGCAAAGAATCTCTATTCCCTCATGAAAACTTAAAACTTGAAAGTTGGAGTCACCTACAAAAATCCAAAGAGTATACTTTTGGTGACATTAATCTCTTATCCTTATTTAGACTTTAAATTAAATATCATGTGATATTTGGATAAGTAGAGATTTATTTTTATGCCTTAAGTTGTACTTTTATAGCATTATGTCTTAAAAGTGTTTTTACATATGCTAACATGCTAGATATGCATACATTCTTGCTTGGAATGACATGTTTTTATGGTAATATTTTTGTTCTTGAGCTTGTGACCAATTCTCTTTGTTCAAATATGGAAATTCACATGCTTATAAGTAGTTTTAATCTTTTCTCTTTGATGCCTAATTGTCTTATATACTCACTTGGAGATTGGAATGTAAAATGTCATTTGTCTTCTTGTTTGAAATTGCTTGATATGTTCATATCTTAAAAATAAGAAGTAAATTATTCATCTTATGTCTTGAACTTATCTTTGAACTTCAATGTAAGAAACTTGAATCATGTATGCATATTAAAATTTCTTACTTGATATTACATGCCTTACATGATCATTGTTTGCCCCAAAATACTTATTTATGTTTTGATGATGATCATGTATTTCTTGATAAACTTGAATCATGTCTTAAAATGCTTAAATCATATTTGTGGATTCAAGTGCATATGTGCTTCATGCATTCTTGTTAGAGCTAACATTGTATGGTTGATAATGTGATACATAATTTACATTATATATCAACCTAAATTATACTTGTAAATGAGATTAAATGATATTTGATGCTAACCTACGTTTTAGAGAACTTTTAGAGTTAGCTTTGTAAATGATGATGGTTCTATGTGCTTCAAATATAATCATTAAATATTGAAATGTCAAGCATATGTGGATAAATGAGAAGAGTTGAATGAAGAGGGACACAAGGAGACTTTCTTCAAGTGCAATAAAATGGAATACTCAATAGAAGAAAGTACAAACTCAAAGGACCTATAAATGAAGAACATTCTAAAGAAGCATCACTCTCTATATAACTCAATAAGTATCTCTATCTCTAAGTTATTGTGGTATTTTATATGCAATGGATTGTATGATACTTGTTGATGAATTGATTTTAAATGATTAGATGCTTTCTTTACATAAAAAGTATGCTTAGAATTTACAAAATGCCTAATTGGATATTAACTTGCTAATTTGTCAATGCATTTAGGGTGGATGATATTAGTTCTATACATGCGTTGATTTCTATAGCATATTTCATCAAGGAGATGTACTTATGTTCTTTTGACTTGGATTGGTCACTCTCAACGAATATATAATTTTAATATAAAACCTCTCTACCCTTCTAAATTTCTTTTGAAAATCTAATGAGTTCTTGTAAAATTCTTTTTGAAATGGGGAGAAGTTTTAAAATGATTTTTGATTAATGAATTAAGAATATGTACCTTTTGCCTTGCTTTTCTTTATGGTAGTGTGCTTATATGGTCTTGGCATGCATATATATTTCCTTTATCTATCTTGTGCTTCAATAATGGGGTACTTATTTTACTTATCTTACATATCTTTCTTCCATGTCCTTATTGACTAAAAATATATGCATGACTATGTTAAACTATTATATTTTGATAACATGCATATTTTGAGGGGGAGCCTAGCTCTTAAATAGTTGCTTATATCTCTTGACTTACATCCTTGTTTGACATGAAGTGTTTTATTGTTAATACTATTAACATTTCAACAAAGATCATCTCTTATTCTCTTTCCCTCTATTAATGAAAGAAGGTAAACATTCTTAAACTTTATATCTTTTGATTTTTTCATTAAGAAATGCTTGATATGTGACAAGTTGTATGATCTTTCATTTGAAAACCTTAATTCCATGATCTTACACGAATATTTTGTAACTCCAAACAAGTAACATCAAGTGGTACTTATTTATCATGTGGTATGCAAGATATTATATGCTAGACATAATTTCTTAAGCTTATTGCTATCATATGCTAAATTTTGATGTACCAAAATGTGACAAACATTACATGAATAATCTTTTATATCTTGAAAATATGCTTGTTTCATCTCTCTCTTCTTGAATCATGTGTAGAATTAAATAAGGAGAGATAGTTATGTTTTGAATAACTTAAAGAAGTTTTTGGTTTTGATGATCCTACTCTTTGTTTGACAACATGAGTTTTACCTATAGGGGGAGAAAATATTATATTTCATTCCTAAGCCTTTTTGTTGATGTTAAATAAGGAGAGTGAAAATTAGAAAGAAAAATATATTCTTGTACTTATTATTTGATATGATTACATGAATGTCTATTCTTGTATATTCCTCAACATATTTTTCTTTGGTGATTTGTCACCATAAAAAAAGGGCAGATTGTAGAATTGTCTTTGCCCTAATGATTTAATGAGTTAAGTTTTGATGATGACAAATGCATTACCAAAAGAATGATGCTTATGCTACATAGATGTAGTTCATAGATTATATTGTATCATGCATGATCATATACTTCATCTTGTTATATTTCATATGAGAATCATGCATATTCTTTATAACATCTTTTATAGAATATATCCAATAATATGTTATATGAGTTGTATTAAATTAATATTGGATTTGGCTCTTGTTATATGCATGTTAAACTAATTAGAATTATACATTTATAAATCATGCATATGAAGATATTAAGTTATGAATTTGGACTAAATATGCTTGTTTTAATGAGTAATATTTTGTAGGATAATTTAAGTACCAAGAGTGAGTATTGCAACAAGAAAGCAAAAGATCACAATTATGCTCAACTCAAGAAGAATAAGAATGATAAGATGTTCCAAGTATTTGCACGATTTGAAGAGAAGAAATTTTTGGAAACTTGGATTACATCAAGAATTGATGATGGCAAAAGATCAAGTCCCAAGGTTCTTCAAGAATAATTTATAGGACTTAGATCTTGTGTAAAGGTAAAAATGATTCACACTAAGCTCAAATATGTTTTAACATCTTTAAAAGTGTTTCTTACTTGATTAAATGCCCAACAAATTATTTTTGAAAAGTTAGTCTTGGTGGTATTTCAAATCTATGAAAAATAGCTAAGTTTGTATTTTACAAAACTGACATTTAGTTACTATTTTGATCATATCTTTCAAAATAATTTTAGTTTTGTTTTGAAACTTATTTCATATGAAAATAGACTCAAAGATCTTTACAATGAGTAGTCATTTGCTTAAAATGGATAAGAAACGAAGAAGTTATGACTATTTAAAGTTAGTTTTCAAAACCAGAGTGGTTTATTCAAATAAGGAATGCGTTATTTGAATAACACACCCCAAAAAATGTTCCAAAATGTGTTTTTAAATATTTATTTGAATAACAAATGTGTTATTCAAATAACACGACCCAGAAAACGTTCTAGAACATGTTTTTTAAGATTTATTCGACTAACAAATATTTTATTCGAATAACACGAGATTTATTCGAATAACAATGCTATTCACAACAAGAATTTTACAAATTAGCTACGGTAGCTAATCGGTAGCTAATTTTATTAGCTACGAATTAACTACGGATTAGCTACGGATTGGTCCGTAGTCTAAATCTCATAGCTAATTAGCTACCAAAAATTTCTGTAGCTAATCCGTAGCTAATTTTTAAATTTTCGTAGCTAATCTGAAGATAAGCTGTAGCTAATTTTTGTTCAGAGTTTCCTTCATTTTCGTAGGTAATTAGCTACGAAAAATTTCGTAGCTAATTCATAGCTGATTTTAACAATTTATAGCAATTTTGTAGTTATTTCCTAGCTATTATTTTGCTAAATCCGTAACAATTCTGTAGCTAATCCATAGCTAATTATTCCTAGCAATTCCGTAGCTATTTTCTACCTATTATGTTGCTAAATCCGTAGCAAATCTGTAGCAAATCCATAGCAATTATTCATAACAATTTCGTAGCTATTCCCTAGCAATTATCCATAGTAATTCGTAGTTAATCCGTAGCAATTTTGTAGCTAATTCGTAGCAATTCTATAGTTATTCCCTAACTAATCAAAATTAATTTTATAATAATAATTGATATATTTTAAAATTACACCTATATAAATATTTCAATCCAAACAAATAAACCTAGCAAATAAGTTGTACAAATCAATAAAATATCATAATTGCATTAATAAAATTAAAACATGCTTTACAAAGAAAGAATAACTAATCAATAAGTCTAAGTTAATACAAATAATTCTAAACAAATTAGTCCTATCATCAACAAACACAATTAATCAACCAAGTTAACCCCATGATCATCAACTTCATGATCATCCCCAACTGCATCGCTTTGTAATGATGTCTACGGCACACCACTTCTTGCTTGGGAGTCAACAATCTCACGGAGGATGGACACTACCTGCATCTGGAGTAAAGATTATAAGGGGAAAAAAGTGCTTAAGGACCATAGTAACAATTTATGACATAATCATTGTCCAAATTTTATTTACATATGTGTGAATTTTCTATATTGTCTTATAATAATAATAATAATTATTATTATTATTATTATTATTATTATTATTTTATATGTATAATAACTAAGGTCATCCCAACAATTATCTTATCTAGTATTTGAACTTTGATCTTCTCCTTAAAAATAAAGCTTACTTACTATGCACTCATCCTTTATTAGTAGACTTACTTCATATTCATACATTTAAATTTATCTTTCAATTTTAAAAATCAAATTAACATTATTATTAAATATTTTTTATAGAAATTAACACTTCTAACATTACACAAAATATACACTTAGATTACAGTAAAAATAAACTACAACTCCAAGCATAGGAAATATACAAGATTGGAGGTTCAAATCTTAAAATTACTATTTTAAAAAGAATTTTTACCTACATTTACTCCCAATAAAGAAAAAAAATATGCAAACATTTAGCGTAGCTATAGATGTCTTCCTTCTTAGGATGATCATCTACTTCAACAAATTTCATGACACGAGGCATGTGAAGCAAATTCCAACACAATATAAAATTGCAAAGATGATTGAACCTTACTCGTAGAAATTTTCAATTAATTTGAACGCTGTGGGGGCCAAAGTAGTTGATGAATGAACAATTAATCAAGATAGGCATTCCAGAATTTCCTCAAGTCTAGCCAAAAGAAAAGGTGAGTCAATATAGTAGCAAATGCATATGGAAATCTATGTACTCTTCCGTAGTCCATTTCCAATTTAATTTACTCTAGCTAGCTTTATCTCATTGTGAGTCCGTGGCCAATTCACTCATAACTTGACGAGTGGCAATGGCAATGTGGAGTTATCACCAGCAACTAAGTGATTCATCTTCGTTGTTTTTAGTACTAAAAAAGTTTATATTATTTATACCTATGCCAAAGTAATTTACCCCTAAAGCAAATCAACCGGAGGTAAGTGTGATCACCCATAAACCGAATCAACCAAACCCAACGTTTCCATCATTCCTTGGCGTATGAGCACAAAAGCAACAGGATGATAAAAACTCTTGAGGTAGATTATAAGCTACAGTAAAGATTTTCTCACTTACAATCTTGAGGTAGAAGGAGGAAACAATTATATGTTGAAATGACCATAGCTCAACTCCTGTATAGGAAAATATCAATTACATTTAAAAAGAGGAAGATATATAAAAATAATTATCTTTAGAAAGTTTTATACAGACCACATAATTTAGCACATCAATACTTAGTTTTCCGATTTCAACAACAGACATGTGAGTAAAAGAGTACAATTCTCACATCACTTAAATCATGATTGGTACATATAGTACCCACTATTTTTTTCTTTCCAGAATATATCTCCATTATTTTCCTAATTAATCATTGAAGGAAATAGTAAAGAATGGTCCTAGCATAAGATGTGTCAACCTAACCTATCACTTCCCAGTCTAGCTCTTATAATCTTAACAATTCATAAAAGTATAACACGTTATCTTACCAAATTATTCCTTCATCTTTCTTTTATGGTGTAGCTCCATAATAAAGAGGCTGTGTTGATTCAATCCAAAGAGTGCCATCAATAATACAAATTGAAGCAATAATATTTATATTATCCAAAGAAAAAAGAAGCTGTCAAATCAAGCTAGCAAAATAGGAAAGAAATAAAAAGTAAAATAGTTAGCACCTAACACTTCCATAGAACTATAGAGTTGAAGGAGAAAATAGTAAAACCAAAATGAAAAGCACTGTCAATCAAGCACTGATAATATAACCAATGAGATTATCAGAATATTTTTCCTATAAAAAGTTAACATTTTTATATATGTTGTATCTTAAATTTCATTATGTTTTGAGTCATTATCTAATTGAATTTCACTGAGACATGGGAAGAGTTGAGAGTAGTAGAAAAGCTCTGCTCTGCACTTTTACTTTTCATTTTGTAGCTTATGTCAGTTAGTGATCAGATGTCCATTGTGCAAGTTGGATGCATTTACCATGATTTTTTGAAAACAAGCATTTCATTATTAACTACCTTTTTTTTTTCAATTTTCTTGTGTAGTCTTGTGGGTTTTCCAGTAAATTTTATTTCCCTATGCATTGGAGGAGAGTATTTTGCCATTGACTGGTTGTCCTCTGTATACATGTTTATGTTATGTAAGTGATCAAGAAAAGAGAAAGTTACCACAATGAGATGATCTTCTTTGTTGCAAGCAGATGAAACCTCATTCAGAAAGTCTGGGTTCTTCACCATGCCTGTTCTCCATAATCGTAAGATCTTACATTGTTACCATAGAATATGTAATCCTAGTAACATACTGATAAATAAAGAAACACGTATCTCCAAAATAGGCTCAATTATTATGAGAGATTAAAAAGTTTCTTAACCTTGGGTGTATTCAACATGTATGCATCTTAAAATTGCCAGAGAAACAAATAGAAGTAAGCAAAACCAAAAGGGATTGTAGTTTAATAGTTTCTCTCTCATTCAAATCTCTATGAAAATTAAAGTGCCAATTCAAATAATGACTCTCAATAGAATAAAACTAAGTAACAGGCAAGTTATGCAAACAAGAGAGATGAAATAGACAAGGGAAAGTCTCTAAACCAGAAACGCTGCCCACCCAAATGTCCTCCCAACCAAAACTCAATATGATTACCATCACCAAACCTAAAAAAAACAAGTGGTCTAAAGGAAACAAGTTGATGGGAAACAAACTTCCATGGACTAGCATGAGTAGTAGTGATTTTTGGATTGGCATCGCACCCATCCTGATCTAAACCATACTTGCTCTAAATTACTCGGTGCCACAAAGAATTAGTCTCTGAAAAAGGAAAGTAGCCATAACCTAACAACCATCCACAGAAGCATAGGAAATGCCTCATAAAACTTTAAGTATAGAAAGCACATTGACGAAGGTATCACTTCTAATGAATTGATTACCATGTTCTTATCAAATATCACCAGGCTTTACGAAAGTGTCAAATATATTTGAGATCTTTCTAACTGCACCTTGAAAGCGCACACACCTCACGGTCATTCGAGAGTGAAACATTTTTTTCCAAAATAAAAAAATTATAACTCTTTGCATTTACACAAATACACACAAATATATAGGAACTTATCTTACATAAGGAATTACAGGAATGATGACACATAATTTTAGTATAGTGTAGAAACAAAATAGCAAGAAGGGAAATAAGCAAAAAGTTGCTTGATTTGGAAAACTTGAAATTACAAAAATAAAACAGAATTACAAGTACTTCTAACCCCATTTGGGTCAAAATAAGTTCTAACTAGGAGATGTTCAAGACGTAAATATCTTTCAGGTTGCTCTTGTTTCATGACACCCATCACCTGTGTTTGCCTTAAACTAGCCAATACACTTTATCCCCCCAACCACGAGGACAGTGGAATTAATGACCAAAACTAGCCACCCTTTTCTTCACTTTTTCTTTATCTTTTCTGGAAATGAGTTGACCAAAAATTTCTATTTTATCCAACTAGAGGAAGCCAAACAATTATATCCCAAACTAAATGACGTGAAAAATTATTAGACCACTTACAGCACAGAAAAAATTACAAATCTCCACAAAAAATTTCATTCCTTTCTTTTTCAAAATACCTATCAAAATAAAAAGATTCCCAAGTTCCCAAGTTTTGAGGAACACAACCAAACCTCCTCACTAATATTGAACAGTGCATAATACAAAACAAATGATTATGTAGCTAAAAGCTAGTAGCTACTGCAACATATAAAGCATGTGTCAAGAAAATGAGAATGAAAAACCCAATATCTAACCCATGATTATCTAAAACTCAAAACTTAAATTAAAAATTAGTTCTGATTTCAAGTTAGTTTAACATAATCTCTGACATAAATTCATTTTATACATAGTACACAAGCAAATCAATTCGGAATTGTATTTATAACTATTTTAGTTAGTCCTACTAAAATAGAATTTAAGATGCTTTTCCTTTCTTTCTTTCTTTTTTCCTTTTTGAACCATTTAACACAAACTAAGAATGTCATGTGTGTTATATAGACATGGCAGGGCATACTAGAATAGAAGATAATTGAGCTCCAAGGGCAAGAATATCAACACAAGAAACTATGCCAGGACAGGCATTTTCCACCGTTGTCTTGATCTGGTTCACAACATCCAGCATTTAACAAACTAACACTGTACAAAACTCTCTAGGCCAACAATCAACATGACAAATCATGCATTATTTTTAGCTACTAATACAGTGAACCAACCGCTAATGAAAATGAAAGAATGAACCCAACAACCAGATTTGGAATCAAGTCCATTTAAGCATTTAGTCAAGCACCAGTCACGCAACTAACATCCCAGTTAAGTTATTATAATAGCAACTAACAACATAAAATTCTAAAAGGGATTTCCACCACCATACAGAACATCAAGCAAGCCCAAACAAAGTTTCGTAACCAAAATCAACCCAGACCAATCAAAATGTGAATTAGTAAGAATCACTCACTCTCTCTCTCTCTCTCTATCACACACACACACACGAGACACATGCCAAATCTTGGTCTCAAACTTTGGTAACATTAACATCCAAATACCAAATGAGTTACTGGGGGAGAAAAGGTACATAATAAGAAATTCATAGATCCAAATGCCAAATAAATAATAATAAATTCATAGAATCCACCAAAGCCTTAAGAAAAAAAAACCCTACCTCATGGTTTTCCTTTGTTCCCTTTGATTCTTCAAGCTTTATCTCTCCCTCTTTCTTCCCTTTCTTTTCTTTTTCTTGCCCTACTCCTCTATTTTCCAGCAACACAAAAACGAAAAAGAAAGTAAGTGAGAATCAAAGAAACAGAAAAGAAAGAAGATGGTCAGAACAAACCAAATCCAGTGAGAGAGACGAGCAAGAGCGAGAGAGATGAGCGAGAGCGAGAAAGATGAGCGAGAGCGAGAGCAAGAGAGATGAGTGAGAACGAGAGAGTTGAGCGAGAGAGATGAGCGAGAGCGAGCGAGATGAGAGAAAGAATGAGGGGGGGAGGGAGGGGGAATTAGATTTGGTAAAGTTTAGTCTGCGCGCTTCCAAGGTTAAAGAGAACTGATTTGGTAAAAAAAATGTATGGAATTGATATTTAACTACGGAAAAATTTGGTAGCTAAGCCGTAGTTAATTAGCTACGACTTAGCTATGAATTAGCTACGAAATAAAGTTTTTTAGTTAAATTTTGTAGTTAAATTATAGCAATTTTGTAGCTATTTATTTGATAAAAAAAATTTCTTTGTAATTCAAAATTTAGTTAGGGAATTTTTTTTCGTAGCTAATCCGTAGTTAATTTGCTACGGATTAGCTACTAAAATTTTTTGTAGCTAAATTTTGTAGTTAAACCGTAGCTAATTTGTAGCTATTTGTTTGACAGAATTTTTAACTTCTTATATTTAAAATTTAGCTACAAAAATTTAATCCGTAGCTAATCCGTAGCTAATTAGCTACGAATTAGCTACCAAAATTTTTCGTAGCTAATTTTGGTAGCTAATTTATAAAATTCTTGTAGTGATTATTCGAATAAACATGTCCAGAAATAGTTTTTCAATGGCTATAAACAGCTAATTGTCATAATAAATCATTTCCAATCACCACCAACGGCTCTAAAATGTATTGGACTATAAATATAAGTGTTTGGGCATCAAAGAAATGTTAGAGAACAATATGAAAATCACTCTTGAGTATTAAATTCGTGTTTCACTATTTATTTCCCCAATCCTCTATTTTTGAGCTATAAGTGTGTGAATCCTTGATACCCATTGAGCTTCAATTTGTATTATCCACTTTAGAGAGAGAGTTTCAATTCTTCCATATCTTGTTAATCTGTAAAGAGGGTGAGGTATCCCTCAAGAATTGTAAAGAGTGAGGCATCCCTTGAAAGTAAAGGCTCAAGCACAAAGGATGAGGTATCCCAAAGTGTTGAGTACTCAAGTTTGTAAAAGTTTTTCAAATACTTGTGAAGCTTGAAGAATCGGAGGCTCTAATATAAGGGTGAGGTATCCCAAGGTGTGAGGAGTGCTCTTGTTTGTACAAAAATTTTCCTAGCACCCATGAAGTCTAGGAGATAGTGAAGAAAATCTCAAGTTAAGCTTGGAGACTGAACGTAGGCCACAAGTGGTTGGTGGCTGAATCAGGATAAATCCTTGTGTTTGCTTTTGTCAACTCTATCTCTTTACATTTGTATTTTAATTACATATGCTTGAGTTGAACTTGTCATCTAGCTTATTTGCTTGATTTATCTCATAACTCAAGTTGCATTTGAGTAATCCTTAATAGTTGTACCTTTGTTTTGCATGTTTCGCTGTAATTATTAATTGAGTGATTCAAAATACTTAATTTCTTAATGTTGCTTTAAAAATTTATAATAACTCAATTCACCCTCCTCTTAGGTGATGGTTGTCATAACTAACAATACCTACTTTTACTATCTCCGTATACAAATACGAGGACATTGACATACAATGTCCTATTCTTTTTAGCAATAGTTGTTTTATTATTATTATTTTTATGTCTCCCTATAACACTTGACATTTTGATTTAGGTAATTTAAATCATATTTGATAATACTTTATTTTTTTAAACTATTGCATTTTGTTTCATTAGTTTTTTTGCATGGACGACATATAAAATGTTTGTTTTTAAAACTCAAACTTTATCCAAACAAATCAATTTATGTACATTTTTATATTTTAGAGTTTTAATTAAATTTAATATCTTTATTACCAATGTTCACTTTTATACTTGATTTTCTTCAAATTTTAAACTCATATTCTATTACAAAATCAAAGTATAATTAAAAAACCACAAACAAAATTAATAATATTAAATATAACTTATTCAACGTGAATTTTAATTTAATAATAACTCATGCAATGCACTGGTTAAAATAGTAGTTCTTGTTAAAGTTAAATCCACAAATAATTTTTTTTAAATTGATTATTCTATTACCAAATTATTTATATTCATAATCTCATGACTTTTGTTGCACAAATTAAAAAATAGTTTAAATTTGATCATTGGCTGTCAATTATCAATTATAATAATGTATTCAAGGATTTAATTTTGTTGTTTGGCCTCCAAATTGGGAAAAAAATTATATGAACATCATAAGCTTTGTGGAATCATTAAAATTTGATTTGATTTAATTTGAGTCAATTTGATTTAAGAATTAATTTTCAGACTGTGTGGAATCATTAAAATTTAATTTAATTTGATTTGATTTGATTTAATTTGAATCAATTTTATTTAAAAGTCAATTTTCATATTTGAAACATAAGATTTGAATTAATTTAGAAATTAAATTTTATATTTAAAATAATTTTAAAATGAATTGATTTTATTTTGTCTTAATAATTTTACTTTTTCATTCTCAATTAAAATAAGTATAGTAAGTAAATAAATAAGAATAAAATTTTTAATTCAAGCATTTAAAACTAAAAGCAAATCAAATTCAACCAAGTTTGAATGGATTTGTAAATACACACAACTTAAATTAAAAGGATTTCAAAATAAATTCTTATTTTAAAACTTTCCAAACAAACAATCTTATTTATAAATCAAATTAATTTTTTTATATTTTGAGTTGAAAATCAGAGTAATTATTAAAAAAGAAACAAGACTGATAAGAGTTTAAATCTTTTTTTTTTAACAAAATTATTGGAGATATTACTTTTGCAATTGCATGGATGAAGCATTAAAGATTATTCTCCCTTCTAACAAGTGTGCTTCTCGAAAGTCGAACATAAGAGTTTAAATCTAATTTACTATTAATGTAAAGATTTTATAATGTCATGTAATAATGTTTCAGCACATCATTAAAACCACCCAACCCAAACAAAAAAAGAATGTGATTCCAAGAAATTTACATCAAACAATTTCCATAATGATATGATAAGAAAGAAGAATGTGCCACGTGACATATGATTTTCTTTTTATAAAATTTATTCTTTTCCCAAATGTTTCAATAACAACTAGAATTTCTTTTACTGCATTGTTAAAAGTATGATTGAATATGTTTGGATATACACGCATGATGGAGTTTCTTGCACAGACGCGTGGGGAACTCATTTGGCAGAAAACCTGCTGTTATGCCAAATTGGAACCAATAAATTAGAATATAAAGAGAAGAGGTAACACGGAATCTGTTTTCATGATCTGACGTGGTAAGGATAAACTACCATGTAATTAAGGTTGCCGAGTTCATTATGAGCAATTATTGTATTTTCCTAAAATGCTATATAAAATTATATTCATATTATTTAAATCTTAATATTTCAGTATTTATTAATAATAGGATCTATGATTAATTTTATATTTTTATTTTTTAAAAATAAAAAAATGAAATTAAGATAATAAATATATAAATTAATAATAAATTTGTCATTAATAAAAATTAAAATATCAAAATTTCAGTGATATAAACACAATTTTAATAACATTTCAAAAATATACAATAATTTCTCGTTCATTATATTATCGATGTGACTCAGTCCTGAAACGGCCCTTCGAATTCACAAGCGTCTAATTAACTGAGTGTTCTCATCCATTCCAATTTCCAAGTTTCCAGGTCATCAGAGAGGGAAATCAGTCAACATCTTATTGCAGCTTCTGATTTGGATGGGTCCTCCCAAAAGAATGTGATTATGATCAGCGTCGCAGTCAATAGTTCAATTCAAACGCATGTAAAGTCATGCGGATAGTTATAATCAGGGGCGTCCGCTTGGTGACTTCGGTGAATTTAACAACATTTTTAAATTTGATTAGCTCATTAGAATAACGAATTGAGTTTGGTTAAGTTTTTTTCTCAATTTAACATGCTCAAGATTAAATTAGATTAGGTTAGGTTAAATTTGTGAGTCTAACATATTTTTTCTAAATTAAAAAAAAAAAATATATAAATCTAATAAATTAATATTATAAGTTTCAATTTTAAATATAATAAATTTTTATATATAATAAATTAATATCATAAATTTTAATATCAAATATAATAGATCTTAATTTATCAAATTAACATCATAATCTCAACTAACCTTACTTAAATATAATAGGTCTCAATATCAAATTAACTAAATATTATAAGTCAATAAGTGTATAATAAACTAACGACTAACAAGTTTTACTAAGTTTAAAATAAATTAAACAAAACTATTTATAACTCAAATACTTGTAAGAAAACTTCTTCTACCTTACTTGATCTTTAACTTTTTTGAAATGCATTATAGGTTTATTACCATTTAAATTTTCTTAATAAATAGAAAACATTTTCCAAGATCCTTTATTCAGATATGAAATATTAGTAAAACAAATATATTATTTTGTTTGAGTTATTTACTCCATTTAATGGATTTATAAACATAAATATATGAAATTCATAATTATGATTATATGTTTATTGTGTTCTTTAATGCTTTCAGAGAATTTGTTCTCAAGAATATGAGTCAATGTTATAAATAAACTTAATAAATCTTATTAAGTTAACATAAATATAAAATAAATTAAAGTAAGCTAACATGTCCTAAAAGTTATAAATAATAAATCACATTAGCTAATTGAAGTCAATGTCATCATATATAGAATATTGATTGACATAATCATTTACTTCATTCTCAAATTTCTCATGATACTCTTTGTCATCTAAGGGATAAGTTAGATTTTCATTGCATTGATCTATCAGATGCTTTATGAGTTTTTAATCACTATTTTTTTTGTCACATTCTCAATGTGATTACAATGTTTACACCTAAACTTAATTAACTCTATAGAAAAGTCATGAAACAAATAACATAAATTACCACTATGACTAAATGATTTTTATAAAAAAGAAAACTACTTTGATGAGTTGGGTTTGTGTGGGTTGATACTTTTCAAACTCGCCACCCGACCCATACCTTGCGAGTTGGAGTGTTTTCCAACTCGACTTAACCCGTAGATCCAACCCAACTCACATTTTATAGGTTAAGTTGAGTTAAAACCCATGAATTTATGAATTGACTAAACCCATTGCATACCCTAGTTATAAAATGCTACAGGTTACGTGTTTTTAAAAAAATAGTGTAATACTCCTTAATACAAAAATATTTTCCGTATGGTGGTGCGCTGCATTGCCAAATAACTTTTTTAAAAGTTTTTTAACAAGTACAAGTACTTATTAAAAAATTTAAAATAAAATATTTTATATAAAAAATAATGTTTTTAATTTTAATATATTAAATATTCAATTTTTTATAAAAAATTTATAATTTAAATACTTAATAAGTGTTCTTAGACACTCGTCAACAAAATCTTTTTTAATACTAAAAGTACTCCTTTTTTTTTTGCACTACAATGCCGATTGAGGCATTTTTTACAACTAAAAATGCTTTCATTGATTTATTTTTTGTGTGTAGATATGTTGAAGGTGAATGGTGATCTTTTAGCGAGTATTTACAGTAAAATTATAAATTATCTGTAGAAACTCAAGAATTCAAATTATACTATTATTATGAGCAAAAGGTTGACCAGGAAATTTATTTATTATTTTTTGTTTTTATGGTTTTACTAAATTTATAACTTCTTTATATTAACATTTAATTCTATAATATCAACTTATTAAAAATTTTAAAATGTCTAATATTTTTTTAATAGTGTGCTAATACACATCTTAACTATTAGCTAATTAGACTTTGAATTTAAAGAAATTATTATAGAATAACTCTAAATCCTCCTAAACAATTCTCCTAATAATCATTCTACTTATTAAATACAGAAAATATTGAATGATTTTGTTAGAATCAATTAGGATCTTATCAGATATGGATAGAATTAACATCAATCAATAGATTAGATTAGTATCAATCAAATTGCATATGTGTTCTATACAATTGTTCTTTCCATTTTTTTCTTCTATAATTGTGGAGAGAGTTCAGTATAGTCTTACAAATCATTGTATACAAATATACTTCCTTGAGTGACAAATAATATATCAAAGTCATTCTCTGAAACCTTATAATATGATATCAGAGACAACTTTGATTACCCTTTTATCATAGGAATCAAAGCATTTGATTTCTCTGATTTGAGAATTCTGATCACTAATGACTTCAACTAGTAGCAGTACAGATCCCAAAGGAGAAGGGAAAGTTGATCCTGTTGTTATACTTTCCCTCCACCTACAGGAGTTGTCTTCTAGTCTCACCCCTGAACGACTTAATGATACAAATTACACTGAGTGGTCCCTCAATGCTGAAAATAAGATTCGAGGTCGAACACTAGGGTTTTATTTTTTGTAAGAAAGTCATTCCTAAGGATAACCAGTCTGACGAATATGAAACTTGAGAAGATAACAACTGCTTGGTCAAGTCTTGACTTTTGAATTTTATGACAAAAGACATTATATCTCTCTTCATTTGTCTACCTACTGCCAAGGTGATTTGGGATGCAGCTAAGCAAATATACTCTGTTAGCTAGGACACATCAAAGGCATATCAGTTGTACTGCAAGGTAATTTCTACTCGTCAAAATGGGAATTATGTTATCTCCTATTTTGTAAAATTGCAGAAACTTTGGCAATAATTTTATGCCATTGAAGAATGTACAATGGAGTGCATCAATGATATTAAGAAGTATACATACAAGGTGAACTCTCAACGAGTATATGTTTTCTTAGCTGACCTTGATTCACATTTGGATGGGGTTCGTAGCAGAATTCTGGCCACTGTACCTCTTCCAAATATATAGGTTGCCTATGCAAATGTTTGTGTAGAGGCAAATTGTCAAGAAGCTATGCTAGGAGGAACATCGATTGAAGCAGCTGCCATGACTACCAAAAAAACATTCTAACCCAAAGAAAAGAGTTCATAAATGTACTCACTGCAATGATGACAACCATTTGAATGATACATGCTTCAAACTCCATGGTTATCTTGACTAGAATCCAAAGGGTAAGGTTGCATTAAAGGCTGAGAACTCCAAGAGTAATTTTGTTGCTGTTGCTGGATTTGTTGCCAAGTTAGGTATATCTAACTCTACTTGTAACTTTTCAGTTTTTGCTAATAGTAGTGATTGGATAATTGATATGGGTGCTACTAATCATATGACTTGAGACTGTTACAAACTTATTCATTTATCTCCCTGTAGCCCTAAGCCAGACATTGTTAATGCCAATTGTGTTTCATCTCCTATCTTAGGTATTGGTATTGTATCTTTGTCCCTTTCACTGTCCATTTCCAATGTCCTATTTTTTCCTTCACTAAACTGCAATATTCTTTCTGTTAGTCAACTTACAAAGTATCATGATTGTGTTGTCTTGTTTTTTCCCACTCATTATGTTTTTCAGAATACTCATACTAAGGAGAAGATTGGTAGTGTTCAGAAGAGTGGAGGATTGTATTATTTGGACAGTGACTCTCAACACACAAATGGAAGAACATTAGCCCACTTGTTGAGTTTCACCCAACTAGATCAAAATAAGAAGGAGATTTGGTTATGACATAAATGTTTAGGACATCCCTCCTTTAGTTATCTTCGGAAATTGATCCCATCACTATTTCATCACTATGATCTTTCTGATTTCAACTGTGAAACTTGTGTTATGGCTAAGAGTATAACATCCTCCCTAACCTAATAATCTTAATCAAGGTTATAAAAGTTCAGTGACTCTGGTATGAGTTTTCTGCTAATTCGGGTAACCATCTGGATTAGTTTAATTGTTTAAGCATAATACTATAACACTGAATATGAATATTAGTTCATATAAACTTAGATTTCAGCATAAACAATTGAGAAGATAGAAATAAATATGAAAAATTTATTTCTAGGCCACAAATAATTAGAATGAGTTATATTAAATTTTGGATGATCAAATGAATTAATTTTACATTTTTAATGACACTGAATGAGTGTTTAAAGGTCAAATTGGACAGTTAAGTAGCTCAAAAGACCATAAGATTTTGTGAAGAAGTTAAAGAGAGGATGAAGGTTAATTTAAGAATGAATATAGGTTAAAGTGGATGCTTATAAGCTTCTTAACCTAACACCTTAGGTTTAACTTAACTTGAGAAAGAATAATGAAGCTTAGTGATTGATAATGGTGTATAAGGATAGTTGTTGAATAAAGAAACTGAGAATTGAATGAAATCTTAAAATTTCCTATAATACCTATGAAGGTTAGAAAATTCAACAATGGAAAATTAAAGTATCCTTAAGAGATACAATGTTTCCAGTTAGATTTTATTCTTTCCCTCTCATTTTCTTTTCCACTGCCTTACTCCCTCATTCTTATCTTTTCTTTGACCTATTCTTTACTCATCCTCTTTCCACTCTCTCGTGGTTCAGTAGAAGGCAAAAAAGAAAATATAGAAAGAAGGAAGCAAGAGGAAAAGGAGAGGCAAGAGGAAGAAGAAAAGAAAGAAAAGAAAGGAAAAAAGGTAGTCACAAACTAGAGGTTGAGGTAGGGGATTGTTTTCTTAAACTCATCATTCTTTGCTTGTTTTCTTAAGGTTATGAATTGTTATTTGATTGATAAATACGTTTTGAATGAATGTTTGATGAGGTAGGATGAAACACTTGATGTATTTATGAGTTTTGAGTTTGGTTTTGGTTTCAAAACGTAATGGATTTGAGATTGATAAAAATGGGTTTATGGATTGTTTGTTGATTACAAACCTTATATGTTATTATTTTTTAAAGTTTGTTTGAGATACGGAATTATTTGATGGTTGTTTTGATTGGTTTTTGGGGTTATTAGACTTTAAACCTTTGTTTTCTGCAAAAACCCACTTGGAAATGGTAATCGATTACCAAGCCACAAAAGCCATGAAAATAGTTGTTAGAAATATGGTAATCGATTACCATCATGTTGAGCTAGTAATCGATTACCATGGTATGGTAATCGATTACCATACTCCTATTTTGTGAAAATAGAGTTCTTTACCCCATGTAAACCAATTATAAACTTAAACTATGATCCAAATTACTATGTATGATTGTTGAGATTATAAAATGAAGATTTAGCACCAAAATCATTGGTGAACATAGACATTGGGTATTCATTAAATTTGAAAGATGATGAATGATGTTGAAAACTATGGATATGTTCACAACAAGAATTTTACCAATTAGTTACGGAAAAATCCGTAGCTAATCCGTAGCTAATCGATTTAGTTACAGAATAGTTACGGATTATCTACAAATTTTTCTGTAGTAAAAAATTGGTAGCTAATTAGCTACCAAAAATTTTCGTAGCTAATCCGTAGTTAATTTTTGTTCAGAACTTCCTTTGTTTCTGTAGCTAATTCTGTAACTAATTTTCATAGCAAGTTTGTAGCAAATCCATAGCTATTTTGTTTCTAAATTCATAGCAATTTCGTCCCAATTTCCTAGCTAAAATCCGAAGCAAATTCCATAGCTAGTTCCTAGCTAAAGTCCGTAGCAATTCTGTAGCTATTTCCTAGCTATTCTGAAACTTATCCAAATTAATTTTATAATGATAATTAGTGTATTTTAAAATTATACTTATATAAATATTTCAATCCAAACAAAAAAAATCCAACAAATAAGTTGTGTTATACAACAAAATATCATAATTATATTAATAAATTTAAAACATGTTATACAAAGAAAGAATAACTAATCTAAATTAATTAATACAAATAGTTCAAAACAAGTTAACCTCATAATCAATAAGCACAACTTTTAAAATGACTAGAGACTAATTTGATTATGACAAAATGATTGAAATGAACTAATAATCAATCCATTGAATCTGCTTGTAAGTTTGAATGTCGCTATCCTTCATATTAGGAAGGGACCTTTTGAATCTTGATATTGGTCTTCTCTTCTTCATGAGGCTTAGCCAAGCCAAAGTCAGATATGTTAGGATTTAATTTGCCATCGAGTAACACATTAGAAGCCTTGATGTCTTTGAACAATCTTGAATCTTGACTCTTCATGGAGAAATGCTAGACTTTTTGCTATGCCAATGTAGATCCTAAGCCTTGTGGGTCAGTCCATTTTAAGCTGATTATTTTTACTGCCTACAAATCAAGGGAAATACAACTTATTTGAATTAAATCATATTTACACCTTCTACTCACCCTACTGATAATCAAGAAGTGAAATTAAACAGGGGCATCAACATAGTGCTGCAATCCAAGCATAGAAGAATTATAAGAGAAATAATAAGAAAGAAAAAGACCCAAAAAAGAAAAAAAAAAGAAGCTATTCCAATCCTGTCAAGTTGTCTTAGAAAATTAACAAAAAAATTATGGAAGTTAAAACGACTAAAATCATATATTATTCATTTTGAACTTCTCACATTTCTAGTCCACATGTGAGATATCAAGAAATTCATGGCGAAATAATGACTCGCCAAATAAAGCTTGGGCAAGGATGTGATTAGACCAATAAAATATTTCAATTCAATTCCTCTCAAGCAGAAAGTACGTGTAAAATATAGTATGAAAGCTATGTGATAATTTTTAAAAAATAAAATAAATAAAATCAATCAGAGTTTAACTGAGATGTGAAAAAGCATAAAGCTTTGTCAATTTCAAGTTTTCAACTACTAATGCCAGTAAAATTTGAGACATAAAACATAAAGATGTATATAAGCTTTATCCAATTGGTTATGAACTAAGTATAATTTGCAGAACATGGTGTGCATCAATTTTAACTTATATAAACACTCAACATTCAGTATAAAGTCAAACATACCAAATTGGAAAAGAAGTCACTATCACCAACTATCAACTTTGACAACATGTTGGTATTGGCATAATTAATTAGTGAATCCTTTCCAAGCTTTTCAGCCTAACAAGTCAAGAGAACAATCTGACTAAGAAAGGGGCAAAAATTAGGTTTATTAAGGAGAAGAATAAAATGTTTGTTAAGGAGAGTATACCACTGCAGTTCTGACATATAGTCAGAGACAAGTAGATCAGATTCAGATATCAGTCCATATTTTGAGTAACTTCATAAAACCTAATTAGAAAATTTTGAAATATTAAAATCTTAGAATAATGTTATCTCCTCAAACAAAATAGATTTACCAATCACTTGTTCTTGACTTCAACAGTGACTCACCAAGGAAGAGTTGGTCTCTGGAGTCTGGTCACTGCCTCGCTTTGCTGGTCAACATAAAACTAGTTATTGAGAAATGTAAAAGAAAATTATGATATGCAACTATGTAGATAAGGATTCTAGACTCTTGGGACTTTTATTTTTTGAAGAAGATTTGGCGAAAGGTATTTCTTATACCACATTAATGGAGCTTGTCAATATACTATTGTACTACCAATTTTCTCAATGCAGAATGCTAGTTATTTTTCTTGGGATGTTGCTGTGTTTAGTGGATAAGTTGAGCAAGTAATCTTTCAAACAAATCTAGAACATCTAGTTTATATTGGTCTTATCCAACAGATCTTAGAAAGCCAAGTTAGATATTACAATAGTACATCCAAATTGTTTGGATGCATGTTTAGACTTAACAGCAATTGTTTTACTAATTTTAATACTATTTTTAATTAACCAACAGATACACCAGTGCAAAGGCATATAATGGTGCTCCAAAGCAGAGAAAAAGCGCTTATCAATGAAGAGCTTAACTTAGCATTTTAACATCTCATGTTAAGTTCTAATCAAACCAATACTACAATTTCTCTCTAGCATTTCATCAAACAAGTGCTAGTCAAGCCAATACTCCACATATTCATAGTTATCAATATGAATTCACCCTGTCACACTTTCAAGATGCCAAGCATGAAACATTATTTGGGCATCTTACTTTATTAAATTTTGAGATAACGACCCCTATTGAATAACAATATTATACTTTAGTTCATTATGATTTCCCCTCAAAGCTCTATCTTACATAAACATGCATCCATGTTCATAGATCTCTAATTTCGACCATCAACTCACTGAGCCAACTCGTTCCTTTCTGGCTATTTTGCTACGACGATGAATATGATGCTAGATTTGGGTCTGTTTTAGAGTAAGAACTTCGACCCGAAGAAGTGGATAAACTCGGTGTATCAGAGTTGGCACCTGCAGGAGTAGCTGGACAAGCACCTGGTGGATCTGGAGATAAAGCTCTAGATGGCCTCCGAGGAGATTGCTACCTCCCTCAAGGAGCAGAGCGCTGCCGCTCTCCTCTGCATCGCCCACGCCACCCGCGACGTCATTAGCCTCGGCAGCGACGCCGTTTTCCTCCATTCGGTGATGGCTATTTGTAGTGATGATATGAAAGTGGCAAGCGAAAACAAGAATGAGGGGAGCTTGTGGAGGAGAGCGTGGCCCGGATTCAGTGTCGTGGAGGAAGAGGCGGACGACGAGCTTGTGGAGGGAGGAAGTGGAGGCAGAGAATTTGAGAGATGAGAATTGAGCAGATTTGGTAAAGTGGGAGGCAATGGGATTGAAAATTTGAGATTTGGGAAAGTGGGTGGGAGAGTGCTGAGCGCGTACTAAAATTATTTTCTTCATAATTTAGCTACGAAATTATTTTGTACCTAATTTGTAGCTAAATTAGCTACGGATTAGCTACAAAGTAAATCTTTCTAGCTAAATTCCATAGCTAAATTGTAATTTTTATGTAGCTATATGCTTGATTTTTTTTTCTTTTTGCATTTAAAATTTAACTAGGAAAATTTATTTTGTAACTAATCTGTAGCTAATTAGCTATGGATTAGCTATAAAAAATTTTGTAACTAAATTTCGTAACTAAATCATAGCTATTTTGTAGTTATTTGCTTGATAAATTTTTTCCTTCCTATCGTTTGAAATTTAGCTATAGAAAATTTTCGTAACTAAATTTAGTAGCAAATTTGTAAAATTCTTGTTATGGTTAAAGGAAATGATGGTGATCCTTTGGATAACTGGCAAAAGTATTAAGAGACTGTATATCTAAAAGAATATTGAAATAAGAATTGTTTTTGAATATGATATATATTAGTGATATCATAAAAGATTGTAGTGTGGAATTGAGAATATGAGGATGAATTGTAAATGATGATATGAATATAATTTGTGATCTTTTGGTAACTAAAATTATGAATTTTTAAGTAATGTTATTCATTGAAATTCTTCCTCGGGAAAAGAAAGGACTTGATTTGACTTTTACCACCTTTCTACTTTAAACTTTTAGTTCTGAAATGATTTTCTACCGAAGTAGTTAAAAGTATTATGATGACATAGTTTTTAATAAAATTACTAAGAATTCCTAGAATTCTCACCCTGTTTTATTGTATTTCCATAATATTTCCAAGAATGGAGTATGTAGCAAGCGGAAGAGAAGACTGAAATTTAGAAAAGATAATTTAGTTTAAACTTTTGCTTAAAGCTTTGTATAATATTTGTATGAAATCATGCCTTGAAGTCTTACTTTGTAAAGATGTATTATGAATTATAACCTTGTATAAACTTTCTTTCTTAGTGTTATGTACGTTATTTCACCCACAACAAGCTCATATTTTCATATATGTTATAAATGTTTTTACAAAATTTGTTATTAGTATAAAAGTGACATACCTAATCCTAACTACTAATGCAAGATATCAACCATGCTATTAGTACTAGTATTGAGTTGTTACAAAGAGCCATTTTGTTACCTTCCCTTTAAATAACACTAAGGTTAATACTCATTTTTCACTCGTTCACTCTGATGTTTGGGGTCCTGCTCCCCTGTCCACACACAATGACATGACCTAGTTTTTTGTTTTTGTTGATGATTGCACACGAATGACATCACTATACTTGTTAAAACATAAACGTGATATACGTACATTTTTTCAACTTTTTCATAAAATGATTGTCACCCAATTCAACACTTCTCTAAAGGTGGTTAGGACAAATAATGTGGGAGAATACGTCAAGAAAGAATCGAAAGATTTTATGAACTCAAATGGTATCCTCCATCAAACATGTTGTCCTAATTCCCCTTAACAAAATAGAGTCACTGAGAGAAGGAATAGACACCTTTTAGAAGTTACATGATCCTTACTTATTAGTGGCAATGTTTCATCCTACCTTTGGGGAGAGACATTAAGTTCTGTTGTATACCTAATCAACTGTGTCCCATCTAGTACCTTGAACTTTAGTTTTCAACTTTTTCATAAAATGATTGTCACCCAATTCAACACTTCTCTAAAGGTGGTTAGAACAAATAATGAGGGTGAATACTTCAAGAAAGAATTGAAATATTTTATGAACTCAAATGGTATCCTCTATCAAACATGTTGTCCTAATTCCCCTCAACAAAATGGTGTCACTGAGAGAAGGAATAAGCACCTTTTAGAAGTTACACGATCCTTACTTATTGGTGGCAATGTTCCATCCTACCTTTGGGGAGAGACATTAAGTTCTATTGTATACCTAATCAACTGTGTCCCATCTAGTACCTTGAACTTTAGGAGGCGTTTAGATGTTCTCTCAGATCACTATACCCTTCCTTCAATTGTTCACCTACCTCCCCGTACCTTTGGATGTATGCTATATGTTCATCTACATCAACACCAACATACAAAATTTGAACCCCGGGCTATGAGGTGTATGTTTGACACAACACAGAAAAGAGTTATTCTATATCACAAAGCCCACTAATTCTCCACTTCAAAGGGGGAATAAATTTGAAGTGGAAGTTCATAACCATAATATCCATGACATAAAATTGTTTGATATGTCAAAGCCACAACTGCAAACTGAAAATTCAGATCTCATTACTGGGTGTGAAATTACAAATCAAGATTTGACAAGTTTAACAGAGGAATTGCGCTATAGTACAATATATCTCCATCTTCAAGTCCACTGATCCGATTTGCAGCTCCAAAGAACTCGCTAGAGGTAATACATAACCTTAATTATGATCATACTATTGATTCCAATATTCATGAAGTTACTGGCCCACCTAATTCTAATCCTGTAGAAAGTTCATATCATCTCCCTCTTAGATCTAACCGAGGTCAACTCACAATTAGATATGAGTCCAACAATAAATTGAAAGTGAAGTACCCTATAAACAACCATGTGTCAGCTAACAAGTTGTCCAAATCATATGCATCTTATGTATTTTAATTATCTACTGTCTTTATTCCAAGTAATTTACAGGAAGCTCTAGCATATCCAATTATGGTAGAAGAGATGGCAGCATTACAAAAGAATGAAACTTGGGAGCTTGTACCTTTACCAAAGGAAAAAAGATTGTTGGATGTAGATGGGTATTCACTATTAAACACAAAGATGATGAAACTATTGAGAGATACAAAGCTCGACTTGTTGCAAAAGGTTACACTCAATCCTACAGTGTGGACTATCAAAAGACATTTGCACCTATTGCAAAACTCAACATATTAGGAGAGTGCTTTTATCATTGACAACAAATAAGAATTGGCTACTATTTTAGTATGATGTAAAAAATGTCTTTCTACATGGAGATTTAGTTGAGGAAGTATATATGAACCTTCCCCTAAGTGTTCCATAATACTCAGACACAACTATGATGTGCAAATTTAAAAAGGCTCTATGTGGGTTAAAACAGTCCCCTAAAGCTTGGTTTGACTGGTTCACCAAATCCATGAAGAACTTTGGTTATAGACAAATCAACTTAGATCACACTTCATTCCTAAAACAAAAAAAAAAGGCAAAACTATTGCTTTAATAATTTATATTGATGATATGATTGTGACAGGAGATGATCATGATGAGATTTAACTTTTACATCAATATTTGGCCTCTGAATTTGAAATGAAACAACTTGGAGACCTCAAGTACTTTCTTGGAATTGAAGTGGCTAGGTCAAAGCATGGTATATTTCTTTCCCAAAGGAAATATATCTAAATTTGTTATCTGAAACAGGAATGCTTGCATGTAAGCCAATTGACACTTCCATTGAGCAGAACCATAAGTATTTCCAATGTTCAAATGTAGCCAGTACTAATAAAGGCAGATATCAATGGCTTATAGGGAAACTAACCTACTTATCACATACTAGGCCAAACATTGCATATACAGTAAATGTTGTAAGTCAGTTTATGTATGACCCAAGAAAGCCTCACATGGATGCTGTCAAAAGAATTCTAAGATACTTAAAATATGCTTCAGTCAAAGGACTGTTGTTCTCAAATCATGGTTACATAAAAATAGAAAGGTATACTGATACTGATTGGGCCGGGTCACCTAATGGTGTGCTGTCGCAGACAACCAAAAATAAAACTTATACTCTTAAAAATACATGTAGTAGTGCGAGTAAGGATCGTTCTCATAAAGAGTATATAGTTTAGTTTTATACTACGTAAACGTGAATGGGTTTTTTTTTTAGAATAACGAAAATAATTTTAAGAAAAATAATTAAAGAATAATTCAAATTAAATTATTGAAATCAATCAAAAGAACAAACCTTCGTCTAAGTCAACATCCACCATCGAAATTTTACAATTGATCATTGATGCAAGTATATATCAATTCACACTTTGAATATTCACTGTTAGAATTATTTATTATTTTCTTATCTCTCCTTAGTCGTAGTTAATTAGAAAATAAGCGATATAAATAATCTTAACTATTAAATAGCTCAAGACAAGAGCTAAAAGTTTAATCTAGTAGCAACTTTAAGAATTATAGAGATCCATGAAACTAAACAACATAAGCACAAACAGTTGCATTTAATTTAGTCAAATGTTCTTCCTAAAATCTAATAACTTCTGACGCAACAAATCATTAAATTTTAATTACTTCACAAATTAGAGGGAGCAGACAATTACAAATTTGATATCTAATTTAGAAATAATTGTAGCAAATAATAAACTAGTAAGCATCTTAGTAATTAAACAAAACAATCATGAAAATAGTCACAGAAGAACATTCGATACTCAAAGCATAAATTAAACAATAAAGATAAATTAGATCTTACAGTTTTTAATTGATTTTGAGGCTTCTATTTCATTTAACCAATTAAAAACTTACCCATACAAGGCCATGAATGAAAACTTGAAGGAGAAGAGAGAGAAGAGGGGGGAAGCAGCGTGTAGAAAAATCTGTTCATTAATTCCCCTTGTATCATTTTTGTATCAGTATTCAAACCTACCAAATCTCCTATCAAATCTTCTATAAATATTTCCTATAAAATATTCTAAAAAATCTCTTATAAATATTCTAAATATTATCCTAAGAAAACAATATCCAAATCTATCTAATTAAGGAAAATATTTAAAATAAAATAGGATCCTAATATAACTAAGAAAGTTATATTTTCAGCTGAAATTTTTGTGCACCAGATCTGAAAATTTCTAAAAATACACCATATTAGATTTGTATATTAGAATTGCAGGCTAAGAAGCGTCCCAAATTACGAAGCGATATAAAAAATGTCCAAAATCGCCCAATTAGATTCGTTTTGCACTTAACGCTTCTATTTGCATCTTAAATCAAAATATAAGAATAATGAGTATATTTAGGCACAAAATAAGTATAAAAGATTAAACATTAAGGGAGAAAAATATGACATTTTGCATTCTCATCACCCAACAATAGAAGGTCTACCTCGGGTTACTTTATCTTTGTTGGAGGAAATCTTGTAACTTGAAGAAGCAAAACACAACATGTAGTGGCCAAGTCAAGTGCCAAAGCTAAGTTCAAGGGCATGACACTTGAAATATGAGTTATTATGGTTAAAAACCGTGCTGGCAGATTTGAGATTTAAATCAAAGGAAGCAATGAATCTACATTGTGATAATAGCTCAGTTATAGAGATTGCCCATAATCTTATTCAACACGATCGATTAGAAAAAACATGTAGAAATTGACAGACACTTTATTAAGGAAAAGGTTGAAGTTGGAATCTTGTGTCTTCCATTTGTCAGGTCTGAGCACCAACTAACAGATATTCTTACTAAGGCAGTGACAAGTAGTGTGTTTTCTGATTCTCTTATTAAGTTGGGAATGCCTGATATTCATGCACTAACTTGAAAAGGGGTGTTAGAATCAATTATAATCTTGTTAGATATAGATAGAATTAGTGTCAATCAATAGATTAGATTAATATCAATTATTTATTTTGTATATTCTTTCCATTTTCTCCCTGTATTAATTGTAGAGAGAGTTCAGCATAAATTTATAAATTTTTGTATATAAATATATGTCATTGAGTGATGAATAATATGTCAAAATCATTCTCTACAACCTTATAATAAATTTTTATGTTTTCAAGACATTAAATATTTTTATTTTTTTATTTAATATTTTTTATTAAATATTAAGATGATTATTAAGATGATGTTTTAAGATGATATAACAAAACTCATTATTAGAAGCTTCAATATATTTTTGTGTTGCCACCTGTTGATATGTTGCTCAGTCTTTTGTTTAAAGACTAAATAAAATGAAGTCCGAAATATGATTTGGACTCCGCTTTAGTATTAGTAGTTAGTACACATCTGTAACGAGTCTAATGGCAAACATAGAAAGTGAAGGCCGGCTGTTTGGAGAACTGGGGATCTAAGAGGCATCATGTGCGTCGCTTTCTGTGACACCCTACTGTCACATGATTCGGATTTTCATCTTCTCATGGGAACTTTTCAGACAATTCGTATGGTCTCCTACTTCCCAAGCACCGCGTGCCGCACTCTGCTCCTTCCAAACCAGACCAAATAGAAACAATAAACTATTACATTGAATCACGTTGACATACTTAAAAAACTATTTCATTCGGAATAAAAATATTATTTATTTTTTAAAATAAGAGTTATTATAGAATTTTTTTTTTTTTTTGGGTACATTGGACAAATCCACAGCCTACACACAGCTGAAGAACACGCTTAAGCAATTAGCCCATATAAGGGGAGAGAGACCAGCAGAAAGAGAAACCCAGTAGATAAGCCTGTCTTGTGAGGAATCTCCCAACTTAGCCAAGAAGTCAGCACAAAAGTTAGCCTCCTGAAGCACATTCGTTAGTTGAACATTTCATTGAAGACGCAGCAACACTTGGATTCGATATCCCCAATAACTGAAATGTACGCATGAAAAGGAGGTAGAGGCATTGTGGTATAGCAAGCCTCATGGCCTCCATTTAATCAATTTCGCAAAGAACATTTATGATGCTAAGCTCCCAGGAGTAGAGCAACCTCTGTCTGATGGCAAGAAGCTCAGCCAAAAGGATATCAATATCACCAAGAGACCCACTACAACCCACCATCTAGTCACCATGAGAGTCCCTTAAAATGCCTCCGTACCCTGCATGTTTCGGAGTCCCCATGCAGCTGCCATCAACATTGAGCTTGATGCAGCTTGGACTGGGTTTATGCCATCTAATCTCCCTTGTTGTAGTGCGCTCAGAGTCAGAGGGAGCTAAGAAGCGAACCATGTCCATCCTAAAGTTGCAAATCATATGGATAACTGTATGAAGTTGCCACATTTCCTCACCAAACAGGACATTATTTCTCCATCTCCAAAGCTACCAAACACCACTAAGAAAGAGCTGCCCACCTTTCTTAGCATGCCTAAATAACCAGGACTTGATGTCCTCAGTGAAGAACTGATGATCTAGACCATAACCCAACTGGGTCCAAACCTGCCTGGGATGAAAACAATCACGAAGACAGTGACCCAAGTCCTCTATCCTGGCATGACATCTGCTACAAAAAGGAGAGTTGGCAAGACCACGTTGGCACCAAAACACATTTGTGGGGATGGCACCATGCAAAGCCAGCCAAAAGAAGAAACGGGCCTTCTCTAGCGCATTAAGACACCAAATCCAAGTCCAATATGTATCCTCACTCCATGACCTCGTCTGGGCTAGCAGCCATTTATATCCCAAAGATGCAGAGTACTCACCGGAGCGGTTCGAATGCGAAGTCCAAACATCTAGAAAGGAGCTAAAATGAGGAACTGGAATCTGAGAAATAATGTCCCTAACACGAGCATGGAGAGGTGTTGCAAGAGAATCAAAAGACCATATACCATCCCTCCAAATATCTTTAACTATAAATTAGATTGTTAATTGTTGGTCTGTTGCTATTTATTAGGGGTTTAAAAAAATTATGTTTTAATAAATTAAAAATGATTACAAATTCATTAAACAAATTAGAGAATGAATTTTAAAAAATTGAAATTTAGTAACTGGATTTAAAAAATAAATAAAATATTTTGCATTTAGAGATTGATTTAGTAATTAATTTTTTAGTTTAGAGACAAAATTAACAACTTATTTTAAAAAATAAATAATATATTTAGTGTTTAGATACCGATATTTTAATATCTAAATTAGAGATTAATTTTAAAAAATATAAAAATATTAAGTATTTAAAAACAAATTTAAAAACTGAATTAGAAATTAATTTTTAGTCTCTAAAAATTGGTCAATAAATATTTTTTAAAAAGAACGACTAAATTTTGATTGAAATTAACTATCGATTATTTTATATAATTGATTGCTAAATTGGTTTCTAATTTTAATGACTAATGTAAATCGATCATTAATAATTAGCGACTAAGGGTTTAGCAATTAATTAGAATCAGTAATTAAATCAATCTCTAATTATTTTAGCGACTAATTTTAAAAATTTAACGATAGCTAAAAATTCTTTTTCAAATAGTGATAGAAGTATAACATATTGCAACAAAGGTTTTATTTATTTATTTGAGTTGGACTACAAACTAAGTAGTAGAGTCATATGCGAGTGAAAAATGAAACCCATGCCTGGATTTGGCATCGCAATCAAGACTTCTATATATGGTAGCACTGGAGATGAGATTTACATTGTTATGCAGCCTAAAAAGGTGTCCAATAAAGCCAGAGGTGCATAAAACATGCATATGGATCTTATGCATAAGGTATAGTGTATTGTATTGACCATTGCTTCATCATCCTGATTGACAAATAATCCTTGAAATATTTTAATATAATATCTACTACTACTAGCAAAAAGCTAAAAATCAGCAACTATTTCACATGTATTTGTTTTGCACTTTAGCTAATATAGTATCAAAGTATCTTACAGGAAAGCATGGCTTATGACTTATATCAGCAGCAAGGACTTTAGCTTCTTATTTATCATGAGCAAAATGAAAATCTTCACTAGGATACTTTGTTTGATTTTGTAGGATCCTTGAGGAGGGAGCTCAAACATTTTAGAGAAACATTAAGCATATAAATTATTTCAAGATGTTAAGCGCTGGAGATATTATAGTATTTATATGGCGTTTGTGTCACCATGTAATGGTAGACTTCATGACTTCCCGACCCGCTTCAACCCGTTAAAATGCGGTTGAATACCGGAAGAAAGGTATCATGGTGTGTATTTTTTTAATAGAAATGTCAATTGCATAAAAAAATAAAATAAGAAAAAAATATGAGTTGGCGTCAGTCCAATGCCGCTTAATCCGTTTTCATGTGAGTTGCACTTTTAAAAATAAAAAAAATTATATAAAAAATCACCTTAGGATGAAAAATTTTACAGAGTTACATAAATTTTACTATAAAAAATAATAAATAATAATGATAAAAATTATAAATCACATATCTAAAATATAATTTTTAAAATAGTCTAATTAAGATTCAAACATAAATTATATAATATTATAAAAAATTTTTTATTTATAATATTAGTTATCATTTTTTAAAAAAAAAAGTGCCACAGATTACAATCGCTCGTTTCTCGCCCCACTTAACTAAGTTAGCTTATGGGTTATGCGGGTTGAAAACAAAATATAGGTTTAATTCTTGAACTCAACCCGTAAAAAAGTGATGGATTGGCGGGTTAACCTGGCGGGTTGAACCCGTTTTGCCAGCTCTATATAATGGCAATCGGAGGTATGCTGCATGTAATCGTTCCTCAGTCCATTCTTCATCCCCTTTTACAGCCAAAAATAGCCACAGGACTTCCACCCTTAGAAGCGCTTTTGTGCCATCGCAACCTGGTCTCAAAAAGGACTTCCCTTGTGTCGGGTTGAAGTGGAAGCACGAAAGAAGAAACAACAACATGATTCATGTGTGGTGCGGGGCCGTGGCTGCAGAGAGAGAAGAGGCCACTGATGCTCCTGGTGAAAAGTTTGAATACCACGCCATGGTGTCATCTTTTTCAATTTATTAAATAGTTCATCCTTTTCTCTTCTGGGTCATGGTGTGTATTTTTCTTTTATGCATAGAAATGATAACTGGAGAGTAGAGTTGTACTTGTTTTACCTATAAATATTAATATAACTTGGTTTAATTTTGCTTAAGAATATTGTATTTAGTTTAACTTTAACATCAGTTTAATTTGTTGTTCACGATTTAAGGTTTAGATGGGTGTATGTTATCATCCATTATGCCGCTCGTTATCAACAAATGTTTTCATGTGGGTTGCACTCTATATGCTAGGTCCTCACATGTCTCGACACATCATATAAAAAAAAAAAAAAAACTCCACTTAGGATGAAAAATTTTACAGTGACTAAATTTTTTTTTTCCAATTTGTAACTCATTTTTATTATTAAAATTATACTTAATTTTATACTGTATTGTGTTTTGTTTAACAAATACATATTTGTTGTAATTATAAATAATTATCAATTTTTTTTTGTATTAGGCAGAATTTTTTAAATAGCTTAGCTATTTAAAGTAAATACTTATAATAAAATTTCAAGTAATATATATTGATAATTTTGTAGCTTTAACCATTATTCACTCACTATAATATATATATAAAAGAATTAATTGGTGATTTCTATTACATGTGTTGACTCGTTTCTCTTTTGGTAAGTTTGCTTCTATACTCACTAAGTTAGCTTATGGTGACCTCTATAGATATCTAAATGTTGATTTCCATTTCCTACGTGATACCTTGCATCTATATCCCCTAAGTTGGATTTTGGTAGGCACAAACACGTAAATTTTGTTGAAATTATATTTCACCAAAATAGACACACAGATGAGCATTTATTTTTGTATTGTTAATCACTTATTGAGACTTTTTTTTTTCTTGCGTACACAATTCAATTCAAGGATTTGGTAACTTCTGAGGATAGTTATACTCCTTGCTCATTAAATTTCAACAAATTAGACAAAAGGATCCCCATTTATATTACTATTTCACCACGTACTGAAACTTATTTTTACATAATTGAAGAATCTGGTGACTTGTGAGGAGAAAAAATGGTGATTAGCATTACCTATGCTGACTTGCTTCATACTCCCAAACTCCCTAACTTGGCTTTTGGTAGACACACACGTACTAAGTTGAAATTAAAATATACCAAATCAGACAGAAAGAACACCATTTATATTGCCTATGTTCAACAATTATTGAGATTTATTTTTATACAATTCAAGGATTTGGAGACCTGTGAGGAGAAAAAATGATGATTAGGATCACCTATGTAATGACTTACTTCTATACTTCCTAACTTGGCTTTTGGTAGACACACATATATTGAGTTGAAATTAAAATTTATTAAATCAAATAAAAGGATCACCATTTATATTGCTTATGTTCAACACTTACTGTAACTTTCTTTTACACAATTTAACGATATAGCGACTTGTGAGGAGAAAACTGGTGATTAACATTACCTATGTGACTTGCTTCTATACTCCCTAAGTTGGTGCCAAATGATGACTACTTTGTAAAAATGGTAATTTTAATTTAATATTTGGTGAGTACTTTGTAAATACCTTAAATATAAAAAAGTTAAATATACATTACTTTAAATGATGAGTATTTCATATCTGTCTATATGACAGTACCAGAATAGAAGTGTATAAAAAAATAAGTAAAATTAGATATAATTCGATGGCAAAAACTTTGAAAATGTGAGGAAATATGAGTAAAAATATGTGTAACTAGAATTACTTCCTTAAATACGTGTGGCAAATAATTACTTTTAAACCGTAATTCATTCAAATCCCTTATATAATTGTGACTGAAATATTTTTAGAGTGTGATATGTATGGTGACGAAAAATAAATTGACCTGTGAAGTTACCAAAATTTGATGTGTGTTATCAATAATTATTAAACTACTATAAACTATTTGCCAAAGTCATCATTTAAAGTCAAGATATGAATAATGCCCATGACCTGTATCGTGATTTTATCTTATTATCTAGTAAGTAGTCAATTTATAGGTACAAACTTATGAAGCACAATACAGATATATAACATGACATGGATATGATATATATATATATATATATATATATATATATATATATATATATATATATATATATATATATATATATATATATATATATATATATATATATATATATATATATATATATATATATTATATGTGTTAATATTTATTATTTAATAAGTCATTTAAAAAAATATGAAGTATAATTTTTGTTGATATATTCTAAAAAATTTTTTAAATTAATTTTTTTTACTAATTAATAATAATATATTAAGTACACGTGCATTCAAAAAAAAATTTAACTAAAGGAGATATTGGTTTGAGACAAATTTCGGTGACGACGAAGTGGACGGCTTGATACGAGTAGAGGTAGAAAGAACAAATAAAAATAGTGGTGTGTGAAAAGATAAAACTTAAAAGTCTAATAAGGATGTGAAAAGATAAAACTTAAAATACTTCAGTATGTGAAAATAGTGACTTAAACGTCAATCACCATGATTAAAGTTGAATGGATTACTTAGCTTACTAATTAAACTTTAGTCATGAAAACTAATTTTTTTAAAAAATATTAATAAAGCGTATTTAAGTCAGTATCTTAAATGTATCTAAATATATTTAAAATATGTTCAAATATATCTAAATTAAAAATAATAATTTTTTTAATTAAATATATTTAAACATATAAAATACATATATTATATAAATATTTTCATATATCCAATATAAATACATGTCTAACACATAAACATATATAAAAAATGACATACTTTTATGTAAAAACGAATAAATTTTGTCCAAGTTATGCATCACTACTATACACACATATAACTTGTTAGTGAGTTAGGTGTTTTTTGTTTGTCAAATGGCTCGATGCTAAATGAGGGATCTAAGTTGGTGACAAGACTCACTGGTGGGTAAAATCATCACTTATAATCTTATTTTTTATGATATTTTCAAAATTTTAAATAGAATTTACGGTATTGCTTGATATATTATTTAATGTAATTAGTTTCTTTATGCACGTCAAAACTCCAACTTTCTACGAGTTTAAAAGAAAAAAAAAATAGAATTGGAAGTACTTTGGGTGAATTTCGAGAAGCTACAGACAAGGGAAATAGCACAGAATGAAAGTATAGGAAAACTAAAGATGGTGGAGCCCACAGTTCATAAATCACGATTTTGACTTTACGAGCAAAAGCCTAGATTGCTAAAAGGCTGCACGTTGAAGGCATCAACTAAACAATTGAAAGGAGAAAAAATAATAACTAGGCCCGACACACTGCAAAAGTGAGTGTCATCAGTAAACTATATATTTACGATGGTTCTCAACTACCGTTCATTTACTGTGACTTGTTTTTTTCTGGGGGCAATGTCATCTAAGTGACTTAAAACAGTCAATTTGAATTGGTTAGACCCAAGCCCATTTTTCCTTTGGGGAGGCATATACATGGCATAATTGGTTTGGGTTGGTGGTGTTTTGCATCTATTACTATTACTATTACTATTACTTAAAAGAACAACAATTACAATGATTCATTCCTAGTCCTCACTTAGATGAGTTTTCTGTACCCCCATAGGAGTGTCCTCTCTCAAATGAGAGTTTGCTGTCTGTGCTCTAACAAAAATATACCTTACTAAGAGTGCTTTTGTGTTATCTGGTTTCTTGTTAGTGAGTGAGGTGTTTTTTTGTATGTCAAATGGCTCAGCCAAATGAAGCAGGAAGTAGTGCAGGAGATCTGAAGGGTTCTACCTTGGAGTTGGATGCTAATGAGGGTAATTCTCTTGAGTTGGCTGAAAGGACTCTGGTGGGTAAAATCATAACAGACAAGGTGTTAAACAGAGTTGCTGTTAAGACGACTCTGACTAAGGCTTAGGGAGAACATAGTAGTTAATGTGTGTTTGAATTAGAGTTTGTAAATTTAAGTATGAATTAATTTAGTTTTATAAATTTAAGTTTACTTAAAAGTGAGTTATCAATTACGTGATTTATGTTTAAAAATTTGTTTCAAAAGTGAGTTTAATAAAATGAATGTTATTTAAATAAAAAATTAAAATCACTTTTGAAACAAAATTAAAAGAGAATTTTGTCCAATTAAATTTTGCACAACGGAAAATCAAAAAAATCTTGGTTTGGCACAAATTGGAGTTAAAGCCTCAAATTATAGTGAAACAGTGTAGATAAAAATACCCAAACGCCATTGTTGCACTGCTCGAGATTCTCTATTTCTAGCACTTATCCAATGCGACAAAGCTGCTATGAGGAAGATATTGGAAGATAGCCCTTGGCATATAATAGGGTATTTACTGTGTCTACAAGGGTGGTCTCCTCATGAATCTTTTTTCGAAGTAGATCTTGATAGTGCAGCCTAATGGGTCCAAATACATGCATGGTCTCCCCTTAGGAAGCTTGAACACAAAAAATGCTGCCAAAATAGGGAGCCGCATAGGAGAAGTGCTAGAAGTGGAGAATCCTGTGGTGGAGGGTAAACTTCTCAGAAGTTCCATTAGGGTCAGGATCCTGGTTAATATAAAAAAGTCAATACCCATTGGTTTTTGGCTGCCTAGGAATGGACTTCCCAATGCTTGGGTCAAGTTCAAGTATGAGAAACTTCAAGGCCTTTGCTACAACTACGGATGCCTCGATCATGATCAGAGAAGTTGCAAGGAGGAGAAGGTAATGGTGGTTTCAGACAATTCCAGAGCTCATTATGGCCTGGGGTTAGGAGTGTCGATGGCAAAGTCTCTAGAAGCTATATATAGCCGCTGGAAACATAACTAGAGGTGATCCAAGGAGGGAGAAGGCAGCACATGATGCTAATGGCGAAGGGAGGGGAAGTGATCTTGGCTGTCCTGACCCAAGTCATTGTTGGTGAGATAGTGGAAACATTCTCCTCTGTAAACCTACCAAAGGCTGATACTCTAATGGTAGCAGGGTAGGGTACGATAGTGAGGCTAGCACATCAACTGCCTGTCAGGCTGACTGTCCACCTGCCTCTACTGTAGTCCAAAGAACCAGCAGCTAAAAGCATGCTGAACCCATTGTTGGTCCTGGGTTTTTAACAAAGAAAATAATAAGGAGGAGTGGGTATATCATAGTGTATAACATCAGGCCCATCGTCATGGCATTTGGAGGAAACAAAAGGAGAAAGCTACAATATGGATAAGAAGAGGTATGGGCTCTCAAATTACACCTCTGGAGCTAGTAAGCGGATGGGCCCAAGTCTAATGGAGTAAGTGGGGCCAAAAAGGAAGGTAGCGGGTTTGAGAGGTTTGGGCCGAAGTTGCACCTGTTTGGTGGAATTAGGAAGGCAGGGAGTCCACAAATAAATCCACCCCTAGCATAGAATATGGGAGCCAGGCCCATCAAAAGGGAACTGAATTTACTGGGCTACATGTTGGGCTACCTCAAGTTCAAAGAGACTAAAGTCTAAACGTCCCAGGAGAGGGCTGGATCAGGTTCAAATACATGATAGCAAAAGGCTAGCTGAAACGAAGAACTGCTTGGGTTATTTTGTTGAATTTCCAGCTAATGAAGAGGAAAACAGAGGAAAGGAGATAGTCATTGAAGAGTCTATATGGTCTTGGGTATTAAAAAAAAGACAAAACTTAGTTTTATTTTTTTTATGTCCATTGATTTCACTAATTAAACTATGATATGTATTTATTAATATTTTTTTTCTTATTCTCTTTTTTAAAAAACTGCACACATGTTACATTTTATTAGTAGAATAAATGTAATAAACATAAAGAAATAAAATTAAAATTTGTCCATAAAAAAAATCTCACGCTTAAGAGATATCGTGAGGGGTACTTGGCTAATCCAACTCATAATGAGAAAATTGCTTTAGAAGAAAAGGAATTAAAAAGGCCAAGGAAGCAGATGACCTTGGCTATAGGACCTGAAGACAAATCAGCTCCTTACAATACTGAAACTATATCCGCATTTATTTATTAAACGGGTATAACAAATAAACGGGTACTTATATCCGCGGGGGAAAATTTGCCATTCAGAGAATGCCAAGAAATTCATCCCAACAGGAGGAATGTCCTAGAGAGACACCCACTTTTTTCTGCAGGGCCGAGGAGGTAGGCCTAATCAAGCCCCAACAGGGGCCATGATTGTTATTAGTCGGAACTGTCGCAGAGTAGCTTCCTCTGCTTCAGGCCGTGAGCTGAAGCACTTATGCATTGTACATAGACCGTCTTTACTTTTTCTTATGGAAACAAAAGCAATATATATATATATATATATATATATATATATATAAACTTTAAAGTTTAGTTTGAAGTTTGATAGTTGTTTTCTGCGTTGAGCCGGTTGGACTTTCGGGGGGAATGTGTCTGCCCTGGAAAAAAGATGTAGAAGTTAATATTGATGCATAGTGTAAGAATTTTATCCATGCTGCTGTGAAAGATAAAGATGAAACTTTACTCTAGGATTTCCCTTTGTTTAGGGGAACCCAGACTTCCAGAATAGGATGATGTTGTGGAACTCGCTGGCCAGCTTACAAACTGACTTTAACAGAATGTGGTGCTACATTGTTGACTTCAATGAGGTTCTGTTTCACCATGAGAAGCAAGGAATAAGACCACCCTACCCTAACAGAATGGGAATATTTAGAAGGTTTCTCGACTCCACGACGTTGATAGATATGGAAATTGGAAGGTGCAAGTTCACATGGTGCAGCAACCAGCGCAATGGAGTGTTTACCTGAGATAAAATTGATTGTTTTCTTGCAAACAGGAGTTGGAGAGAGTCCTTTCCAAATGCCGAAATTATTGCTCTAGAAATTGCGTCATCAGATCACAGCCCATTAGTACTTAACTCTAACCCCAAATGCAGGTGTCCCAAGCCTTTCAAGTTCGAACCTTTTTGGGTGGATCATGAGGACTACAAAGACACCATCTCTCAAGGGTGGAAGGAGCAGGAGGAAAGCAATACTGGGTGGGATTCTTTCATTAACAAGTCAAAGAATTGTAAAAAGAAGCTGCAGTCATGGAGCAGGGAAACCTTCAAAATGCTGATAAGAAGGAGATAGCAACTTTAAAGCAGAATTTGGTTCAGCTTCAAAATCAACAGGATCAAGAGTTGAATATGGAAGAGATAAGGAAAGTCAAACAGGAATTGAAGAATTTGCGGTGTCAAGAAGAAACGTTTTGGGGGCAAAAGTCACGATTAAAGTGGCTGCGATCGGTAGACAAGAACACCAAGTATTTTCATGCAACTACTATTCAAAGGAGAGGGAGAAATAGGATAAACTGTATTAAAAACTCTCATGGTGATTGGGTAGAATGCGAGGAAGATGTGTTTAGAGCTGTGGAGAATCATTTCAATGGCATCTTCACCTCTGATGGTCAACGATACGTTAAGCAGGGAATTCAAGCTAATCCCGAGACTAGTCACAGAGGATATGAATGAGGATCTTTGCCAACAAGGGACTGAAATGGAAATCAAGAAAATTGTAGACAGTTTGGGCTCTTTAAAAGCGCAAGGACCTGATGGCTACAATGGGTTATTCTTTCGAGACTTTTGGGAAGTAATTAAGCAAGACGTGTGACAAGCTGTAAGTACCTTCTTCAATGATGGTAACGATAGAAGTTTTTCGGATATATTAATCTTCATAATTTATGACATATTAATACATATAAAATATTTTAGGATTATTTTAACAGAACGTTAATGAAAAAATTATTGTAGAAATTCTGAAAAATAAAACTCGATGAAGGAGTGATACTATTCTTATCCCATAATAATCACTCACGCGTCAATATTTATAGAGTAATTGTATGCATTAGAGTAATTAGGAATAGGGACATCTCCCTGTATATATAGAATAATTAAAATAGGTTAAACTTACCTACTATGATAAAACTCATATACAGGAACAAGACCCATTAAACAAAATCTACATATATGAGCAGTGCTTTAACAACAATAGGTTCATTAACAATACTAATCACAGTTTGAGCTAAACAAAATGCTCTAATAATTTTGACATCCAATTAATCTGGATTTTATAAAAATATAATATAATTTATGCTAGTTCATAAATAAAATTCTAACATTCTCTCACTTGGACAACATAAGTCATATTATATCACTTTAATAAGAAAACAATTCTTCAGATTAATCAAATAATATGTGACCACAACATGATGTCAAAATCGAGTTAGCACTCTCAACAACTGGTCCAAAATGAGACTACAAATATCTCAATAATGTAAAAAATTATACTCGAATGAGTACTAATATCATACATGTAACATACTCATATCTCGGTGACCCATCAAAATGTGGTAAATGGGTAATGGGAAAGCACATCCAAATTTGCATATTAATATGTGATCAAAGATAGACATTGTTAACCCATCAAAATTTGCACATCCAAATCCATTGCTTCCTTAATCCTTGCCTTCTTTTTAGGAGCAATGCTTTTCATTACAGTAGACATCACTCTTAGTGAACATCTTCTCTTCAAGATTGGGGCATGAGGTTGGGTTTGAGTTTTGGGAGAAGGTTCAGGAGAAGTTGAAGAAGATGAAGTGGGTTCCTCACTTGAAGTAGGGGATAAACATGTGACGATTGGGATTTTGGTTCTCATGACTGTATGTTTAACTTTAATTTTTCATATAAACAAAGTTGATATGTTGCCTTTTCACTGGTTTTGAAGGATGAAATCAAGTGATAGAGAACAAGAGAGAATGAGAGAGATGAAGATAATATAAAGAGAGAATATGAGGATCTTGGGTGAGAATGAGAGGGAATGAATTAAAGTGAATCAATGTGGTGTTTGGGGGATTATATAGAGGACAAAAAATGATCGTTTATGCATGTTTTCACTGTTGGAAGGCAATAAATGCCCTTTAATGAAGAGAGAGAACGACTAGTTTTAAAAATTAGCCGTTGGTAAAACTATCATGAAATGATAGTTCTAGGTGAGATGGTTGAGAGTGAGAGGGTTGGTCCAACTCTCTCATCAACTTTCTCACCTTCTAACACTAACTTTCTCAAGATTCCCAATAAATCTTAAACTCTCAGTATTGCAATCCATAGATAGAAACAAATATTTTTATGCATTATAACATTCTAAAACATCAAAATACAATGCAAGAAACAGATCAAATCATTACAAAGTTCAAGATCAATCACTTGAGAAGCATCATATTGAGGTTTTCTCTTATAAAACAAAAGTTGTCCTTACTAAGAGGTTTTGTAAAAATATCTTCCCATTGATGGTCAGTATCAACTAATTTTAGTTTTATATCACCCTTTGGGACATGATATCATAAAATGATGCTTTGTATCAATGTGCTTTGACCTTGATTCTATATAGGATTTTTAGACAAGTTAGTGGCACTTGTATTATCACAAATAAGGGATATGGTGGTACCTCATGGAGTAATCCTCCATTTGATGTTTGATCCATAGGAGTTGTGAGTAGTAGCTAGATGCTGAAGTGTACTCAGCTTCTACAGTTGAGAGGGCTATGAGGTTTTGCTTCCTACTTGATCAAGTTATCAGTACATTCCCAATGAAATGACATGCACCACTTATGCTTTTCCTCTTAACTCTATCCCCAACAAAATCAGCATCACAGTACCATACTAAATCAAAACTAGATCCTTTCTTATACCACAAACCATAGTTAGAAGTACCAAGAAGATATATAAAAATTCTTTTCATAGCTTTAAGGTGTGACTCTTTTGGACAAGATTAAAATCTTGCACATAAGCTAGCACTAACTTTTGGACAAGATATCTAAATTCTAGACTTGTCCTGCTTGATTTGTAAGCCAAGAAAGAATTTTAACTCTCCCATCATGCTCATCTCAAACTCATTTTTCATTAAATCAGAAAATTCTCTACATAAGCACTCATTAGTAGATCCAAATACAATGTTATCTACATATATTTGGACTATTAATAGTTCATTCTTTAAATGTTTCCTAGACAAGGTAGTGTCCATTTTCCTATTATAAAACCATTTTCTAACATAAATTTTTTTAGTCTTTGATACCAAGCTCTTGGAGCTTGCTTTAGGCCATAAAGGGCTTTGGAAAGCTTATAAACATATTCTATATGTTCAACATCCTCAAAACCAAGCGGTTGATGGACATACACTTCCTTATTTATGAAACCATTCAAGAATGCTCTCTTAACATCCATTTGAAATAGTTTAAAGCCTTTAAATGTAGCATATGCAAGAAGAATTTTATTGCTTCTAATATAGCAATAGGGGCAAAGGCTTCATCATAATCTATACCTTCTTGTTGGTTATAATTAACTTTGAGCAACTAACCTTACCTTATTCCTTGCCATTTTTTCATCTTCATCTAGCTTGTTCATAAACACCTATTTTGTGCTAATCAATGAGTGGTCTTTAGGTGGAGGCACCAAAGACCACACTTTGTTCCTCTCAAATTGACTGAGCTCTTTTTACATTGTTTCAATCTGTTAGCCAAGTGGCCTCAAACTCAAGAGGGGGGTGAATTGAGTTTATGAAATATTTTCGCAAATCTTTCGTAAAACGTTTGTTAAATAATTTTCGTTGAAGCTATTTTATAATTGAAGTGAATAGATAAATGAGATTGAATACTTCACTCACAAATTGAATAAACCAAGATGAATAATATTCAAGCAAGCATATAAAGTAAATGCACAAATGTAAAGAGATAGGGTTGAGAGAAACAAACACAAGGATTTATCCTGGTTCAGCCACCCCTTGTGACCTACGTCCAGTCCTCAAGCGAACCACTCGAGATTTTTCACTAAACTTCAAGCTTGAACAGATGCTTGAAAACCTTTACACAATAGAGCACTCACCAACACCTTGGGATACCTCACCCTTGTGCTTTGAGCCTCAAAAACAGGGATGCCTCACCCTTTACAACCTTTTGAGGATGCCTCACCCTCAAGGATACCTCACCCTTTTCTAACTTTGAGAGATACCTCACTCTCTAAGGGATACCTCACCCTTTACTCTAGAGGGATACCTCACCCTCTCTTTTTCAGATTACACAAAGTATAGAAGATAGAAACTCTCTTAAAGAGTAGATAAATACAAATTGAAACTCTAGCAATGCCCCTTTTGAATATCTCAAGTTTTCTCACAAAAACAGGGCAAAACGTTTTTAGGATTGATTCTCGTATATGAGTGTTAGATTGATATTCTAAAATGAAGTTTAACCCCTAATGAAGACCCAAGGCAAGTATTTATAAGTTGTATGAAGAAAAGAGCCGTTGGGGGTAATAAAGCCAAGCTTTTAATGCAGTTAAAATAGCCGTTGGGCTCTGTCAGACCACGTGTAATTGGTTACACAATCTATGTAATCGATTACATGACTGTTTAAATGTGTTCTTGGCTTTCTGGGCTCTGTGTAATCGATTACATTATTGGTGTAATCGATTACATGGCTTCTGACTTGCTTGTAATCGATTACATGACTTCTGTCTTGCTGTGTAATCGATTACAATATCCACGTAATCGATTACATAACTCTTTGAACGTGTTCTTGCCTTTCTGAGCTTATTGTAATCGATTACATTATTTGTGTAATCGATTACATGGCCTCTGACTTGCTTGTAATCGATTACATTGCTCATGTAATTGATTACAAGGCCTCTGTTTGCTGTGTAATCGATTACAAACATCATGTAATCGATTACATTGGCCTTTGAGCACATTTTTCAAGTCCAATAAAGCTTGTAAGCCATTTCTAACACCTCAAGACATTTGATTAAACATAAATCCTTTCATGAGTGTTAAATCTAAGATTGAAAATAATGTTGCTTTGAAAAACATGTGTAGCTTTGAATTTTTACACTTATCTTAGAAATGATATTTGAAAGATCATTTGAGAATCATTGAGATACTTAAAGGG
Organism: Ormosia semicastrata; assembly: GCA_029884595.1. NCBI lineage: Eukaryota > Viridiplantae > Streptophyta > Magnoliopsida > Fabales > Fabaceae > Ormosia > Ormosia semicastrata. Next base: position 6,981,035 of record JAQQTO010000029.1, read on the forward strand.
CATTTGACATTGATATTCTAAGACCTATATCTAATATACCTCTTTTGATCTTGGTCTTTATCTTTTGATCTTGGTCTTCTCTTTTGATCTTGATCTTCATCTTTGGCTTTGTTATAATCAAAAACCCATTTGATATGCTTCAAGACATAAGCATTCACATAATCCAATATTCTTCTTGAAGAGCTTCCTTAATAGTTTTTTGCTTAATCTGAGAACGTAGAGCAAATTGAGTTGTGTGCTTAATTCTTCTGAATGTTGATCTGGTCCTGACACCAGCAGATGCTTCACTAATGATTAGCTTCTTTGGGTGAGAGGGATGCAACTTCCAATCTTTAGGTAGTTGAGGGTTGGTGAGAAGATTCATGAACTCTCTCAGTTTTTGACGCTCCTATTTCATCAGTTGGCTCAACTTTCTCATCCATGGCCTAATCCATCTTGCCACTTGAGCTTGTTCCATCTTACTTTTTGTTATCTTTATCATTAATCTCATTAAGAAATAGTTTTTCAAACTCATCATCAAGGCTTGCATACTTATCTTTCTCATTGAGAGAGTTAGTTTCATTAAATACAACATGCATGCTTTCCTCAACAACCAGCGGTCTCAAGTTATATACTTTATATGCTTTATGTTAAGGAATATCCAAGAAGGATGCATTTATCAGACATTGAATCCAATTTTCCCAACTAATCTTTAGTGTTTAACATAAAACACTCACATCCAAAAGCATGGAAGTATGGAATATTGGGTTTCCTTCTTTTCCATTATTTATATGGTGTTTTCTTTGGTATTGACCTTATGGAAACTCTGTTTAAATCATAGCATGAGGTGCTAACTACCTTAACCCAAAAATATTTTGGCAAATCAGTGTCACATAAGAGAGTTCTGACAATTTCTTGCAAGGTTCTATTTTTCCTTTTCACAACTCCCTTTCGTTAAGGAATTCTTGGACAAGAAAAATTGTAAACTATGCCATTTTCCTCACAAAATGTTTTAAAGAAAACATTCTCAAACTCTCCTCCATGATCACTTCTTGTGGCAATTATGGAATGATGTTTATAAAAGGTTTTAAAGGCCTAAAAAGAATCATTCTTGCTTCTAAGGAAAAGTACCCATGTATATCTTGAGAAATCATTAACTATAACAAAGTCATACCTCTTTCTACCTAAGCTAGCAATCTTAGTAGGTCCAAAAAGATCAATATACAGAAATTTTAAAGGTCTGTGAGTTATGACAACATTCTTGGGCTGAAAACTTGACTTTGTTTGCTTGCCTCTTTGACATGTTTCACATACAATATTCTTTTTAAATTTAATTTTAGTTAAGCTTCTCACAAGTTCATGTTTTAGCAGTTTTGAGATGGTATTCATGTTTACATGACTAACTCTCTTGTGCCATAACCATTTGTCAGAAATCATAGACACAAGACATTCAACATTTTGATCACTAAGGTCCACTAACTTGATGCTATAGACATTCTTGCCCCGATTTCCAGAAAAAGAGGACTTTGCCATTGTTGGCTTCTCTAACAATGCATATTGTTAGTTCAAACACTACTTTATAGTCATTGTCATAGAACTGACTTATGTTAAGAAGGTTGTGATCCAAATGTTTTACATAATACACATTATCAATAGTGGTAGAGTTTTTCTTGCCAACTTTACTTATTCTTTTGATTTTTTCCTTACTATTGTCTCCAAAAGTGACATCACCTTTATCTTTGTCCTTGAGAATGAGAAACTTGCTTTTATCCCCAGCCATATGCCTTGAACACCCATTGTCTAGGTACCATTTTTTCCTTTTTGTGATTAGGCAAACTTGCATGAGAATGTACATGCTTTTAGGTACCCAAACTTTCTTGAGTCTTTTCATGTTAGATGGTTAGACCTTTTGTGATTTGTTTTTATGGTAGCATTTTGAGGCTTTATGACCATCTTTACACAACAAAAACATACCACTTCAGTATTCTTAACAGGCACAAAAAGATTCTTATACACCTTTTGTTTTGCCCCATCTTGTATCCTAATCCAGCTTTGCCAAATATACATTGTTGGCGTCCAAGAAGCCTCACAAGGCTCTTGGTACCATTGACAAAATTGGCTCATTGGTCAACATTTCAATCTTCCTTTTCAATAACTCATTCTCTTCTAACACCTGAGAGAGTTGTTGAGAAGGTTGGTGAAAAGGTTCAACCTTCTTAGACTGTGCTGCTAATTCTATATTCAGCTTTCCTAAGGATCCAGTCCTCTTGCTTAAAGCTGCATTGTTTCTCTTTAATAAATTAGCTTTTTTTATAACTCAATCATTTTGGCTTTGAGAACAATGCATTTTTAAGCCAAGAAGTTTGAATTAGAGGAAAGGTTATCAAAAGTTGATTTGAGATCATCATAAGAGGGTTGAGAGACTTCAATATTTGATACTGCATCATCACTTTCTTGATCTCTGGCAACCAAGTATAGATTTGCAACTTCCTCTTGATCTCCCTCACTTGATGAGTCATCGAGATCATCCTAGATTACCAGCACTCTCTTCCTCTTTGAAAATTTCTTAAATCCTTTCCTCAGTAGTAGACATTCAAATTTAAAGTGACCATACTTCTTACACTCATAGCAAACTATTTGGTTTTTGTTGTTGCTTCAAAATTCTCCTTTTTAAGGTTCTCTTTTGGATTAGAAGATTCTTCCTCTTCTTCCTTTCTTTCTCCACATCTTCTGAATATTTCTAGATATGAAAGAGAGCTCATCTTCATCAGATTCATCATCTTCACTCTCCTCCTTAGATTCAGTTCAGGAACTGAGAGAGCTCTGAGAGGGTGATAGAGAATTTTCAAGTAATAAAATTACTCTGTACTTGCAAGTACACAAGATCTATGTAATATTTGAAAAATATAAGGGTATCGTGCTCACAAGGAGTGATAGGATTAACTAAAATCTAATCTCTACCTAAATTAATTTAAAGAAAAAGAAAAAAGATTTTTATTTTATTTAATTAATCTATTAAATTACGTGCTAAACTAAAACTAAAATTAAATAATAAATCTAAATAAAATAACTTAAACTAAAATGCAAGATTAATCAAAGAACAATTCTAGGACCTCGAATCCACTACTAACCATGCAAAGATGAATTTAACTTGAATGAGAATTAATCTTGTTTTATGGAGTATCTACGATTACAAGTTTTGATCACTACTAAAGATTATTGAAATATAATTAATGCATAATTCATTGAAAATAACATGACTTATTCAAATTATGACATAAATCATTTAACATAGCATAAACTATTCAATCCTTAGATTTCAAAAGTAATGAATACTATTGCACAACGCATACCTAAGACTATAAGCATTAAGCATGTGATTAAAATATATCAATTTAAATTTACTAATTGACTACAAGATAATCAATAAAAATTAAATTGAATAACAATTAAAGATCAATAATCATCAACATTGTGCAATTATATAATAATGAAAAATATCTCAAACAAAGTTAAATCATCTAAAACAAAGATTACAGTTTCATCTTAATCCTAGAAAATAAAATTAGTTATTCATGACAAGAGTATCAAATACAAAAAGAGAAGAAAAATCCATAAAAGAATAAATTTATCTCCTTCTCTCAGACTTGTGCGGTTGCGCTCTTGTAAGTACTCCTCTTCACGTTTACTGCCATCTCGCCTCTCCTTCTCCTTATCTATTAATAAGATATTTTACCTAATATGAGTGTATCTTGCACAAAATCTCTTTAATTTGTCCCAAAATAATAAAAAGATATTGATTGGATTTAGGAAACTAAATTTAGGAAACTCAATCTCCTAAATTTAGGAAACACAATCTCTTTAATTGGTCCCTAAATAATAAAATGATATTGATTGAATTTAGGAAACCAATTTTAGGAAACTTAATCTTTTTTTATTGAAGACTTCCAGATTTTCATCTTTTCCTTTATTTTTCTTGTCATTTAGATAACAAAATTAGCCTTCGAGGTCAACAGAAGAGTTATTGGATTTTCTGTTAGCTTTCTAATGCTATAAGAATCACATCGATTTGATATATGTAGCTCAAAATACAGTTCAAATACAGCAGCAAGGTCAGAAAATACGAATTAAATCTAAATTTGCAACAAATGTCCTTCTCTTTAAGGATCCTTATCCAATCTTCAATTATCCTTATCTTTAAGTTTCCACACCTAATTAAGACTTTGGATGAGACATAAGATTTGGATAAGATCTCTTCAAAACTCTATCTTTGGGATCTCCTTATTTAATCCAAAAAAACTATAGATTTATCTTAATCTTGCATAATGACATTTGTGATGTCATACAAGTTTAGGTACAAATGCTCCTCTTCAATTACTCTTCTTTATGGCACGTCCTAGCATCTTACTAATTACACTACTTTTACTTTTAAATATCTACAATTAGCACATAATTTAGTAATTAATTTATCTCAAAGAAACAAATGATAACGCCACAAAATCAATAAAATTAAATATATTAAGATATAATAATGCCTATTTTAATAAGAAAAATATATAAAAATTAGGCTATTATCACAACTCTTAATCAGCTTATTACTAGTTCCTAGCAATGAAAGTGACTTAAAACAAAGCTCAAAGCAAATCATATCTCGAATTAATTCAATCAAATCCAATTTATCTCAACTAAGGAATATTAATCATGCGTCAGAACACCATAATTGCCTCAAAAATTCTGCCATCATCAAACTCAGTGTGTGAATAATATTGCTATTACGACATATACCCAATGTCTCCAAATATCATAACTAGAATCCCCATTAGAAAACACATTTCAACCACATGCAATCCTCACAAGTGTTATCCTCAACGATGAAAATCACTCAGAAAGGTAGTGTCATTCATAGCAAATATATGTGAGAACAGTAATTGACACAAATTAAAACAAATATCTCACTTATAAAATAAATAAAAGAACACTGAGGAAACAAAACAAATGTCGTTTCATGGAAGGATGCGAAGAAAAGATTTTATATCACATATTTAGATTAACCATGTACATTGAAAGAACTTTTCAATTCCTCAAGATCAAATAAGACTTTATTAAACTTGTAATATGTGTAAAGATAAAAATATTAAGGATAAAGGGTAATAATAAAAATCAAAAGTGTTCCAATAATATTTTGAAACTCACATCTACACTTTCAACATCTCTTTCTCCTTTTTCAAATCACTTTATTCGGCTAATCCCCAATACCAATATTTTTTCTTCACACATTTTCTTAAGTTTTTTCAAATTTCATGTTTTTTTTTTTGACTTTTCAAATTTTTTGTCACTTCATTTTTTTTAACATTCCTCATATCACCCCATATTACAATCACAATGCTTCTTTCCTAAAACACTTTGGAAAAGGGTTAAGAAAGAAAAGTTTAATAAATAGGCTCAAATGGGTAATTATCGGTAATATGTGAAAGAATGAAAAAATATTATTTTGGGGCTCAAAATAAGAAACATGACCTAATATAATCTCTTAAGAAAATACATAACTCAATCAATTTTTATGGAATCAAATTAAATGCAAGTGTAACATAAAACTTCTCTTTAGCCAAAAATAACAATAATGAAATGATCCTGTAAGAAAATAAGATAAAAAATAATTGTGAGCACTAACAATAAATATTGGATGGGTAAGAAAAGACTCTCACAATAAAAATAAATGGCTCAAAACTCACTAGGTAAATTTAGTATCCACATGTTCTCATCAAGTTCTCTAATTATTTCAATTTTTTTAACAATGAAATATGCATAAGTAACTATGTGAATATTTGAAATAATTTGAGTAAGATGATAGGAAAAAAAATTCACACAAAAGTGGCATAATGATAACATAATTGAGTATTCAAGTAATGCTCACTCCCAATCAAAACCAAACATGATCATTAATGTTTCAAATTAAATCCAGACTTAAGAAATAATCACCAATATGTATCAAAATAATTATTGGACAAAAAGAAGAAAGAATAATAGGGAAGAGTCACATATTCGAAATGCTTAAAAATTACAAGGGGAGAAAAAAATAGGATAACTACACTCTGACAATTGTTAGCAATGAAAAGAAATAACAAAAAGAAAAGAAAATGAAATAAAATAAACAAACAAGCAAACTATTTTTTTGTATTATTATTATTATTATTTTTTGTTGGCCGACACTATTTATATTCCCATACAAAGGCTCTGAACTTTGGGAAGCACTTAAGCCGACTCAAATAGTAAAGTGAAACTAAAAACTAAAATCTAAAAACTAATCTATCAAAAGAAAATGAAACAAACTTGGATTGCCTTCCATATAGTGCTAAGTTTAAAGTCTTCAGTTAGACTTGAGTTCCTTACTAACTAATCAATATAAATTGGGTCTACCAAGTTGATAGGCTTAAATAATCCTTCCTCAACAACATTGTCAGTACAAGGCTTTAAACGATCACCATTGACCATAACAGTATTATCATCTTAAGGATGCTTAATTTGAAAAGTCCCAAAAGGGAAAACCTATTGAACAACATAAGGACCATCCCATCTAGACCTTAACTTACCATAAAAAAGACGCAATTTAGAATTAAAAAGCTAAACTTTTTGATTAGGTTCAAAAGATTTACGAGATATCTTCTTATCATGAAAAGCTTTAGTTTTACCTTTATAAATCTTACCATTCTCATAAGCCTTATTACGCAATTCATCTAATTCATTCAACTGAAGCCTACGGTTAGAACTTACTTGTTTTATATCAAAATTAGATGCTTTAATAGCCCAATAAGCACGATGTTCTAATTCTATTAGTAAGTGACATGCTTTACCAAAGAGAAGACGATATGATGACATCCCTATGGGAGTCTTATATGCAGTATGATAAGCCCAAAGAGCATCATTCAACCTCAAAGACTAATCTTTCCTATCAAGTCTAACTGTTTTCTTAAGAATAGACTTAATTTCACGGTTAGAAACTTTAACTTGACCATTAGTCTGAGGGTGATAAGGGGTAGCTACTTTATGTGTTACAAAATATTTCCTAAGAAGAGCTTCAAAAGAACGATGACGGAAATGACTACCTCTATCACTAATAAGTGCTCTAGGTGTACCGAACTGACAAAAAATATGGTCTTTAACAAATTAAATCACTACCTTATGATCATTGATCCTAGTAGCCATGACCTCTTCCCATTTAAAAACATAATCTACTGTAAATAAGATATACACATACCCAAAAGATGGTGGAAAAGGGCCCATAAAATCAATACCCCATACATAAAAAGTTTTAACAACCAAAATGGGTTGATGGGGCATCATATCACGCCTAGACAATGCACTAGTACGCTGACATCGCTTACAAGAAAGACAACATTAGTGAGCATCCTTAAACAAAGTAGGCTAATAGAATCCACTTTGGAGTACCTTAACAACAGTCTTATGACCTCCAAAGTGTCCACCACAGGCATATGAATGACAAAACAATAATATGCTATGAAATTCGCATTCAGAAACACACCTATGAATTACTTGATTTGGGCAATGCTTGAACAAGTATGAATCATCCCAATAGTAATGCTTTACTTATGCAAAGAACCTATCCTTTTCTTGCTTTGACTAATGTGAGGGGATTTTACTTGAAGCAAGGTAATTAACCATGTCTGTAAATCAAGGAAGTTGTGAATGTATCAAAGAAAATAACTGCTCATCAGAGAAAGTATCATGCGAAGTAATTGAGTCATCAATACGTTCAACAAGCATCCTACATAAATGATCAGCTACTAAATTCTCTGAACCTTTCTTATCCTTAATCTCAATGTCAAATTCTTGCAATAGCAAAATCCATCTAATCAATCTAGGCTTTGTCTCTTTCTTAGACAACAAATACCTCAATGCAACATAGTCTGAGAAAATAATAACCTTACGGCGCAAATGGTATGAGCGAAACTTATCGAGAGCAAAAACCATTGTTAATAACTCTTTTTCGGTGGTAGTGTAATTTCTTTGTACATCAGAAGGAGTTCTACTAGCATAATAAATCATATGAGGCATCTTACTCACCATTTGCCCAAGAACTGACCCAATATCAAAGTCAAAAGCATCACACATAATCTCAAATGGCAAAGAAAAATCAGGAGGTTGTACTATAGGTGCAGAAACAAGTAGGGAATAGAGCTTTTCAAAAGTTTCAATGTAAGATTCATCAAATTCAAAAGGAACATCCTTAGTAAGAAGGTTAGTAATGGGCCTATCAATTTTACAAAAATCCTTTATAAACCTCCTATAAAAACCTGCATGACCAAGAAATGATTGGCACTTATTTAACAGAAGTGGGGATGGGGAGATCAGAAATTAAATCAATTTTAGCTTTATCTACCTCAATACCCTTTTTTAAGAACTTGTGCCCTAAGACAATGCCCTCTTGAACCATAAAATGACTCTTTTCCTAACTCAAAATAAGGTTTACCTCTTTACATCTTTTTAGAACAGTAGCTAAATTATGCAAACATGCATCAAATGATGACCCAAAGATAGAAAAATATCCATAAATACTTCTAAGAATTTATCAATCATATCAAAAAAATATAGCCATCACGCAACACTGAAATGTAGAAGGTGCATTACATAATCCAAAGGGCATCCTTCGAAAAGCAAAAGTACCTGCAGGGCATGTAAAAGTTATTTTCTCTTAGTCCTCCAGGTGAACAGCTACTTGGTTATACCTAAAATAACCATCTAGAAAGTAATAAAAGTTTTGGCCTGCTAATTTTACTAAACTTTAATCTGTTAGCCAAGTGGCCTCAAACTCAAGAGGGGGGGTGAATTGAGTTTATGAAATATTTTCGCAAATCTTTCGTAAAACGTTTGTTAAACAATTTTCATTGAAGCTATTGGATAATTGAAGTGAATAGATAAATGAGATTGACTACTTCACTCACAAATTAAATAAGCCAAGATGAATAATATTCAAGCAAGCATATAAAGTAAATGCACAAATGTAAAGAGATAGGGTTGAGAGAATCAAACACAATGATTTATCCTGGTTCAGCCACCCCTTGTGACCTACGTCCAGTCCCCAAGCGAACCACTTGAGATTTTCCACTAAACTTTAAGCTTGAACGGGTGCTTGAAAACCTTTATAGATTGGAGCACTCAACAACACCTTGGGATACCTCACCCTTGTGCTTTGAGCCTCAATACAGGGATGCCTCACCCTATACAACCTTTGAGGGATGCCTCACCCTCTTACACCTTTGAAGGATACCTCACCTTCTTCACAACAAGGGATACCTTACCCTTTTTCACTAGAGGGATACCTCACCCTCTTTACAAAAATGAAGGATACCTCACCTTCTTCTCAGCAAGGGATACCTCACCCTTTTTCACTAGAGGGATACCTCACCCTCTTTACAAAGCAATTGAATAGATAGAATGAAGCTCTCAATAGAGCAGATGAATACAAATTGAAGCTCTAATATGCTCTCAAAGATTTTTCACATTTTTGACAGAAAACAGAGCAAGAAAATGATTTGAGGATTGATTCAAGTTTGGACGTATTGATAATCAGTTTTTGGTTCAAGGTCAACCTCAAATAAAGACCCAACATTGGTATTTATAAGTTTCTCAATTAAAAGAGCCGTTGGGGTGGTTTGGGCATGCATTTAATGCATTAAAAATAGCCGTTGGACGTTGTCAGGATGCGTGTAATCGATTACATAGCTTTTGTAATCGATTACATTATTGTTCCAACGTGTTCTTGATTTTCAGGCTCTGTGTAATCGATTACATTCTTGGTGTAATCGATTACATGGCTTCTGACTTTGCTTGTAATCGATTACAATGCCCATGTAATCGATTACATGATTTCTGACTTGCTGTGTAATCGATTACAATATCCATGTAATCGATTACATGACTCGTCGAACGTGTTCTTGCCTTTCTGGGCTTTGTGTAATCGATTACATATATTGTGTAATCGATTACATGGCCTCTGACTTGCTTGTAATCGATTACATTGTTCATGTAATTGATTACATGCTTTCTGTTTGCTGTGTAATCGATTATTTTGGCCATTGAACACATTTTTCAAGTCCAATAAAGCTTGTAAGTCATTTCCAACACCTCAAGATACTTGATTAAACATAAATCCTTTTAAGAGTGTTAGATTTAAAGTTGAAACTCAAGTTTTATTGAAAGCCATGTTTAACTTTGAAATTTCCCATTTATTTTGAAACCATATATTGAAAAACCATTTGAGAAATCTTGAGAGCATTTAACATTAATATCCTAAGATCTATAACTAAATAAACCTTCTTGTCTTCTTTCTTTAATCTTGATTTTTCCTTTTGCGCTTGATCTTCACTATTGCACTTGATCTTCACTTTTGTCTTTGTTATCATCAAAAACCCATTTGAAATGCTTCAAGACATAAGCATTCACATAATCAATGAAGGGTAAAGGGAAATAGTCTTTCCTAGTCACAGAATTAAGCTTTATAGAGTCAATGCAAACTTGTCAACCCGTGGTATCTTTAGTAGGCACTAACTATCCTTCACTATACTTCACCATTGTAAGACCTGACTTCTTATGAACTACTTGTACAGGACTAACCTATTGACTATCAGAAATGGGGTATATGATACTCGTATCTAAAAGTTTCATCACCTCTTTCATCACTACCTCTTTCATGTGAGGATTTAACCTATGTTGCATCTCTTTAGAAGGTTTAGCACTCTACTCTAAGAAAATCGTATGCATGCAAATAGAAGGATTAATACCTTTTAAATCAGCAACCGACCACCCAATGGCACTCTTATGATAAGGCGAGACCCTAATCATCTTTTTTTCTTGCTCAGTAGATAACTGAGATGAAATAACGATAGGTAGAGTCTCATTAGCTCCTAAAAACACATACTTAAGAGTGGCTGGGAGAGGTTTCAATTCAAGTTTGGGTGGAGAGACAATAGATGGTCGTGTAGGTGAATCAGCTAAAGGAGGTGAGGACTCATACTTAGCTACCCAAGAAGATGACTCAATGGATGAGGTATGATAAACATAATTTTCATATACTATTTAACCCTCATATTTAGTCTCTTAGACCTCTTATATGCTTAATTGATTAGTTTTGGAAACATTTTATAAGTTTGGGTTCAAATTGGGCTTAATTATATTTTTCAGCATTATTGAGAATTTTATAATGTTTCTGTATTTTAGGCATAACTTGAGTTATAGAAATCTACAAATTATGAATTTTATCATGTAGAAAAGCTGAGAGAAAGCTCTACAACTTCTATAAGATCTCGAAGTCTTAATAGGATCTCTAATTGGTCAGATTGGGCCACGAAGTCAAAATAGCAATGCTATCATTGGAACCTGGATGATGTGCAAAGATTAGGAAATACTTTGGACTGTAGATGTGATATGGACCTGACACTGGTGGCATTTGAAAGCTAAGACATATATATTAAATTATTATGAAGACCACTTATCCAAACTATGTTGTTTTGATGGTGTTTTTACCCTTTTAAGTCGGTTGACGGGATCAGAGACCTATTAAGAATGTTTTAGGCATAACTCTCTCATCCTAAGCTCAAATTATGTGAATTAGGTATCCAATTAAAGCTAAGAGGAAGAGGATCAACCTTAATCTAAGGATAAACTTAGATTTTTAATTTTAGAAATAGTTATTTAAGCAACAGCTGCAACCATGAAACTTAACCCTAATTTTCTCCTAGCCGCTCTTTCTTGCAATTTCTTTCTTCATCTTTCTTCTTCTCCTTTCTCTCTAGGTTTTTTTCTTTTATGTTTCTCTTCCCTCTTATCCCCATGGATGAGAGGGAAGAATCTTTTAATCAATCCTAGGGATTGAACCATTCTTGATGTTTAATGTTGAGATCTTGCGTATAATGTTTACATTCTTATTGTTAATCAAATTTCTATCCTCCTTCTCTTGATTCTACTGCATCTTCACTGAGTGCTTAACTCAGTTTGGGTGTTCATGCGATGGTTGCTTAACTATCACGTTTTTGCAGAAACTAAACAATGCATCAAATACTTCTTGGGTGTTGTTTGTTAAGCTTGTTTGAATTCTGGGTTTTAGATTAATCTAAGATTTGATGAACACTTGATTCATTTAACCTTGATTAATTAAATTTTAGGTACTTATCTAGTAGAGAATTCATGGATCATCTTAAGGCTTCTTGATGTGATCCAAGACCAAGAATCTAATTAACAATTGAATGGAAAAGGCTAAACAATGCATCAAAAGTGTTTGATGGATTGTTTAGCTTGTTTGAATTATAGATTTTAAGTTAATTTAGGATTAGACGGGTGCTTGATTCCTTTAACCTTGATTAATTAAATTATAGATACTTATCTAGTAGATAATTCTTTGATCATCTTAAGGCTTCTTAAGATGATCTAAAGCCAAGAACTTGGTTAGCAATTGAATAGATTCTTAGTGATCAATGATGGATTAAATTCAAGAATAGTTGATTTCCTTAGATTCATTATTTACTTAATTATGTTTACATTTTTTTAATTACTTTCTATTAATTAATTCTGCAACCTTTCCTCTCCTTTGTTAACTTCTTAGTCTGATTGCTTAATTAGAGTTATCCAAGGGCTCGACCTGTTGTTGCTTATACTACAAGTATTTTGGTAAATCGGTTTATTAATTGACTTAATTTGATCGTCTTGACAACTATCAAATTTTGGCGTCATTGTCGGGGATCATTATAAGTTTAATCAATCATATTAAGAATATAATTAACTTCTAACCCTTGTTTTAGGTAATTTTCAACACAATTGTAGTCTTCAAGTGCAAAACAAGCGATTTTTTACATCACTTGATAAGGATGTTTCTTCTTTCTCTCCTTTATTTTACTTGTCTTAGATTTGTTCATGATATTTATGAGATATTAATAATTTGATGATTTTTAAGCTTTACATTAAGGATAATGTAGAATTTAAGTTTGGGGGAGGAATTTACATTATATTTACTTTTTCTATTTTTAATTCTATTTTTTTGTTTTTCTATTTTTTGTTTTTGTTTTAATTTTACTTTTTCTATTTTCTATTTTAATTATATTTTTCTAATTTTCTCATTTGCTATTTTTGTTTTAATTTTATTATTTCTATTTTATTTTTTGTTTCTATTTTTTAATTATATTTTCTATTTTTAATTCTATTTTATACTTTTTATTCTATTTCTGTTTTCTATTTCTATTTTTGTTTTTTGTTTTTAATTCTATTTTCTATTTTTAATTATGTTTTCTGTTTTTGTTTTCTGTTTTATCTTTTTTTGTTTCTATTTTTTGTTTTTAATTCTGTTTCTATTTTATGTTTTTGTTTTCTATTTTGTTTCAAATTTTGTTTTACATTATGTTTTTCTTGTTTTTAAAAGTATATATATATAAGTGTGTTTTTAATTGTTTTCTAATGAAACTTTAAGTTTGTGAAAGTTGTGAACATTCATAAATTGAGGTAACAAAAGTGAATAAATTATCTTTAATCTTGAGAATAACTAGTTTGGTAATGAAATTCAAGTGCAAGAACAAGCGGCTTTTTTCATCACTTGATAAAGATATTTCTTTTTTTCTCTCCTTTATTTTAATTTTCTTAGATTTGTTGATGATATTTATGTGATATTGATGAATTGATGATTTTTAAGGTTTACATTAAGGACATTGTAGAATTTTAGTGTGAGAGAGAAATTTACATTCTATTTACTATTTCTATTTTTAATTCTATTTTTATGTTTTACTATTTTTGTTTTAATTATATCATTTTTGTTTTATTTTTTTGTTTCTATTTTTTGTTTTAATTCTATTTTTCTATTTTACTGTTTTTGTTTTAATTATACTGTTTCTATTTTATTTTTTTGTTTCTAATTTTGATTTTTAATTATGTTTTCTATTTTTAATTTCGTTTTTCTTTTTTATTTTTTATTTTTTATTTTCTATTTTTTTGTTTTCTGTTTTTAATTCTATTTTTTGTTTTTAATTTTGTTTCTATTTTCTATTTTTCTTTTCTACTTTGTTTCTATTTTTTTTGGTTTGTATTTTCTATTTTTAATTCTATTTTCTATTTTTAATTCTGTTTCTATTTTATGTTTTTATTTTCTATTTTGTTTCAAATTTTGTTTTACATTCTATTTTTCTTGTTTTTAAAAGAATATATTTATATATATATGTGTGTGTGTGTGTGTGTGTGTGTGCGTATGCCATGCACGCACGTGTGTGTGTGTTTAATTACTTTCTAGCGAAACTTTGAGTTTGTGAAAGTTGTGAGCATGCATAAATTAAGGTAACATAAGTGAATAAATTATCTCTCATCTTGAGAATAACTAGTTTAGTAATGAAATTAAATTAGTAAATTGAGTTTGATAGAAGTATATCTTGTGAGACTTTGAGCCTTTTAATGAATAGGTTGAGTATTTGTGTTATTCTCTTTTTTCTTGTGTGATTTTCACTTATGAAATTTGTTATTCTAGAACTTGCTTTGATTCTTTTTTAGGCTACATTTTCTCATGCATACATGAACATGATTGAGACATTTTTCTTGAATTAACTACTTTAGTCAAATAACCAACCTTGCATATTTTACCTTGATTAACCCGCTTGAGCTTATTTGACCATTCCTTGTCTTTAGCTCATTACATGCCTTAAATAGAAAATCATGTTTTTACCTAACCTTATGGAATAGGAGAGCATTGTCGTTGTCATTGGAAGAGTTCTTGAACAAGTGTGGGGGTATGCTAATTATAGAAATAAGTTTGCTTTAATCGTTTAATATGTTAAGTTTTGATTATAACAAAACTAAGATAAAAAGAATGATGTTTATGCTACATAGATGTGCTTGATAGAGTACATTGGATAATGCATGATCATGTACTCCATCTTGTTATATTTCATATAAGAATCATGCATATTCTTTGTAGCATCTTTTATAGAATATATCCAATAATGTATCATATAAGTTGTATTAAATTAATATTGGATTTGAGTCTATTTAAATGAAAATATGCAAAGTGTTCTTTGTTGCATCCTATATAAAGCATATCTATTAATAATTGATAAAATGTCTTATTTGGATGTGCCTATGAAAGTCTTATATGCATGTTAGACTAACTAGAGTTATACATTTATGAATCATGCATATAAAGATATTGAATTATAAATTTGGACTAACTATGTTTGTTTAAGTGAGCAATACTTTGTAGGATAGTCCAAGTACCAAGAGTGAGCATTGCAACAAGAAAGGAAAAGATCAAAATTATGCTAAACTCAAGAATAATGAGAATGATAAGATGTTCTAAGCATTTGCAAGATTTGAAGAGAATAAATTTTTGGAAGCTTGGATTACATCAAGAAGCCTAAGGATTAGAATTGATATATTTTTCTTTTAGGCTTTCTCCTATGTAAAAATAGAGGTTTTACATGAAAAGAGCTCAAATATGTTTTTAAATCTTTACAAATGATTCTTACATGCTAAAATGTCTAAGAAACAGGTTTTGAAAAGCTAGTCATGGTAGTAGTTTAAAACTATGAGAAATAGTCAAGTTTGAATTTTGAAAACCTGACTTTTGGTTACATTTTTTATCATAACTTTCAAAATAATTTGAGGTTTGTTGTGAAACTTATTTCATATGAAAATGACTCAAAGTTCTTTCCAATGAGTGGTCATTTGCTTAAAATGGATGAGAAATGAAGAAATTATGGGTGTTTAAATTCGGTTTCCAACCATCAGAATGTTGTAAAGGTGTTTTTAACGAAACAGAGGCTATGTAATCGATTACATGAACCTTGTAATCAATTACATCCTACCCAGAAAGCCCAGAACGTGTTCTAAGAGCCATGTAATTGATTATAACATCCATGTAATTGATTACCACGAGTCTGAAACATTCCTAACGGCTATAAATAGTTAATTTTCATAAGAAATCATTTTCAAACGCTACTAACGACTATTTTATCACTTGAGCTCTATATATAAGTGATGTTTGAAGCTTTTACAACTCTAGAACACTTGATTTGATCCTTGAATCATCAAAATTATATTTTGAGCTCTTTATTGTAAAATCCTTCTATTCCTTTGTTCTTCAAGTTGTATATCTACTATTGTGAAAGTTTCTAATCTTTTTCTTCATCTGAATATCATTGTAAGAGGGTGAGATATCTCTCAAGAGAGAAAATGGTGAGGTATTCCTTAAAGTGAGGCTCAAACACAAAGGGTGAGGTATCCCAAAGGTGTTGTGAGTGCTCTTGAATGTAAAGATTTTTTAAGCACCTGTGAAGTTTGAAGAGTTGGAGGCTCTAGCACAAGGGTGAGGTATCCCAAGGTGTGAGGAGTACTCTTACTTGTACAAAGATTTTCCTAGTACCATTGAAATCTAGGAGATAGTGAAGAAAATCTCAAGTTAAGCTTAGGGATTAGATGTAGACCATAAGTGGTTGGTGGCTGAACCAGGATAAATTCTTGAGTTTGATTCTTTCTTCCCTATACTCTTTAATTTCATTATTTGGTGCAACATATTTATTTATTGCATATCATGTCATCTTGATGTTTTGATTTTAAGAACTTGATATCTAGTTTATTTGCTTGATTTATCCTATAACCCAAGTTATTTTTGAGTAATCTACAATAGTTGTATCTTTGTTAGACTTATTCATCTACTTGTGTTGATTGAGTATGTCAAAAAGTTTAATTTCATAATGGTGTTTTAAAAATTTGTAATCACTCAATTCACCCCCTCTTAGGTGATGGTTGTCTTGGCTAACACTAATTAGTGTGCAAAGTATTTGGTAAAAAGGAAATAGTGGCCAACTGAAAAAAAGAAGAATAAAATTGAAAAAAAAACAAAGGAAATGGTTGTAAAAAAAAAAGGGAAAAAGAATATGTAAAGAGAATTTGCATTACATGGAGTTAGGATAAACTTTCATGCTTATTATTTGAACTCATCCCCGATGTTCTTTTGTTATCTTTGGTATTTAACTTGTCATCTTCATATTATTCCCCTCCCTTACCTTGACCCCATTACAACCTTGCATAAAGTCCTCTTGATTTGAATGTGCATGTATTTTGAGTAGTGGAGAAGTAGAAGATAAGCAAGCTTATGGTAGTGCAAATTTTCATAAGTTGAATTGAGTGAAACACTTACCTTCTAAGCACTTGAGGGATTGAGAGTGTATCTTGTGAGGTTCTATTATTCTTGATTTATGCTTTTCAATTGAAGTTACCCTGCTTGCTGATTTGAGATGTAAAGAAATGTTACTTTATAAATATTTTAATTTCTTGAAGCTTTGGTTGCTCTTCTTACTTATAAACTTTTGCATTCTTAAATATAATTGGAAAGTGAGCGTTTTAGAGTTTTTAATTTTTGAATTTGTGTTGTTGTTCCTTATTCCCTATGTTGAATGTCTAGTTTTGTCCGGGAGTGCAAAAGCTAAGTGTGGGGGAATTTGTTGATAAATACAATTTTCATATATTAGTTAACCATCATATTTAGTTTTTTAGACCTCTTATATGTTTAATTGATTGGTTTTGGTCACATTTTATAAGTCTGAGTTCAAATTGGGCTTAATTGTATTTTTCAGCATTATTGAGAATTTTATAATGTTTCTGTATTTTAGGCATAACTTGAGTTCTAGACATCTAAAAGTTATGAATTTTACCTTATAAGAAATCTAAGAGAAAGCTCTACAAATTTTATGAGAGTTCGAAGTCTGAATCGGATGTCTAATTGGTCAAATTGAGCCACGATGTTAGAATAGAGATGCTGTCACTAGAACTTAGACGATGTGCAAAGATTGAGCCATAATTTGAGTTGTAGGTGTGATATTGACCTAAAACTAGTGGCATTTGAAATGTAAGACATATATCTTCAATTATTAGGATACCACTTATAAAAAATGTGACACTTTGTTAGTGTTTTAATCCTTTTCAGTCAGATGATGGGATCAGAGACCTGTTAAGAATGTTTTGGGCATAACTCTCTTATCCTAAGTTCAAATTATGCGAATTAGGTGTCTAATTAAAGCTAAAAGGAAGAGAATCAACCTAAGCTAATGGAAAACTTGGAATTTCAATTTTAGAGATAGTTATGCAGCTGTAACCATGAAACTCAACCCTAATTTTCTCCTAGCTGCTCTTGCTTGCACTTTCTCTCTTCATCTTTCTTCTTCTCCTTTCTCTCTAGGTTTCTTTCTTTTATGTTTCTCTTCCCTCTCATCCCCATGGATGAGAGGGAAGAACCTTTTAATAAATCCTAGGGATTGAAACATTCTTGATGGTTAATTTTGAGATATTACGATTAATGTTTACATTCTTATTGTTAATCAAATTTCTCTCCTCCTTCTCTTGATTCTACTACATATTCATCGAGTGCTTAACTCAGTTTAGATGTTCATGCAATGGTTGCTTAACTATCACGTTTTTACAGAAACTAAAAAATGCATCAAAGGCTTCTTGGATGTTGTTTGTTAAGCTTGGTTGAATTTTGGGTTTTAGATTAATTTAGGATTTGATAGACACTTGATTCATTTAACATTGATTAATTAAATTTTGGGTACTTATCTAATAGAGAATTTACAGACCATCTTAAGGCTTCTTGATGTGATCCAATACCAAGAATCTAATTAATTATTGAATGGAAGAGGCTAAACAATGCATCAAAGGTGTTTGATGGATTGTTTAGCTTGGTTGAATTATGGATTTTAGGTTAATTTAGGAGTAGATAGGTGTTTGATTCGTTTAACCTTAATTAATTAAATTCTAGATACTTATCTAGTAGATAATTCATTGATCATCTTAAGGCTTCTTGAGGTGATCTAAAGCCAAGAACTTGGTTAGCAATTGAATGGATTCTTAGTGATCAAGGATAGATTAAATTCAAGAATAGTTGGTTTCCTTTGATTAATTATTTACTTAATTATGCTTACATTTTTTTAATTGCTTTCTATTAATTAATTCTACAACCTTTTCCCCCATTTGTTAACTTCTTAATCTATTTGGTTAATTAGAATGATCTAAGGGCTCAACCCGGTTGTGCCTTATACTGCAAGTATTTTAGTAAATCGATTTATAAATTGATTTAATTTGATAGTCTCGACAACTATTAAGGTACTCTCAAGAAAAAAAAGTCACCTCCTCTATAATACCTTCCAAGTCACATGACTCCAAATCATCATGTGAGACACTAACCTCTAAAGGATCCTTAGACAAAATAATAGGTAAAGCTTCCTCAAATAATTCATCAATCATATCAATAAATAAACACTTAGATTCATCCTTAAGAGGGGGTTGGGGATAAGCCTTAAAATTATTAAATCTAATTCTCATATTCTTAACTGAGACATCCATTACCTCATACCTATAACTAATGTTAGCATCAATAGTGACTAACAAAAGCCTCCCCAAAATAATAAAAATTTCTTTTTTTGATGAGTGAGAGGGTTCTATATCAAGCACTATGAAATCAACAAGAAAGAACTCCTTATCAATTTTCACAAACACATCATCAACTTTTCCTCTACAGATCCTAACTGACTTATTGGCTAATTATAGAGAACAATTTGATGGCTGCAACTCACCCAAGCCTAACTCTTCATAAACAGAATATGACATCAGATTAACACTAGAACCTAGATCCAAGAGTGCTTTATCAATCTTTTGATCACCAATATAACAAGAAATAGTAGGAACACAGGATCTTTCAACTTAGGTGGTGTGTTTAAATGCAAAATTGAGCTTACCTATTCACTTAAGTGAACCTTCTTATACATATGTGCTTTAGATTTTCTTCTAAATGTGCACATTTCCTAAAAGGTTATGGTGCATATAAAGCTTTAGGGTAAGGAACCTTTTGCTCATATGGATCCGAAATAGAAGAATTAGTCATATTAGAGGAAGAGGATATGGTTTCTTCTATATTTTCTTTATGACTAACTTCATCCCCATCACCGTGCACTCTCTCCTCATTCACCCTATTTCCCACCATTTTCCCATTCTTGAGAATCATTATAGCCTTAGCTTGCTCATGGCCTCAAGGATTTTTTATGGGGTGGCTTGGAAGCTTACCCTCCTCTCTATTTCCTATAACAATGACTAACTACCCAATTTGAGTCTCTAACTTTACTATGGATTGAGTGTGAGAATCCAAAAGTTGCATCCTAGATTCCATAAATTGTGTCCTAGTGTTTAGGTTATTCAAAGAAGACAATACCTTATCTAGTTTATCATCTACATTAGAACTATTATTAGGTGCTTGAGGTGGATTGGGCATATACCTTTGTGGATGAAAGCTAGGGGGTGGTGTCATACCAAATTGACCCACTTGATTAGGTCGCTGCCCTTGCTGTGCTTCAACACCTTGTTGCTTCCAAGAGAAGTTAGGATGATTTCTCCAAGCATGATTGTAAGTGTTAGAATATGGGTTATTTTGTGAAGGAAATCTTTGGGCTGCATTAGCCTACTCTAATGAAAATTCAAAAAATTGTGAGGTAGCAGGATAATCATATGAAGTGTGAGAAGGGTTAGAACAAATGGTACACATATTATGCACATTAGAAGAATTAGCATATTTTTTACTCAAAGATAACAATTGATCCATCTTCCTAGATAATGCATCCACTTAGTCCATTTTCTTAAATAAAGATTGTACCTTAATTATCAGATCATACATGTGTGAAATCTCATAAATTACCCATTTATTCCCTAATTGTCATGATATATCTGGCTGTGAGGCCAATGCATGCAATTGTGAATTTTCACTTAAGTGCTCAAATAACTCCTATGCCTCATCTGGGGTTTTGTGCAAGAAAATATCCCCACACGATGTGTCAACCATCTGCTGGTTATGTTCATTCAATCTAGAGTAAAAACTTTGCTGTTGTTGCCATTTAGGAACTTCATTATGTAGACAACGGTACAAAAAATCTTTAAATCTTTCCCAACTCTCATGAAATTGTTCATTATTAACTTTAGAAAAAGTGGTGATGGCACGTCTCATCGCAGTAAGTTTACCAATTAAGAAATATTGCTTAAAAAATTCTCCTAATAATCTATCTCAAGTGGCAATGTTATCACATGTAGAAAACCAATCTTTAGCCTTATCCTTTAGAGAAAAAGGAAAAAGACGAAGGCGAATTGCATCATTAGTAACATTAGGGATATTAAAGGTGGAACGTACCTCTAAGAATGCATCTAAGGTGCTTATAAGGATTTCATATTCAAGCTCATAAAATGTTAGTAACATTTGAATTATATTAGGCTTAATTTCAAAGTGGTTAGCTCCAATCACAGGCAAACAGACACAAGTAGGAGAATCATATGCATTTGGAGTAAAATACTCCCTAAGTGCTCAATTATTATTTGCCATATTTAATTTAGTATCAATGAGTGCATTTTGTTTTTGTGTTCTAAGTGCTCTAAGTGTACGCTCTATCTCAGGATCATACTATTTTAAATCTAATGATAATGAACGCCTACCAAACATAACCTAGACAAAATATCAAACTAATAAGAGTAAGAGTTGGAACAAAAGCATCTAGAGTCACAAGTTCAAGTAGAATTGGTCATCTCCAACCTTGTCAACAAAAACTAAAAATAAAAAGAAATAAAAAGTGAAAGCACTAATAATAAAGATAAAAACAATAAGTGCAAACAAGTAAAATAAAATAAATAAAATTGAAAATTAAATAAATAAAAACAAATCCTAGACTAAAAATTAAAATAAGAAAAATTAAATTAAAGCAATTATAAAATCAACTATGGCTTGAAACAAGCTCCTAGAATATAGTATGAAAGGTTGAACAAATTTCTTTTGAAAAAATGTTTTACAAGAGGAAAGGTTGACACAACCCTTTTTATAAAGAACAAAAAGCATGATTTACTTATTGTACAAATTTATGTAGATGATATAATTTTTGGTGCTACTAACGAATCTCTTTGTAAAGAGTTTGCAAATCTTATGCAAAGTGAATTTGAGATGTCTATGATGGGAGAGTTGAATTTCTTTCTTGGGCTTCAAATCAAGCAAACAAGAAATGGAACCTTCATTAGCCAATCCAAGTATTGCAAGGAGCTCCTCAAGAAATTTGGAATGGACAACTCAAAGCATATGGACACACCTATGAGCACCTCCTATTACTTGGACAAGGATGAGGCAAGTAATTCCATAGAAATCACTAAGTACAGAGGTATGATCGGATCCCTTCTTTATCTCACTGCTAGTAGACTAGATATTATGTTTAGTGTGTACATGTATGCTAGATACCAAGCAAACCCTAAAGAGTTGCATTTAAGTGTACTAAAACGTATCATGAAATATCTTGTTGGCACTTCACAAGTGGTCTGTGGTACCCCAAAGGTGCCACATGTAGTCTTATTAATTATTCTGATTTCGATTTTGCTGAATGCAAATTGGATAGGAAAAGCACTAGTGGGATATGTCATTTGCTTGGAAGCTCTTTAGTTTCTTGGCATAGTAAGAAACAAAATAGTGTGACATTGTCTACTGCTGAGGCTGAATATGTTGTAGTCGGAAGTTGTTGTGCTCAAATCTTATGGATGAAGTAACAACTTCTAGATTTTGGTCTTCAACTTGATCACATCTATATAAGATGCGATGATATTATTGTAATCAATTTGATTAAAAACCCTATTTTCACTCTAGAACTAAGCACATTGAGATAAGACATCATTTTATAAGGTATCATGTACAAAAGGGTGATTGTGTTTTAGAATTTGTTGAAACAAATAATCAACTTGCTGATGTATTCACAAACCACTTCCTAAAGATACTTTCTTTCATATAAGAAGAGAACTTGACATTTTAGATCAATATTGTCTTCAATTTTTACTGCATAATATATTTTTTCAGCACAACTTTATTGTTTTATATTTATTCTTGAATCCAATATTGACTTGAGCGTCGGAGGGTCCCCTAAGTTTGTTTTGCAGGTACCTAATCATGACTAAGTCCTCCACCTGCTCAAGATATTCTCTGCTCTATGTTAAAGTTCCATTTTTTGAAGATTGGAGAAACTCAATTATGATGATTTGATCCTTGCTACAGGTTTAGTTTTGGCAAGAACAAGTGTTGAGCTTAGTTTGGACAAAATTCCGGTTTACAAGATGATCTGGAATCAGGATGAGAAAGGTTTGGAAATACTTTGAAGAGTTTGGGATTAGTTTTTCCTTGTTTGAAGTATAAGATACAAGCTCAAAAGGCTTGTAATTGATTACAGACACCCTATAATCGATTACAAAGGTTCTAGAAGGCACAAAATGTAGAAACAGAATAGACATAATCAATTACATACATATTATAATCGACTACACAATTTCTCAAAAATGTAATCGATTACAATCCTTTTGTAATCGATTACAAGGAGGTTTTAAAAGGTCACAGACTCACAAGTAGCCATTGTTGCACAGTCACTCAAGTTCCCAAACTCCACCCTCAGATTTCTTTCTCTCAAATCTCCCTTATTTCTTCACTAAATCCCACCTTTTTTGTCCCAAATCACTCATACTCCTTCACTCTACAAAATCCCTAACTCCATTCTCACTAAAAACACAAAAAATCACTACCCAAATTTCTCAACCGTTCGTGTTCTCTCTCTCCTCACCCACTTACCTCTCTTCGCGGTTTCCACATTTTTCTTCACTTTTCCCACCACTTTCTTAATTCAAACGCTCCTGAACACCATTCCCCTCACCTTCCATCCATCCATTTCACCCCATTTCAACCCAATGGCCGAATCCTCACGGAAAACTAAGAAGCCACGAACAGGGGTGGCTAGTGCTTCACTGGCTCCTCCTCTCACCATTCCAAGACTTGATCTGTGTGCGCACTTTAGGACCTCCAAACAAGCAGAAAACTTTCACAATGAGTTTCATTTGTGGAAAATTATCCAGCCCAGGTACATCACTGCAGAATTCTGTGCTAGTAAACCTTTACAATGTTTTAGGTTGATTGAGTGCCTATACTTGATCTCTTTTCTTAGCATTAAGAAATATATTTACCCTGATCTAGTTAGAGTAATTTATACCAATTTAAAATATGAGAATGACTGTCTGATCTCTGAAGTAAAGAAGTAGAAAATTATTATTAATCATGGTCTGTGGTATCGGTTAACTGGCTTAAGCTATGATGGTACCAAGTTCTCTAACACTAATAAATGGGGAGATGAGTATGAGTATAAGTCTGCCTTGAACTCCTTGGTGTGGATAGATTACATACCCGATCAGAGGGTTAAGGCTATAGGGCTTATAATGGAAAATAGAGTCCTGCACTACATTCTAGCTATAGCCCTGATTGCCAGAGGAGGCAATTACTCACAAGTCCTACATGATGATATTCTCACTTTATGGGCAATGAACACAAACTGCTCCATTAACTGGGCCTTTTATGTTATTCAACACATGCTGCGCACTAGGAAGGATCCTCATCCTCTGCCCTCTGCCACGCTCATCACCTCGATCTTGGAACATTTTAATATTCCTTTGTCTGGAGAGGCTAAGGATGAGAGCTCTGACGGACCAGAGTCCATCAGCCTATGCACTCTAAAGAAGCTACAATTGAAGAAATATGATGACACATGGTACTATCTGCATCACAAAGCTGTTGGGAACATACCCTGGGGAGATAACGAGGATGCTGAAGATAAACCTCCACAGGTTAGTCCAGTTAAGCCTTTCACACATCTTTTTCTTCAGGAGATCCACAGTCTTTGCACACATGTCGACGATCAGTTTTGTGAACTGCACACCTCTATTCATCGCCTTGAGGAGTATGTTATTCATTCAGATCAGGACATTGCTTACATACGCACTATGCTCGAGGGTGATTGATGTGTGTGAAACAACATTATGTTTTGTTCTTGTTTTGCATGCATTCTTTAGCATTTTATACATTTTAGTTTCCCTTTTGGTTTGTTTTTCCCTTAGTTCGGATAACTGCAGTATTTTTGGTGTTCTTGAGCAGGATTAATGTTGAATTAGCATTGGATTGAATGGAATGCTTGCATGTTTGAAGTTGGAGCTTAATGGATAGCGAAAAGGTGCAAAAAGACCATTCCAGAGGGATCCACGGCTTGCCCGTGGATCAAACCATGGCCATGGATCAAGCAGCATTTGAAGAAGCATGACAGAAATTGTAGAGACTTCCACAGCCTGGCCGTGGAAGCATCCACGGCCGTGTAACTCATATGAACCTGAGTTGGCTTTTTGGCAGAACCATCCACGGCTAGGCCGTGGATCGCAGTGCACAGTAGTTTTTAAGTTTTTATTTTTATTTCTTTTGGGGGCTTTTTAGCCAAATAAAACCCTAGGTTATAAATAGATGTTCTGAATACAATTAGGGGTTCTAATTTGGTTTTAAGGAGGCACATTGGAGGCACTTGATCTTTATCTTCTCCTATTCTCTCCTGGATTACGGGTTTGGATGTTTAGGAATTTGTTTTCTTGTTCCTTCTTCTCTATGTCTGAGTAGTTTCTTTTGTTTCTAGGATTGGGCAATGCCCTTTGATACATTGATAATGATTAATTGACTTTGTTTCTCCTTTTATTAATCTTGAATGTTCTTTGATTCAATTCTTATTGCTCTTATTCATGTGAATTTGCTGGTGACTTATTTGTATCTCATAGGCATTTAAGGACGTACTGAGAGGTGAACCTAGGTGTTGGAACCATAAGAATTGAACTTAAGGTCTAAATCACGAGAGTAGTTTTAGCCTTTCAAGGATTCAATGAATTACCACAAAGCATAATGGGTTCAATTTAAATTCAATTACCACGAGAGTAGGAATTGGTTTAATTTGGCACGAATCATGTATCTTGAGAAAGAACATTAACTAATTTAGGGTAATTCACCTTCAATTGAATTTCAGATTTAATAAAAGGGTTGTCAATTAGGATTTATCTTGTATCATTGTGGTATCCCAATCTTGGAAGCTTTCTTGAATATGAAAAACCCCTTCTTGATAACTTGCTATTTTTGTGCTAAATTCTGCACTTTGATTTTTAATTATTTAATTACTTTGTTACTACATTCTTCTTAATCAACAATCATATTTTCTTTTGTTTAATTGAATTGAATTAATTAATTAATTGGTATTCATAGACACAGTTCCTGTGGATTCAATTTTTTTTATTACTTGACGATGAAACCGTACACTTGCGGATTTCACGCATCAAGTTTTTGGTGCCGTTGTCGGGGACTGTGTTTTTCTTGAATATCAGTTTAATTTTTAATTTAATTATTTTAAACCTTTTTCTTTTATTTGGTTCTTACGTTCTTGATTTCTCTTTGACTCTCTACAGGTAATTTCTCTTGTTTATGCAAAGAACTAGACGTTCTGGGACTCTTATTGAAGCAGATCCTGAAATTGAAAAAACTTTACGTAGAAGGAGAAGACAATAAAGGCAACGAGTAAGAGAAATATCTGAACCAACACTTGTCATGGCAGTAGCTGAGGATAATAAATCGTTAAAATAGTATGCAGCTCCTAATGCTTGGGGTTTGCGATCTGGAATTGCTCGGCCAGACATTGAAGCCAGGCATTTCACCATACCTCCTGCCCTACTTTCTATGTTAAGGCAGAACTACTTTGGAGGATTGCCGTAAGAGGATCCTAATGATCATGTGGATATGTTCTTGGAGTTCTGTGAGACCCTTAAGATCGAAGGCTCCTCTGTTGATGCTATTCATCTTCGCCTATTTCCTCTATCATTGAGAGATAGAGCTAGAGCTTGGCTGAAGTTTGTTCTCGCTGAGACGATAACTACTTGGGACTAATTGGAGCAAGCCCTCTTGGATAAATTCTTTCTACCTTCCAAGACTGCTCACCTAAGGACTCAAATCACAAGCTTTGTTCAGAAAGATGGCGAGTCATTGTCAGAAGCTTGGGATAAATATAAGGTTTTGCTGGAAGCTTGCCCACACCATGAGTTAGAAAAATGGTTGATCGTCCACACCTTCTACAATGGTTTGGAATATTCTTCGAAGGTGTCTCTTGACTCCGTAGCTGGTGGAGCTTTGATGAATAGAAAGCTCACAGAAGCTTATGAGATAATTGAGAGTATGGCTTCAAATCATCACCAATGGGCTAATGAAAGAGGCCACAACCCGAGAAAGCTCTCGGGAGGTAAGTTTGAGGTAGATCGTGTTGATTTAATTATGTCAAAGTTTGATTCTTTGAATAAACGTTTTGACATGCTTGAGAAAGCTCATGTTAATGTCATAGGTGCCTCTAATAATTTTTGTGAGATTTGTGGAGCATAGGGATATATAGGTGCCGAATGCTAAGTTAGAGTTGGATCCTCACATGGTGCACCGGTGGAGCAAGTGGAATCATGCCACAATTTCCATGACTTTAACCAAAAGGGGAGGAATGATCCGTATTCTCAAACTTACAACCTTGGTTGGAGGTCACATCCTAACTTCTCTTACCAGAATAATCAGTACCAAGCTGGGCAAGATAATGCTAAACCCTCTTCTGCAATCCCACAGGTACAAAACTCTAGACTTTAGTCTCTTCTTGAGAATTTTGTTGAGAGTCAGTCTAAGCAAAATGAGGAGTTTAGGCACCATGGATAAGTTGTGTCTGAGGCAATTAAAGAGTTGTCAGCTAAGGTTGACAATTTAGCTATTCATAATAAGATGTTAGAAACTCAGATTGCCCAACAAACAAGCATTTCTCTTAGGCATCAAGGTAAGATTCCTGGTTAACCTGAAGTCAACCCAGGCAATGAACATTGTAAAGCTGTGAGTTTGAGGAGTGGAAAGAAATTAGAGGATTCCTTGGGTACGGGGGAGAGTGAAAAAGACAAGGGAATTGAGGATAAAGAGACTAAGACACAGCCCTTAGAAGAAGAGGAAACTACTAAGAAGGTGTCTAAGTATGTACCCCCTGAACCTTACTAACCCCCGTTCCCTTCCCTCAAAGATTGGCTAAGGCGAAGTTAGACAGGTAGTTTGGGAAGTTCCTAGAGGTTCTTAAGAAATTGTACATTAATGTACCCTTCACTGAGGCGTTGAAATAAATGCCTACCTATGCTAAGTTTCTTAAGGACATCTTATCTAATAAGAGGAAGCCAGAAGAATATGAGACAGTAGCTTTAACTGAAGATTGTAGTGCCTTAATTCAAAATAAATTGCCTTCTAAGTTAAAGGATCCAGGTAGCTTCTCTATTCCCTGTTTGATTGGCAACACAAATTTTGATAAAGCTCTATGTGATTTGGGGGCTAGTGTCAGTCTTATGCCCCTTTCTGTGTGTAAGAAGTTGGAGGTGGGTGAACTAAAACCCACAACTATCTCCTTTCAATTGGCAGATTGGTCTGTCAAGTACCTCATAGGCATCTTGGAGGATGTTCCCATTAAGGTTGGTAAGTTTTATATGCCGGTGGATTTTGTTGTGCTTGACATGGAAGCTGATGCTAAAATGCCAATCATACTTGGGCGTCCATTCCTTGCCACTGGAAGGGCGATCATTGATGTCCATGAAGGGAAATTGACTTTGTGATTGAATAATGAGGAAGTAGTCTTTGATGTTTTTAATTCTGAAAATAGCTCTAATTCCTTAAATTCATGTAATCGCATAGATACTACTAAAGTTGTGGATAATGTTGTGCTTTCAGGTGTGCATGAATCAGTGACTAATGCTAAGCTAGAAAAGACCTTGCCCAAGGATACCATAAAATTTGAGAAGTCCAAGGCCTGCAAGAAAGGACCTAAGAAGCAAAATGACAAGTGTGTCAAGAAGCATGAATTTAAACTTGAGTATAAAGTTCTTGTCAATAACTCGCTTCTACGTTTCTGTTCTAGTAAGTTATGGTCGAAATGGCCAGGACCATATGAGATTGTTCGAGTTTTATCCTACAGTGTGCTTGAGGTGCAGAAAAAAGGTCATAAGCCTTTCATGATAAATAGCCAGAGAGTGAAACACTTTGAAGGAATGGGGACTGAGCACTACTCCATTGACATCACCTGAGCACAAAAACCAGACCAAAGTCAAGCTAATAACTTTAAACAAGCGCTTCTTGGGAGGCAACCCAAGTTTCTTTTTTTTTCTTTCCTTTAAATTTCTTCTTTTTCTTTTGATTTTGTGTGGTAGATTGTTGTTTTGATGTTTGTCTCATGGATTTTGTCTAGGTTTGACCCTTTTTTGAAGCTAAATTTAGAAGAAGAGTGAAGTCAGAAGGTTCCACACCCAGCCCATGAAAAATTCCATGGCCATGGATTGAACACTAGAAGTTTTTCCACCACTATAGTGAGTTCTTTTCTTTTATCCCTTCTCTTGTTTTAGATTTTTACATTGG
The DNA here is from genome assembly GCA_029884595.1 of Ormosia semicastrata. Lineage (NCBI taxonomy): Eukaryota > Viridiplantae > Streptophyta > Magnoliopsida > Fabales > Fabaceae > Ormosia > Ormosia semicastrata. The sequence goes on from JAQQTO010000029.1 coordinate 7,010,361, forward strand.
GGACAATGTAAGTTCTAAGCTTGGGGGTATTTTCGTATTTTCATATTTTTATTTTCATTAGTTTCATGCTTTTTCATGTCTTGTTTTGCATTGCATTTTCATGTTGCATTTTCATACCATCATATCTCTCGACTTTTTGGTTGAACTTGTGCCCCTCTCTTTTGAGGATTTTGAGATGGTATTGATTTGGAACCCAATTACCCAATTTGTTGATTCTTGTGGTAGGCAACAGACATTGTTTTAATTGATAGTAGAGATGATCTTTTGATAGTTGATAATTAGCATAATGTTCTCTGATTTTGTGCTTCTCATTGAATTTTTAAACCTCTAAATGTGAGTTTTGAGCTTATATGGGACTTATGCACTATATGATTTTTGTTCCCATTCTTTGTGCTGAGTGATATTCCTCATTAATCATGTGCCTAGAACTTGATTTGAAACCATTTTGAGGCGAAATTTTTGGTTGTATGCTTGAATGTGATTAAGGCATCTTAGGTATTTTTCTGGCCTTTTGAAATTATTACACTTTCATCCTCTGGTTGCCAATTTTGAGCCTATTGTATAATTGTTTTTCTTGATACCTATGCTGAAACATAGTTGGTAATCATTTAGAATATTAAATGGAGTGAATTGGGCTTGAAAGTTGTTTGAGAGTTGTGTTGGGAATTATATGTATTTGAGCTTTCTCTTTCTAAAAAAAAAGAAAGAAAGGAAAATAAAAGAAACATCAAATGATGAAAGCTTGAAAAAGAGGAGAAAGAGGAGAAGGAAAAGTAAGGAAGAAAATTCTTTAAAATATGGAGTTATGTTTTAGATTGTAAAATTGCCTTTGCTCCATTTATGTTCTATTGGATTTCTAGTGTTTATTGAAAATCTTGATGAGCCCTTTGTGCAAACCTTCCTTTCTCTACCTTACCTAACATCATTCCTATGGCCCCATTATAACCCTTGAAAGACCTTTTGATTCTTGCATGCATGCTGATTATTAGTGAAAATTTGGTTTCTTATCAAGCATATGGAAGTGCATTTTCTTTGAAGGATTTTGAGCGTAATGTTTTCACCCTTAAACACTTTGAGTATGGTTAGTGGAGTAAACTTAAATCAATCAGTGAGGATGCATAATTTATGAGAACTTAGCCTCTAATTGGACTTAATTTTTGATTACCTCTCAGATTCTTGGATTGCTTTAGCCTATTGCTTGGATAATTGTTTTCTCGGGTTCCTCATTCATTATTATCTCTTAATCCCACTTCTTGGTTTGACATTAGTTATTGCTTGGGGACAAGCAAAGTCTTAAGCTTGGGGGGATTTGATGTGTGTGAAACAACATCATGTTTTGTTCTTGTTTTGCATGCATTCTTTAGCATTTTAGGCATTTTAGTTTCCCTTTTGGTTTGTTTTTCCCTTAGTTCGGATAACTGTGGTGTTTTTGGTGTTCTTGTGTAGGATTAATGTTGAATTAGCATTGGATTGAATGGAATGCTTGCATGTTTGAAGTTGGAGCTTAATGGATAGCGAAAAAGGTGCAAAAAGACCATTCCAGAGGGATCCACGGCCTGCCCGTGGATCAAACCACGGCCATGGATCGAGCAGCATTTGAAAAAGCATGATAGAAATTGCAGAGAGTTCCATGGCCTGGCCGTGGAACCATCCACGGCCATGGAACTCATATGAACCTGAGTTGGCTTTTTGGCAGAACCATCCACGGCTAGGCCGTGGAATAATCCACGGCCGTGGATCACAGTGCGTAGCAGTTTTTAAGTTTTTATTTTTATTTCTTTTGTGGGCTTTTTAGCCAATTAAAACCCTAGGTTATAAATAGATGTTCTGAATACAATTAGGGGTTCTAATTTGGTTTTAAGGAGGCACATTGGAGGCTCTTGATCTTCATCTTCTCTTATTCTCTCCTGGATTACGGGTTTGGATGTTTAGGAATTTGTTTTCTTGTTCCTTCTTCTCTATGTTTGAGTAGTTTCTTTTGTTTCTAGGATTGGGCAATGCCCTTTGATACATTGATAATGATTAATTGACTTTGTTTCTCCTTTTATTAATCTTGAATGTTCTTGGATTCAATTCTTATTGCTCTTATTCATGTGAATTTACTGGTGACTTATTTGCATCTCATAGGCATTTAGGGACGTATTGAGAGGTGAACCTAGGTGTTGGAACCATAAGAATTGAACTTAAGGTCTAAATCACGAGAGTAGTTTTAGCCTTTCGAGGATTCAATGAATTACCACAAAGCATAATGGGTTCAATTTAAATTCAATTACCACGAGAGTAGGAATTGGTTTAATTGGGCACAGATCTTGTATCTTGAGAAAGAACATTAACTAATTTAGGATAATTTACCTTCAATTGAATTTCAGATTTAATAAAAGGGTTGTCAATTAGGATTTATCTTGTATCATTGTGGTATCCCAATCTTGGAAACTTTCTTGAATCTGAAAAACCCTTTCTTGATAACTTGCTATTTTTGTTCTAAATTATGCACTTTGATTTTTAATTATTTAATTACTTTGTTACTATATTCTTCTTAATCAACAATCATATTCCCTTTTATTTAATTTAACTGAATTAATTAATTAATTGGTATTCATATACACAATCCCTGTGGATTCGATTTTTTTTATTACTTGACGACGAAATCATACACTTGCAGATTTCATGCATCAGTGATCTGAGTCATCAGACTGGGCAAGCTACCACCTCCCATGCTCCACCTCCTTCATCTCCTGCTAGTGTTGGTGTTGGTGATCCTACTCTTGATGCTGGTGATAATGATGCGGCGCTTCTAGCTGAGGATCTTGATGCTGAGGATATCAATGATAGTGAGGCAACAAAGTGATGACGGGGCAACTTAGTCATGATGATTGCTTTTGTTATGATTTATTCTTGTCTAATTCATTAGTCTTTTTATACTATTTTGTATATGTTTATGCTTATTATGACTATGTTGTTCATACACTCTGATCCTCTGGTTACTATCTATACTGAACTAATGACTGGTATATTATTTGACTATCTATTGGATATCTTACTAAGACTGTTGATCATATATTATTTGTTGTTTTGATGATTTGAAATTATGGCTGGTAATCCTGGTTATGCTATCCTGCTGCTGAAACTCTGCCTATATTCTTTTATGCTTATGTTGTTTATTGTTTTAATAGCTTTTTGATAATGCCAAAAAAGGGAGAGATATTGCATGATTGTATGAGTAAATGGGAGTGCATGACAGTGTTTCTTTTGACAATTTACAAATCCCTTTGAACTTTCTGTATAAACTCAGGAGGAGAGCGATATTTTAGTTTCTAACTTATATATATATATATATATATACATATATTGCTCTCTTGTTTTTGTTTGTTGGTTTGTCATCATAGAAAATGGGGAGAATGTGAATGTTTATATCGTGAAGATTGTGTGAATTTTGATGATAACAAAGTCAAGTTGAAGGCCAAGTCTAAAGGAAACAAAGTTGGTATAATTTTTAGGATTTAGAAAGTTAATGTAAGAAGCTCTCTTAATTATATTAATGTTTTTCTAAATAGAGTTCTTTTTAATTGGTTTTCTAAAGCCTTGATTATGAAAAACAAGCTTATTTCTTTAACAATCCAAGTTTTCTAAAATCTCATGTTTACAAAGCTAAATTGGGCTCAGGAATGGCTTCAAGGATGTTTGTAAGTTTATCCTTAGGCTTAGTAATTATTTTACAGCTTCTTTGGGAGCTTGTAATCGATTACGAAAGCCTGATAATCAATTACAAACATGCGGGAAACCATTTCTCAAAAGTCAAAAGCTTTGTAATCGATTACATGAGGTTTGTAATCGATTCCATTGCTTCCAGAGGCTTGGTAATCCATTACATGACCTCATGTAATCGACTACACTCAGTCCAGAAAACCCAGAATTGATTTTAAGAACAATGTAATCGATTACATCATCTTTGTAAGAACATTTTCTATTTTCCTTGTTCATTCATTTCATTTTATAAATAGCTTCAATGGAAATTATCTTTAAAGTGTTTGTGAAAATTTTTTCAAAGATTTTTTAATTACTCAATTCACCCGCCCTCTTGAGTATAGAAGCCACTTAGGTAATAGATAGGGGCACGAAGATTTGACATTGGGGAAGATTTAGTCTCCCTAAAAAAATTGATAGTGACATAATCTCCATCCACTCTTAAGATGAGCTCACCCCGAGGTACATCAATCACAACTCTTGAAGTTACCAGAAACGATCTTCTAAGAATGAGAGAAATATCAGCATCCTCTTCCATATCTAACACCACAAAATCAACTGGGAATATGAATATATCCACCTTCACCAAAACATCCTCCACCACACCACGAGGGTAAGTGATGGATCTATCAGCCAACTGTAGTGAAATATTGGTGGGCTTCGATTCCTGCATTCCCAATTTCTTAAAAATAGAGAAATGCATCAAATTAATACTAGTATCTAAATCACATAATGTCTTCTCAAAATAAGAATTATCAATAGAACAAGGAATAGTAAAACTCCCTAGATCTTTTAATTTTGGAGGTAACTTCTTCAAAGGATGGCATAACACTTCTCATTAAGATATATCATCTCAAAGTACTCAAGCTTGCGTTTCTTTGTAAGTATTTCCTTCAAGAATTTTGCATACTTGGGCATTTGAGAGATGGCTTCAACGAATGGAATATTAATTTTAATTTCTTGAACATCTCTAAGAATTTAGCAAATTCCTTATCTGGTTAATTGTTCTTGAGCCTCTGAGGGAATGAGATCTTAGCATATGGTGATGGTTCATATACTGTGTGCTGCTCACGATCCTTCTTCTCTCTCTGCGACTTTGGTTCTTTTTTCTTAAATTCTCCTGCTTTATTGACATCTTGAATTGAGACATCTTTAGTAAGAACATCATTTTTCTTGGTCTCAATTCTTAACGAGCTAGGTGCTTTATTTGCCTTCTTATCTTTCACATTAGTTGACTCATCAAAAGTATCTTTGTACTCTGGCATTTTCTTCTTCTGGGAGGACTTCATAAGTTCCTTACCACTTCTCAGGATAATTGTATGGACCTGTTCCTTTGGATTAGTCTCGGTATTACTAGGCAATGTCCCTGGTGTCCTTGCTGTCATCAATGTAGCCAACTGACTAATCTTCATTCTGGCATCTGAATTCTGCATGTACTTCATTACCGAATCTTCAAAGCTTGGCTTCTCTGCAGGTGCTTGGAAACCTGCAGGTGGTTCTGGAGCTCTCTGTTGATTCTGCTGATAGCCCTGTTGATTTTTTCATTTGAAATTAGAGTAGTCCCTCCAACCAGGATTGTATGTATTTGAATATAGTTTGTACTGTTGCCAGTTGGAATTACCAACAAAATTTGCTACTTCAGGCTCGGGGTAAAAGGAGTACCAACTTGACAGTTTGCACTTATATGACCTTGTTCACCATATGCTTCATAAATGATTAGTGGGGCTACACTGTTAGCTATCATCTGAGTCTCCACCTTCTTTGTCAATGCTTCCAATTGGCTCAGAATAGCAATAGAGGAATCAACAGTATATACACCTTCTTGTTTCTTAGGAACCTGACGCTCATTTTTCCATTGGAAACTATTCAACGCCATTTCTTTAATCAGTGCTTGGCTCTCAGTAGGTGTTGTCCTCCAAATTGTACCTCCTGCAGCAGCATCAATGAGTGAACGATTTGTAAGCAACAAACCATTGTAAAACATCTGAACCTGCTGCCATACAGGAAATCCATGATGTGGACATCTCCTCAATAACTCTTGAAAGAGATCCTAAGCTTCATAAAGAGTGTCCATGTATAACTGTACAAAAGAAGATATGTCATTCCTTAACTTAGCAGATTTAGAAGGAGGAAAATACTTAGCCAGAAACTGTTGTGTCAACTGATCCTATGTAGTAATGGAACCCCTTGGTAGTGATGTTAATCATTGACTTGCTCTGTCCCTAAGAGAGAAAGGAAAGAGTCACAATCAGATTGCATCATCTGTCACCCCATTGTACTTGATAGTGTCACACAACTTCAAGAACCTGGCCAAATGCTGATTTGGATCATTCGAAGGAAATCCACTAATTGAATTGAATTCTGAATCATGGAGATCAATACTGGTTTGATCTCAAAATTGTTAACGGCCATAGCTGGTCTTATAATACTCCCTCCATATCCTTCAACAGTGGGTATAGAGTACTCAAGCATAGTCCACTCTGCTGGGGTAGCTCTTTCTTCATGATTCGCCTCAACTATGGTTGTCTCTCCATCATGTTTATATCTTCTGTCACAGCTTCAATATAAGATTGCTTCCTTAACCTGCGAGCTGTTTTCTTAATTTATGGATGAAATGTCAAATTAGGAAATTAAGATCGAGTAAGCATAAACAAAAAATATAAAGTGACAAATTAATTAAAATTAAAAAAATAAAAAATAAAAAATAAGAATTAAAAATAAAAATAAAAATAAAATAAGGAATAAAATAAAAGAGTGTCTTAATTAACTAGAACTTTTCGCTTCTAATATTACCAAACTTACTCCCCGGCATCGGCACCAAAAACTTGATGCGTGTAAAATACACTAAGGCCAAGTGCACTCTATTGCCAAGTAATATAGGACTTGAGTCCAAGTTATCGATCCCACGAGGAATAAATGGTAATTACTAGATTCGTAAAACTCTTTATTATCCAGACAATCAAAAGTGTATGAAGAAATTTCAGATAAAATCATAAAACAAATAAAGAAAAATAATGAACAATGAAATAAATAGTAGATAATCAATGAGAGAGAGACTACGACGCAAGGTTCACTTGAATCTAATTATTCAGATTTTCTTTTATTTATGATGTAAGGTAATTCTTTTGCCAATATTCTCTTACCTGCTATTGAATCCCAATGGTCATGGATGAAACAATATTTTATTCCTAAATTAAATAACCTATTTGGTCATTTAGTTGAATTAATTAGGAATGCATTAAGTTTCAATTCAAGAGAAGGACTAACATACCTGTCAATTCCATTGGTAGGTGATAACTCCATAAAAATTAGTTATTTGTGCCCCATATCTATGTTATATTAATTGCTTAGTCCTTGTTTATATGCATGAATAGAAGACTTTAGCATCAAATTCATTTAATTTTATCTTGATGTCTTCTATTATGATTTTTAGAAAATATTTTCAAATCTGTGATAAATTGAGTACATTTGCATTTGTTATTAAAGTGGCAATTCCTCTATTACAGGAAGGGCTTCAATTAAGCATAAATATGAAGAATTTGGACAGAAAGCCAAGTTTAAATATCAGTATTCAACGCCGTAGCGCAGACATGTTAATGTCGTGGTATGGTGCATCTCCTGCTTAAGTACATGAGACCCGAGGCTAAAGCGCCGTAGCACAAATGAATTCAACACTGCGATGTGGTGACCTAATTTGCTAGCACACCGTGACATGATATGCTTAATACCGCAGCGTGAAGAATAGAGCTGGGCCTATAAATAATGGTGTATCCATTTTTCACAAGAGATTTTATCATTTATAGAACACAGCTACTAGGTTTTGGTATTTGAGACCTAAAGAAGGCTAGGGAAGCCAAGGTTGGAGGTCATCTTCTATATGGAGGATGATTCAAGCATAGAAGATCACATCGATTGAGCTTTCTTCCTTTCCTTTCATATTTCTCTCTTTATTGTATCATGAATATGTTGAATATGTTTATATTTTCATGTTTCATGGCTAGCTAAGCTGTGTATAGGGTTTTTTTTTGGATCCTCCTATGCATATTGAATGATTTTGTATTCCTTTGAGTTTGTATATATGATTTGGCTTTGTTCAATCATATTGTTCTTAATGCTCTTGATTGTTTGATCAACTTTTAAGTGATTTGATAAAATCTAATGAACCTAGACATAGAAATTTGAATTTGAGATTATATGTATGGTTGATGCATATTCGATTTCATTCAATTGGCTTGGATAAGTTGATTTGGTAATGTGATAGAAGTATACCTCTTAGTCATGCATAGTGTGTGATTGAGAATAGATCTTAATGACTAGATTTTGCATCTAACTAAGGAGTTAGGTAAATGAAACTATGGTTGATTGACCTAGACATAGGCTTTTATCTAAATCAAATTCTCAAGCTAAGTTAATCATTTCATTTATATTACTCTTAAGGATTGCATGTTATTAATTGAAGTAGCAGGTGAAGAAGGATTCCCTATTTTCTAATTATCATCTTAATTTAGATTTATTTCTTTGTAGTCTTTAAAGTTATTTTAAACAACCCTTTATAATTTTAATGTTCTTGGATAGTATTAATTAAACTATTGGTTAATACTTGACTTTTGAGATTAACATTTTCCTCATTGGAACGATATCTGACACTTTACTATATTGCAAGTGCGACTCGTGTACTTGCGGTAAGCAAATGAGCGAACAAGTTTTTGGTACCGTTGCTGGGGAAGACAGTTTAATTTCTTTTTAGCCAATAGTAACAATGAGTTTAGTTAATTCTAGTTTAAGTTTCTTTTTGTACATTTTAATTTAAGTATTTAAACCATTTTGTGATATAGGTACTAAGAAGGCAGGAGATCACAACCACACGAGGCCTTTGAAGGAGTTTGCAACTCCTCAAATGGAGAACTTATAGTCAAGTATAAGACGACCTACCATCCATGCCAACAATTTTGAAATCAATCCGGCCATCATCCAAATGATACAAACCTCTGTGAAATTTAGCAGTTTGCCAAGCGAGGATCCCAACACTCGATTATCTAACTTTTTGGAGATTTGTGACACTTTTAAACATAATGGTGTCTATGAAGATGTTATTTGCTTAAGGATCTTTCCCTTCTCTCTCAGAGATAGAGCCAAGAGTTAGTTGCAGTCTCTGTCTGCGGGATCCATAAGCACTTGGACCGATGTCTGTAGTAAATTTTTGAACAAATATTTTCCACTGGCTAAGACAGCTGAAATGGTGAATGACATCACATCATTCACCCAAATTGAATCTGAGTCTTTGTACGAAGCATGGGAGAGGTACAAGGATCTGCTCCGTAGGTGTCCTCATCACGAGATTCCACCATGGCACCAGCTCTACTCCTTTCACAAAGGCTTGCTGCCACACCATCGCCTAATTGTGGATGCTGCCGCTGAAAGCTCTTTACTGAGCAAATTATTTAATGATGCCTTTCAACTGCTCGAGGAATTAGCAGCCAACAGCTACTAATGGCCTTCTGAAAGAAATACTTCAAGAAATGTAGCTGGAGTGCATGATATTGATGCAATGGCCACATTATTAGCTCAGGTGGTAGCAATAGCAAGTAAGCTGGATCGTTTAGGACATAGCCATCACCAAGGCCCATTTGTGCTGTATGACAAGTGTGGAGACAACCATTCAACTAATAGCTGCCCTTCTAACTCAGAAAGTGCACAATATGTTGGTAACTATCATTCACAACAAAATAATCCATACTCAAACCAGTACAATCCAGGATGGAGGAACCATCCCAACTTCTCCTAGAGGGACAATCAAGTAGCCTCCTCATCAGCTCCAGGTGATAGACCTTATAATCCTCCTGGATTCCCATCCCAGTCAAGGTAACCTCTACAAGACAAGGAAACCTCTTTGGAGGACATGTTTATGCAGCTGATGGTAAAGACAGACTCTTATATGACAAAGACAGATGTTCAGTTGGCAAAGCATGATGTTATGTTTCAGAGCCAAACTGCTTCAATAAGATCATTGGAGACGTAAGTAGGGCAGTTGGCTAATGCCATCAATAATAGGCCTCTAGGCACCTTCCCAAGTGACACTATCAATAATCCGAAGGGTGCCTCAAATGAGTATTACAAAGCCATCTCACTGAGGAGTGGCAAGGACATAGAAGGGAACTCGAAGATAAGGCTGCTTGAAGAAGAAACTGAAGTTGCCCAAGAAAAGGAGGCAATGAGCAAGGATGTCGAGCAGAGTCAAGAAATTGCCAAGAGGAATGGTGAGGATAAGAAAAGAGTTCAAACCTTATATACACCTTCTACCTTTCCCTAGCCGATAAGTAAAGAAAAAGCTTGAGTACCAATTTCAAAAATTTTTGGAAGTGTTCAATAAGCTGCACATCAACATCCCATTTGTAGAAGCTTTGGAGCAAATGCCAAGCTATGCAAAATTCATGAAAGAAATCTTATCAAAGAAGAGAAAACTTGGTGAGTTTGAGACTGTTGCCCTGACAGAGGAATGCAGTGCTATATTGCAAAACAAACTTCTTCCTAAGCTCAAAGATCCTAGAAGCTTCACCATCCCCTACACAATTAGTGAGAAGTTCACTGGTCAGGCATTATGTGATTTAGGAGCCATTATCAATCTCATTCCCTACTCCATATATCAAAGATTAGGTTTGGGAGAAGTTGCGTATACTTCAGTAACCTTACAGTTGGCGGACCGAACCTTTACTCATCCGAAGGGGGTTATTGAGGATGTATTGGTGAAAGTGGATAAGTTTATCTTTCCTACATATTTTGTCATACTTAATATAAAGGAAGATAGCGAAGTCCTTTTGATTTTTGATCGGCTATTCCTAGCAACAGGAAGAACTTTAATTAATGTAGAGAATGGAGAACTCACCATGAAGGTTTAGAATCAAGAGGTCACTTTCAATATTTTCAATGCTGTGAAGAGTCCTCAAGATCATGAAGATTATGCTTTAGTGAGTATTGTTGATGGGATGAAATCCAAAGCAATTTGTGCAAGAGAAGCCTGTGCTCCTAGTGAAGGTCATGTCAATTTTGAAGGTGATAGGAAAAATGAGGAGCTGGAGCAGTTGAATGCAAGCATAGTGGTTAAGTCATGTAATCCACCTATAGAGAAAGCTTCAAATTTAGAGCTGAATTCCAAGCTATTCCAAGTGTTTCATATTGATTTTAAAGAAAAGGAGGAAGATCCTCTTCCTTTAAGTAAATGCATTTGGAATTGAAGATAAAGTCCTATCAGGACTATAAATCAGGCCATTCTTGGGAGGGAACCCAAGTTAATTATTTTATGTCTTAAATATGTCAATATTTTAATTTTTAGGTTTTTGTATATTTTTGTATTACATTTTGTAATTTAACCAAGTAGGCATGTTTTGCAGGTGTTAGAGGCCATATTTGAGCATGAGTCCTGACTCTAGTGAATTTGTTATGGAATTCTACAAGTAGACTCCTCACGCCACGGCGTTAGCCTTGACATATCGCGACGTGATGCTGATTTGGGCCAAAATCCAGTGAGCACAATGCCGCGACTCACCAGTTCAAAACATCGTGGCATTTCATGCGTACTAAAAAAATAAAAAAATATAAATTAGTAAATAATAAATAGTAATTATTTAAATAATCAATTTAGGAGGGAATGAATTCACGCCGCGACGCAATGTAATGAACGTTGCGACGATATAAGGCAGTTAGGGTTAAGTGCCGCAACATTTCATGCGGCTCTATGCTTTACTTTCACTTTCTCATTTCTACCTCCCCTGTCTTAACCTTCTTTTTTGTTCTTATTTTTCTGTCACCTCATTATTTCCCTCCCCGTTGTACGCCTTCTACTTATTAAGGTATTTTTTTTTGTAAATTTTTAATATATTTTCTTAGTTTATTTATTTTTTCCCTTTCTCTATTGGTATTTGTGTTGCAAATATCAATAATGTTAGTTGATAAGTTAGATGTTTTTATGTTTTTGATAGTTTTTGTTTAATTTTCTACCTGGAATGCATGATAGGTTAGGTTTTGTTTACTGTTGCCTGTGTTTCTAGCTAGATTAGGTTTGTGTGTCACGGCGTTGACATGAATGTCATAGCGTTATACTTGAATGTCATGGCGTTGACATGAATGTCGCAACATTGGTATGAATGTCGTGGCGTTATCTTGAATGCCACGAGAGTTGAATGTTGTGGCGTTGTCTATGAATGCTGCGGCGTGTAGTCCCAGATTTTCCAAAATTGCTCTGTTTTAAATGTGTTAGACACTTTTGATTACTCAATGTTAACACTTTGCAATTCTTTTTCAGGTGTTATGGGTCTTAAAAGACAAAGAGGTTCTTCTAGCCAGTGTAACAGGGAGCCATCTCCCCCTCTAGAGTTTGATCAGAGGAGATTTGTATCGGCGGCAGTAGCTCAGAAATATGCGACACTGGTTACCAAACCAGCTATAGTAGAGTGGGGATTTTCTTTTAAGGAGGCCATACACCATGACATTGAGAGGACCATCCACCACCTTGGATGGGGAGAATTTGAAAAACACCCTTAGGTTGTATCACTACCATTAGTTCATGAATTTTAGCAAACATGGCTTTTGTTGAACCAGGTGCCACTGCAGTCATAGTGAGGGGATGCCAAGTCTCCTATAGTATTATTGTCATCCAAGCTACTCTAAAATTGTAACCTCACCCACTGATATGAAGTACACTGAATTCCTCTTCTGGGAGCCAGAGGAGGGCATTGACCTAAACTTAGTCACTGCCAGGATTTGCACTGCTGAGGCTCAACCTGTGCTATAGACCATGAGCATTCAGACAAAAAGGCCTTGATACTTCCCCCGAGCTTGTTTGACGCTAGAGGGAAAGGCCTGGTACCATTTCATATCTACCAAGATCCTCCCGTCAAATAACTTATCTGAGGTGACTAGTGATCGGGCAATTTTGATTTATGCTATCTTAGAGCACCGCTCCATCTATGTCGCTCAGATTATTCATGCTCAGATCAGCAGGGCAGCGAGGGAGTCCACGAGCCTTTTCTTTCCTTCGCTTATTCATACGCTTTGTCGGAGGCAGTCCATACAGATTGGACACATGATGAGACTACAGATGTGAAACAACCTCTTAATGACTATTTCATTGAGAGGTTGAGAGGAGCTCCAGCCCCAACACTGGCTCCTAAGGTACAAAGGCAGCCTCATGTGGAATTTATGATAGTAGCACCTGATCCAACAGCACCTACAGTTGATGCAGATTGGCGTACTCGTGTGGAGGCCAGGCTAGTCCATATGTAGACCCAGAGCACACAGAAGACAATCATGTTGTCTTACACTATTCAGATGCAGCGGTGGATAGTGGAGCACCTACAACTTTCGATGGAGGACTTTCCAGTCCTAGACTTCTCGCCCACCCCTATAGCTAACCCTCCCCAGCCTGGGCCTACAGATGGACATAGCGATGTAGAGGATGATGCACAACCTATTCCACAGGATGAAGATGCAAATACTGAGACCACATACACTGATGATGTAGTTGTCTAGCCCTTTTGGCATTCAGGGCAATTTCTTTTGTTGTATTTCTTTCATATATATTACTGTATATTTTTTTTGTACAGTGAGGACACTGTTTTCCTCAAGTTTGGGGGGTGTCTTTGACTTTATATTTTAATTTCTGGTATGTGGTAGTATTATTATTACATGTGTTTTAGTATCATATTTATGTTAGTATTATACTTTTTGTAGTATATGTATGTGTTTTAATATGAATAGTTAGTTTTGATAATATCCATAGGAGCAAGTATCTTGATAAAAATTTCATGATAAATCCTATTCAAGATATAATTGTCATTCACTTTCACATCATAGTTGCAATGTTTAATATGCATGATGGATAATGTTGAAAAATTTTAAAGAATATCATGTTGCTAAAAACTAGTGTGTATGATTGTCCAATGATAGATATGGATACAAATTGACTTTCAAATTTCTGTGAATCCATATGCAATCTTTGACGCATGCTGAAGCAATCTAGTTTCTTTTTATGTATGATGTGTTTCCCACTTTCATGCTTGTTTAACTTTGAAAAGGATAAGAATTTTTTTCTAGAGAAAGTTTATGGATTGTACATGTGAAAAATTTCAATTGTCCTTGAAATTGTTGTTTAACTTTCTTGAGGTGAAATCTTAGATTATGTATGATTGAGGAAATGATTAGACATTGTTTGGACCGATTAGTCTTTCGAGCTTACCCTGATATGATTATATCCATAGGTCCCCTTTTGAAACTTTATATATGTTTGACCTTATATGTTTTTCATAACCATTGTGTTCGTTAACATGTTAATCATTCTAATGCATACGAAAGCATTGCATTTTCTTCCTACCATCATTGTTTGTTGAGTACATAATATGTTATTTCTTAAAGTGAGTCTAGTGATTAGGGGTATTAATTATGCAATACAAAATGAGTCTGAAGGAACCAGATGTAGTAAAAGAAAAGAAGTAATGTTTTAAAAAATGAAAATGAAAATGAAAAAAAAAATGAATGAAAAGAAAAGAAAAAAATCAAAAGAAAAAAAGCAAAAGCAAAGCGTAAGAAAAGAAAAGTTTGAAAAACATTGAATAGTTCTGGCCAGTTTTCTACTTTCACTATTAGATACCCTGCTAATATCAGTTAGAGACTCAAGACTTGAAATAACATGTTTATGTTTCTCAATGTTTGTGTTTAAATCCTTTCCCTTTTGTTCTTTCACCCATTACCCTTAGCCTTACATTACAAGCTATTAAAGTCCCTTTTGATCATCAATTTTGTGTGATTTCCATTAGTGGAGAGAGATTTGTATTACAATCTTGTGGATTCTGTGATTTATATTCATGTGTATGCTCATAACCTTATTCGGGTGATAATGAAGAGAATAGAAGAAGTTTTGTTTGCATGATTGTGGAAAAAAATATCATGTATTAAAGGAAACTGTGAATGTTAACATGATGAGGATTGTGTATATGTGAAACTGATTGTGAGGCATGTGCACTCTTTGAGGTTTTATGCAATCATCATACACTAGTTAGTTTAACTGAAAGTGGAATGTTAAAAGTGGCTGAATGTAGGTCATAAAGGTTGATTCATGTAAATGTACTATGTTTTGCTCGATGACTAGCAAAAATCTACGTTTGGAGGTATGATAACTCCATAAAATATAGTTATTTGCGCCTCATATCTGTGCTATATTGATTGCTTAGTCCTTGTTTGTATGCATGAATAGAAGACTTTAGCATCAAATTCATTTGATTTTATCTTCATGTCTTCCCTTATGATTTTGTGAAAATATTTTTAAATCTGTTATAAATTGAGTACATTTGCATTTGTTATTAAAGTGATAATTTCTCTATTATAGAAGGGCTCCAATTAAGCATAAATATGAAGAATTTAGACAAGCATTGGACCAGGAAGCCCAAGAGAAAGCCAAGTTTAAAGATCAGTATTCAACGTCGCAGTGTGGTGCATCCCCTGCTTCAGTACATAAGACCCGAGGCTAAAGCACCGCAGCGTAGATGGATTCAACGCTGCGATATGGTGACCTAATTTGCTAGCCCACTGCGACATGATATGCTTATTGCCATGGTGTGAAGAATAGAGTTGGGCCTATAAATACTGTTGTATCAGTTTTTCACAAGAGCTATTATCATTTTTAAAACATAGCTACTAGGTTTTGGTATTTGAGACCTAGAGAAAGCTAGGGAAGCTAAGGTTAGAGGCCATCTTCTATATGGAGGATGATTCAAGCATAGAAGATCATATCTATTAAGCTTTCTTCCTTTCCTTTAATATTTCTCTCTTTATTATATCATGAACATGTTGAATATGCTTGTATTTTCATGTTTTATGGCTAGCTAAGTTGTGTATAAGGTTTTCTTTGGATCCTCCTATGGATATTGAATAATTTTGTATTCCTTCGATTTTATATATATGATTTGGTTTTATTCAATCATATTGTTCCTAATGCTCTTGATTGTTTGATCAGCTTTTAAGTGATTTGATAAAATCTAATGAACCTAGACATAGGAATTTGGATTTGAGATTATATATATGGTCGATGCATGTTCGATTTCATTAAATTAGCTTGGATAAGTTGATTCACTAATGAGATAGAAATATACCTCTTAGTCATGTATAGTATGTGATTGAGAATATATCTTAATGAATGGATTTTGCATCTAACTAAGGAGTTAGGTAAATGAAACTACGATTGATTGACCTAGACATAGACTTTTAACTAAATCAGATTCTCAAGCTAACCTAATCATTTCATTTATATTACTCTTAAGGATCGCATGTTATTAATTGAAGTAAGAGGTGAAGAAGGATTCCCTATTTTCTAATTATCATCTTTAATTTAGATTTATTGCTTCGCAGTCTTTAAAGTTATTTTAAACAACCCTTTACAATTTTAATGTTCTTAGATAATATTAATTAAACTATCGGTTAATACTTAGCTTTTGAGATTAACGTTTTGCTTATGGGAATGATATCTGACTCTTTACTATATTGCAAGCACGACTCGTGCACTTGCGGTAAGCCAAAGAGTGAACAGTAGGAAAAATTGATGTTTGGTTATTCACCAATCTAATCATAGGCTTACCATATAGATCCACTCATTGAATGTGGATGGTCACTGGTCAAACAATGAATCAACACATGTCAAAAGTGATCAAGTTATGACAAGAATGCAAGCAATATGATAGACCCTAAAAGAAATTACCTTAATCAAATTAGAAATCAAACCCAAATAATTAGGAAATTAAGATCCCCCGTAGCCCTAGCTATAAGTTTAGCTACTCATGTTCAATACAAACAAACTCATATCACAATACAAACTCATAGAAAGAAAACCCAAAGAAAGGAGAAAACTAGATAGAAAAAGAAATCAAAACCTCTTTTATAATGATTACGATCTTCTAGCCCTCAAGAATTGAATCCTCCATTCAAAGTCATCCTCCAAAGTCTGCTGCTGCGAAACTACTCTCTTAGGATTAGGGATTTTCTGCATGTTGTGCAAAGTGTAAGTCCCAGTGTAAAAGTTTGGCGTAACTTTTCTAATTTATAGAAAATAAGATGTTCTGTTACGCAACCAACGCCTAGGTGCTGACTCATAGGTGCTCAAACGCTAAGTCACTTAAGTCAAGATGCGCACTGTTACTTCCTGCATGCTCAGGCGCTCCACTCCAGCGCTCAAGCACTGGGCGCTGATGAAAAATTCATTTTTCCTTACTTCTTTGAAGGTCCAGTCTTCTCTATGTGTAATTACCTGACAAAAACACACAAAACACATAATAAAAACACAATTAAAGAATATTAAAAATATAACAAAACTTATGAACAAAGTTCATTAAAAAATATAAAAAGAACATGAAAAGCCAAAGAATTGAATCGTAAAAATATAACATATTGATGGTTCATCATGTTTCATAGCATCTAGAATATTAAACCTCACAATGGAATCTCCAAACTCAATGGATAGAACTCCTACATGCACATCAATTTTTATCTGTGCTATTTTTAGGAAAGGTCTCCCTAGAATAAGGGAAGTCTTGTTGGATGATGACTCTCCCTCTATCTCCAAAATGTAGAAGTCAGCTGGAAATATCTACTCTTTCACCCAGACCAGCACATCTTCCACCAAACCAGCTAGGTAAGCATTACTCCTATTAGCTACCTGGATAACCACACCTGTAGCCTGCAAAGGACCAAGATCAAGGGAATTAAAAATAAACATAGGCGTTACATTAATGGAAGCACCTAAGTCTAGCATGACATTCTCAAATCTATAATTTCCTATTATGTAAGGAATTGTTAAAAGTCCCTAGATCCTTGCACTTTTGTGGCATAGGCTGGATGAGGGCTGAAACATTCTGCCCTGTGCTGATTCTCTTATTGCCCTTCAACCTCCTTTTGTGTGTACACAGTTCCTTCAAGAACTTGGCATACTTTGTAACCTACTTGATTATATTCAGTAGTGGATGTTTACTTCCACTTTTCTAAGAGTTAATAAGCTATTTGTCCTTCTCATCCTTGTCTATTTTTTTTGGACTACGTGGCTCTTGTGGAAAATGAAGAGCTATGGCGGGGTGAGGCTTCTGTTTGGCTCCAACAGCTGCCTTCTCATCATTATTACCAGATTTCTGGGCTGATGCACTAGAATCAGGTATGGCTACTGCTGATGGCGTGTGCAATTATTTGTTCACTACTGGTTGGGAATCCATTTTCACTATTTTTCTAGACCTCAACTTAATACAACTCATATTCCCCTTTGGATTAGGAAGGGAGTTGGCCAAATCCTTAATTCTGTAATTGACTCAGAGTAGAAGTTAACTATCCAATTTGAGTTTCCAAGTTTTGAATTGAAGCTTTTGTCCCATGTTGAAATTGTATGTTGTTGGTGGCCATCTGCTTCATTAGATCCTCCAAAGTAGGCTCAGATTTTGTGGCTGCTGGAATTTATGGTTGGTTTCGGAAGGGTGGTCTACTTGGTCCAACCTGTTGTTGAAATTGTTGTTGTCTCATTAGATATTGGAAAGGTTGCTTGTACTGCTGTTGTGGTGCTGCATTCCCATATCTCATGTTAGGATGATCTCTCCAAGAAGGATTATATGTGTTGGAGAATGGATCATATCTTTGTTGTTGCTGCTGCTAGAATTGTGATTGATTAGGAAAGACACCTGCTGCAGCAACAGATTGGTCTTGGAATGCAAAATTGTCATCCTGAAGTGTAGGGCATGCATCTGTGGGGGGGGGGTGAAGGACAAGAACAAATACTGCACACTTGAGCAGGTCCTTGCATAGATGGTTAGTGCTTCTCTGCTGCCAATTGTCTCATCAAAGAGGTCGGCTTATCAAGTCTATGTTCCAGTCTTTGTTTATCAGCATTAGAAAGTTGAACTTCATTGACTCCTCTAGTTAGAATTATTATTCTAGTACCAAATTACTGTGAGTTGGGAGCCATGTTTGCAATCAAGTCTCTAGCAGTAGCTGGGGTTTTGTCAACTAAGGCACCTCCACTTGCAACATCCACCATGCTTCTGTCCATTGGTAGCAAGCCTTCATAAAAGTATTGGATCAACAACTGATCACTAATATGGTAGTGTGGGTAGCTTGCACATAATTTCTTGATTATCTCCCCATATTCATATAGGATCCCACCACTCATCTGTCTGATCCTACATATATCCCTTTTGACTACAGTAGCTCTTGAGAGGAAGGGAAAAACTTCTCCAAAAATAGTTTCTTCATGTCATTCTAGCTAGTGATAGCTCTTAGTTGAAAATAGTATAACCATTCCTTAGCTACACCATCTAATGAAAAAGGAAAGGCTCTCAGCTTAATGTGTTCCTCTGCAATTCCTTGTGGTTTCATGGTGGAACAGATCACATGGAACTCCTTTAAGTGCTTGTGAAGGTCCTCTCCTGCAAGGCCATGAAACTTAGGCAACAAGTGAGTTAAACTAGATTTAAGTTCAAAATCAGCATCATAATCAAGATATTGAATGCACAATGGTTGATAGTTCACATCAGGTGCAGCTAGTTCCTTTAGGGTCCTATTATGATTGTTATCAGCCATAGGTGTAATGTTATCTATATGCTCACCTTCAGTTTCAAATTCAATGGTAGTCTTAACCTTAGATGTTATTCTTTCACTAATCCTACGAGTCCTATTTGTAACATCCAACTCTAAATATCAATATAATATTTAAATCTAATAAAGTAACAAATTACTAATAATTTCTAATATTATCCTTAGCTTGTGTAAACTATAAAGTTACATAGTTTTGAGGATACATCATTAATTAAAACATACAAAACTTCTAACTTAAGCACTTATTCTTTCAAAAACTGAGGCTGGCAAAAGAAGTCTTCTTAAGGTGCCACTAATTACAAAACTAAATTAATCTTCAAGCTCCCAGTTTGTAAACTTGCTTTACATAAATACTATTAGATAATTCTTTCAGTCAGTCTTATCTGAAAAATATAACCATAAAAAAAATTGAGATAAAATCTCAGTTGGAAAATAGCAAAAATAACTATATATTTCACCCTTTACAGTTCTCTATTTCTAAAACCATATCATAAATTCCACAAATTAAAAATAAGTAAATCATTATTTGAGAAATAATTTGGATCAATAGTAAATAATAGAATATTTAAAATATAAGAGTAATAGTTTCAGATAAACAAATCAATAATGAATGAGTAAGTAACTCAAATAAAATAGAGTGATAAATCTCAAAAATTTTGTCTCAATCATTTTCATTATCATCGTTATCATCATCTTACCAACATCATTATCTTTATTATCTTTCCAACATCATCTTTATCAGTGTCATCCTATTTCAATACTCTCAATCAAATATGCACATTTCTCTATGACAATGTGGCATCCCTCAAAGTCCTCTGATTATGACCATAATAATCTCTAATCAGGGCGTCCCTGACGAGCGCCGAACTCAATCAAAATTAAAACCGAGTTGTACCTATGGCTTGTAGCATAGGAGTTAACACCGGATCATCTCACAAGGATCTTAGTTTACAAATTAATTAGATCAGGGCAAAATTAGGAAAGGGGGGTTTGAGTTGATGAACAAAGTATAAATTAACAGAATTAAGGAAAGAACAATCAATTAAAAACGTAATCAATCCAGAAATCTATTCAAAATTTGGTGGATTCTATCATAGATCACTAAACAAACATTTGGATTGCATTTGAATGATTTACTTGCATTTAACCGAGATCTCAGCTTTAAATCCAGAATTATTACTAGACAATCATCTAGAATTTAATTAACAATTGATACACAAATTCACAATTGCAAAATTCATGTTAGATCTATATTAATTTTAGATCCAAATTCAATTAATCTAAGCACAAATCAGTACTTAACTTCTAATTTCGTGACTAAACCAAATTAATCAACCAAATTCAATTACAATTCTTAATCCCAAAATAAGATGCAATCCGATCCAGAAAAAGAAGGGGAATAAGAAGAATCCAAATACAATTCAAAATAAGAAATTAGAACAAGATCTTAAGAATCCAAACCGAAATTTCTTCAAGAATCCCGAATTAATTACAATGTATTTCGCCCTCCATCAGAAGAGGAAAACCCAAAAATGAAAATCTAGAGAGAAGGGAGAGAAGATAAGAGAGTTCTAGAGAGAAGTGAGAAAAGTACGGAATGAAAAATTGATTTTCGGATCACCCCCTCTCAAACTATAAACTTCCCTCTAAATTGGCCTCTAGTGCCTCATTACACTTCCCAAACACAGATGAGCCTTGTAGGAATGCAATGGCCTAAGTTTCATCTGAATTGGACTTGAATTGACCAAGATATGCTCACTTTAATGTCATATACTCCTCAAACCCGAGTCTGAACTTCCAGGCCCAATTAGGCCCACTAGACATCTGATTGAGACTTTGAGCTCTTCATCAAAGTTGTAGAGCTTCCTCTCAGCTTTCCTACAAGGTAAAATGCATAATTTTTAGATTTCTAGAACTCAAGTTATGGTTGGAATACAGAAACAATATCAAAACTCAATAATGCTAGAAAAATTCAATTAAGCCCAACTTATAAAACATGTCCAAGGTCAAACAATTAAGTACATGAAGAGAGTAAATCACTAAAAATGAGGGCTTATTAATGTGTAAAATATGTAATTATCAAATTCTCCCATACTTAACTTTTTGCACTCCTGGGCAAAACACAAGAGACCAAAACTAGAGAATAAAGAAAAGCAAAAACTCAAAAGCTAAAACTCTAAAGGACTCAAATTCCAATGACATTCAAGAATGCAAAAACTTACAAGCAAGAGGAACAATAAAAGATTCAAGGGAACAAAACATTCATGAATTAAAATTTCTTCACATCTCAAACCAACAAGCAAAGTAGCTTCAACTTGAAAAGCATGAATCAAGAATGATAGATCCTCACAAGATACATTCTCAATCCCTCAAGTGTTTACAAGGTAAGTATTTCACTCTATTCAACTCATGAACAATTGCACTACCATAAGCTTGCTTATATTCTACTTCTCCACTACTCAAACACATGCATACACAAATCAAGAGGATTTATTCAAAGTTGTAATGGGGCCAAGGTAAGGGAAGGAAATAATATGGATATGGTAAGATAAATACCAAAGAGAATGAAAGAGCATTAGGGAGGAACTCAAATGACAAATAAGAAACATTAAATTTTATTCCTCAACTTCAAATGATGCACATTCTCTTTACATATTTCCTTCTCTTCTCTTATTTTTTTTTCTTGAATTTATTCCTTTCCTTTCCTTTCTTTTTCTTCATTTTTTTTTCATTTGGCTTTCTCTTTCTTTTTCTTAATTTTGTTTTTTTTTCATTTCTTTTTTTTTATTTCACCAAACACCTTGCACATTGCACATCAAATTACACAACCCCTACACTTGAACTTCTACCCACAAGCCAAAAGAGCTCCTCCAATAAAAATGAACCAATGCTCTCCTATTCCCTAAGGTAAGGTAAAAACATGATTTTTCACATAAGGCATAAAATGAGCTAAAACAAAGAATAGGCAAGTAGGCTCAAGGGGGTTAAACAAAGGGAAATGGTGCAAGGTTGGCTATTTGGCCAAAGTAGTTAATCAAGAAAGAATGCCTCAATCATGTTCATGCATACAAGTGAAAAATGTAGCCTCAAAGAGAATCAAAGCAAGTTCTAGAGTGATCAAATGACATGAGTAAAAATCACACAAGAAAGAAGAGAATGGTGCAAATGTTAAATCCACCAATAGGCTCAAAATCTCACAAGGTATGCATCTATCAAACTTAATCCACCAATTCAAACATTCACCACCAAGCCTATCAAATTCAAGAAGAAAGAAAATTTATTCAATCATGTTATGAACCTTGAATTTCAATTGTCTCAAACTTTTCAACTTCACAAACCTCAAAACATCATTGGAAAACAAATCAAAACATACTTTTTAAAAAAATAGAAAATAGAATTAAAAGCGAGAAAACAAAAACAAAAATTACAAAATAACACAAAATACAAAAATAAAAAATAAATAGAAAATAAAAATAGAAAATAAAACAGAAAAACAAAAATAGTAAAGAAATTAAAAATAGCAGAAAATATAAATATAAAATAGAAAACATAAACAAAGAAAAGAAATAGTTATGACAACGAGAAAATAGCGTAAAACGTAAACGAGAAAATAGAAAACATAAATAGCAAAATAGAAACAGTTATGACAACAGAAAATAACAAAAAAATAGCAGCAAAATAGAAACAAAAGATAGAAAACATAAAATTCCCCTCCCTGCTTAAATTCCACATTGTTCTCAATGTAAACACAAAGCAAAAGACAAGTAGGCATGACAAGTAGGCATGTGAAATAAAAGAGCAAGGGAGCAAAACACCCTCATCAAGGTGGAAAGATCTGCAATTGGGGAAAGATGGGCTTTTCCAAGGAGAACTCCTCCACAAGTGCGGGGTTAGCGGGGCTCTCAAGAAAGGGCTTAAGACGGTGCCCATTAACCTTGAAATTCTTATTGGTGGCTTCATTTGAAATCTCCACTACACCATAAGGAAAGATGTTAGTGACAATAAAAGGACCATCCCACCTAGAACGAAGCTTACTGGGCATGAGTTTAAGGCGAGAGTTGAACAAAAGCACTTTTTGGCCAATGGAGAACTCCTTTCTAGAAATCATCTTATCATGGAAATGCTTAGTCTTTTCCTTATAGATCTTGGAATTCTCATAAGCCTCCAAACGAAGTTCCTCAACTTGTTCCAATTGAAGCTTCCTCTCTGAACTCGCTTGGTCAAATGCTAAGTTGCAACTCTTCATTACCCAGTATGCACGATGCTCTATCTCCATTGGAAGGTGACAGCTTTTACCAAAGACAACCCTGAAGGGAGACATCCCTATAGGCGTCTTGTAAGCGGTACGATGAGCCCAAAGAGCATCTTCTAACCGGCGGCTCCAATCCTTCCTATTTGGCTACACCATCTTCTCTAGAATCTGCTTGAGCTCCTAGTTAGAAACCTCGACCTGCCCGTTAGTTTAGGGATGATATACTATAGACACACTATGCACGACCCCATACTTTCAAAACAAGGCCTTCGTAGTCCGGTTACAAAAATGTGTCCCCTGGTCACTAATAATAGCTTGAGGCACTCCAAACCTGCAAAATATGTTAGATCGGACAAAATCCACAACAACTCGAGCATCATTAGTCCTGGTGGCCTTGGCTTCCACCCATTTAGAGACATAATCAACCGTAAGCAAAATATAAGAAAAACCAAAAGAGACAGGGAAAGGGCCCATAAAATCGATACCCCAAACATCAAAGACCTCGTAGAAAAGAATGGGCTACTGGGGCATCTCCTGCCTCTGGGTGATGGCCACTCCTGCTCTTTGGCACTGCTCACAAGTAGTGAAAGCCTGATGCGCATATCTGAAAATGGTCGGCCAGTAGAATCCAGAGTCCAGCACCTTCTTAGTGGTCCAAAGTGTCCTCCAACTGGAGAGGCATGATAGAAGTGAAGAACTGACTGGATCTCATGGTCAGGTATACATCTGCGAATCACCTGGTCATGACAAAATTTCCACAAATATGGATCATCCCAAACATAATATTTAGCATCACTCTTAAGCTTAGATCTCTGTGACCTAGATGCATGAGGGGGAAAAACATATGCAACCAAGTAATTAACTAAATCAGCAAACTAAGGGGAAAGTGAGGTATCATGCAACTGCATAAGCTGCTCATCTGGAAAATCATCTCTGATAGGAGAAGGGTCAACAACTCTTTTGATCCTGCTCAAATGATCCACCACCAAATTCTCTGCTCCACTCCTATCTCTAATCTCCACATCAAACTCCTAGAGAAGCAGCATCCATCTAATCAACCTAGGCTTCGAATCTGCCTTCTTCAACAGGAACTTTAAGGCTGCATGATCAGTAAAGATAACCACTTTAGAGCCAAGCAAATATGATCTAAACTTATCAAGTGCAAATACAATAGCAAGCAACTCTTTCTCAGTGGTAGTATAGTTAGCCTGGGTGATGCACACTTTTTAATTGTTGCATTTACAAACCCAAGTACAAGTTGTCTCAAGTAATAAATTTTTCGGTGAGTCTGAGGTCGATCCACAGGGAATTGATAAAGATTAATTATGGTAAGGTAAATATTTTGTTGCTATGGTAAAAAATTATTTACTTGGGTAAAAAGATCCACTCTTGGTAAATAAAGTAAAAGTAAGATTAATTCCTTTTATAACTCAATTAGAATCCTCGCAACATGGAGGTTCCAATCAGAAAATACAACGTTAAAAGTCCATTAAAATAATATACGTAATTATATTATGTTTCCTTTAATCATCTATTAATATCATCACTCATAAATGGGATCAAGCATTTACTGTGCCAATATTTTGTCTACAATAAATCAAGATCTCCACTTTACAAGGAGAGTTTCTAACACCAACACTTGTAAATGAGTTAAAGCGTTCATTGTGCCAATCTTTTGTCTACAACAAATCAAGAACTCCACTTTACAAGGAGCGTTTCTAAATTGATTGAAAACAAAATATAATACGAAATAAAATAATATACGTAATTATATTACATTTTCTTTAATTATTACCACCACTTGTAAATGGGTTAAAGCATTTACTGTGCCAATATTTTGTCTACAATAAATCAAGAACTCCTCTTTACAAGGATAGTTTCTAAATTATCAGAAATAAAATATAACACGCATAATAACTACTTAAAAATATAAATCATTAAAGCACAAGAGAAGAATAAATCTAACCTTATTTTATTACCAAGAGCTTCACACTTTGATCCAAGTAGACTAAAACTTATTTACACATAATTTAAAAGAAAGAAAAAGAGAAAAAGAAAGAGAAAAGAAATTGAAGGGAGACTGAGGAGAGGAGGGAATTCCTCATCTCCTCCTCTGGAAATAAGCCCAGAGGCTCCTCTACGTAACATCTTTTTCAATTCTTCAATTGCCTTTATATAGGCAAATTTGGCCACTGTAGCTACAGTAATCTACAGTGTGCTACAGTAGTGGTACAGTATCTATAGTGTTGCTACAGTGCTACAGTAGGAAACTTAACGATTAAGTCTCTGACTTGTAGGCTTTTATTTATTATTATTATTATTATTATTATTATTATTATAATTGAGCAAACGTGTACAGCCGTGTGTCTAGTTTTCTTCATTTTTTAGAGAAGTGGTCTTCATGAAAGTTGTAGGCCTGAATATTTGCTTTAAAATGGCTTTAGTTTGAGTTGAAAATCATGTCTAGAACTCAAGATATGATCCAATTACTGCAAAGTGTTTAGACCCGATTTTAGCTCCTCTGTTTTGACTTCAAAGCCCAATATCACCTCCAAAGAGTCCGATTCTGGAAAATTGTTCAACATGAACGTTGTAGAGAATTGTCTTAGCTTTCCTACAAGACCAAAATCACATCAATCAGATATTTGTAACTCAAGTTATAGCCAGTTTACTAAACATTACCAAAGAGATAATTACGGTTAATTTATGCAATATTTAATTGTCCAATTTGACTCAAAATCATAAAATGTGTCAAAACTAACTTAATTAAGCCTAATTGAACCTTAAGAAGCCCACTTGAGAGGATTACAAAATGTATAAAATACAGTGTTATCAAATTACCCCATACTTAACTTTTGCACTCCTGGGCAAAACACAAAAGACAAAAACCAAGGAATAAAGAAAAACAACACAAACTCAAAAACTAAAAACTCTAAAGGATTCAATGACTCAAGAAGAGCAACTAGACAATCAAGGGATCAAAACAGTCATGAGGTAATATTTCTTCATATCTCAAACCAACAAGTAAGGAAACTTCAGTTGAAAAGAATGAATCAAGAATGATAGATCCTCACAGAATTCACTCTCAATCTCTCAAGTGTTTAAAAAGGTTAGTATTTCACTCTATTCAACTCATGAATAATTGCACTACCATAAGCTTGTTTATCTTCTACTTCTCCGCTACTCAAAAACAACATATATACACAAATCATGAGGACTTTATTCAAGGTTATAATGGGGTCAAGGTAAAGGTGGAAGTAATATAGATAAGATAAGTTAAAGACCAACGAGAATAGAAGAGCATTATGTTACAGTTAGAGTGGAAAAGATGTTTGAGAACATTCAGTCTAACTTTCCCAAGATTTTCTTAATTCTTTCTCTATTTGTTTTTTTTTTCTCATAAAGGGCATTGACCAATATTTGACTAATGTTTTGTTAAAGATCAATTGGTAAGTTGAATTCATTGTTAGGCTTGAACATTCTCCTTCTATTCCTGTTATTTCCAAGAATTCATTGGCCAGCACTTTTTTTTTATATATATATAACCAATCTGCACACGCACCCCCACACTTGTTCAAGAACTCATCAAATAACAAAGTCAATGCTCTCTTATTCCTTAAGGTTGGGTTAGAACATGGTTTTTCATTTAAGGCACGTAATGAGTTAGAAACAAAGAAGGGTCAAATAAGCTCAAAGGGGTTAAGCAAAGGAAAATATGTAAGGTTAGCTATTTGGTCAAAGTAGTTAATTCAAGAAAATTTGCCTCAATCATGCTTATGTATGCATGTGAAAATGTAGCCTAAAAAAGAATCAAAGCAAGTTCTAGAGTAACAATTCCATGAGTGAAAAAAAATCACACAAGAAAAAAGAGAATGGTATAGATGTTCAATCCATTAATTTATAGGCTCAAAATCTCACAAGGCATATATCCATCATTCTCAGTCCACAAAAATTTCAACATTCATAACCAAGCATGTGATGTTTAAGAAAGAAGACAATTAACTCAATCATGCAAATTTCCCTGAATCCATTTGCTACTTCTACACAAACTAGATATCTACCCCAATCTAGATGCGTCTCAAGAGTAAAATTACCGCCACAGCAAAATTTACTCCTTACTCTGCCATTCCTAATTGGTTTAACTGTTAGAAAATTACTGATAAACATATAAACACAACAAACATAAACACACTTTCAAAATTTTTTTCAAACATTTTTTTTACACAACTCTACACACGACAAACATAAACACACTTACTAATTTTATTTTATTTTTTTACATTTTTTTACATTACTAGTCACACAACTATCTTTCCCTCCAACCAGAACACAACATTGTCCTCAATGTTAAAAAAATAGAAAGGAAAAAGATAGAAGATAGTACCTGTTACCGCAATTACTGAAAAGAGCAACCTCACACAAATATAAACAGAAGCAAAGTATGACCAAAGATTGAAATTATTTATACAGATGGAGTGTCTTGACTGGCTTCCTTTTCTTACTGCTTCGCGCAACATTTCCTTCGGACCACTTCTTGCTCTTTTTTTTTTAAATTCTATACAAGAAAATATATACATGTAGTTGTGATTGTGGCTCACATCTTCCTCTGGTTTTACGTCCAGTAACGGCTTAAACGCCTTCTATGAGTCGAGGATAAGCTTCCCATTCAATTTTCTTATAAATTGACAAACAGGATCTTTTTGAGTCAGATTCCCAAGACTATAGTGCACTTACTAGTTCTTGAAGAGATTCTTTGATAGGTGCACTAAATTGTCAAAGTGATTAAAGAGAGAAAGAGAAAAAGAAAAAAGAAAAATACAAACACTAAGATACAAGAAATTAAAACACTAAGGATCAAACTTCACTTGATTAAAAGAGAAAAATAAATAAGAAAATAAAATAAAATTTTATACAAAACTCAACTCTTTTTATTTTTTTAAATACATATATATATTTACAAATAAAGGCGGTATAAACTTGCCATGATAAAAATAATAATAATAAAGGTGTGGTATTAAACCAACCACCAAAGAAAAATTAAAAATGGAAACCAACCACCAAATGTGGTAGAAACTAACCACCAAAAATAAAAATAAAAATAAAATAAAGGTGTGGTATTAAACCAACCACCAAATAAAAAATATATAAACAAAAGTGTGATATGAACCAACCACCAAATAAAAAAAAAAATAACAAAGGTGGGGTAATAAACTAACCACCAAATAAAAAAAAATAACAAAGGTGGGGTAATAAACCAACCACCAAATAAGTTAATAAGCAAAAATAAAAAAATAAAAATAAAAAGTTAGTATGCAGATAAATTAAAATGTTAGAAGCGGGTAAAGTAAAAAGTTAGATAGTTAGTAAGAAAGTTAGTAAGTTAGTAAACAAAAATAAATGATAAATAAATAAATAAATAAATAAATAACAAAAATAAATGACAGAAAATAAATAAATGACAAACAAAAAAAAATAAATAAATAAAAATAAATGAGAAAATAAATGACAGAAAATAAATAATAAAAAATAAATAAATAAATAAATAAAGTGCAGAAAATAAAATATAGAAAATAAAATACAAAAAGTAAATTTAAAATATGAAAACTAGAGAATCAAGCAGTTCGATTTTTTGCTCAGTGAGAGAGAAGAGAAGAAAAAAGATTATTTCATTAATGATTGCAGATTATAGAGAGATTAGGGAGAGTTTCTCCCACTAAATTAATATGTACAAAGAAAATAAAAGGGAGAGGTTCCCCCACTGTTAGTACGTAAAATAAAAGGGAGAATTTTCTCCACTGTTAATATTTACACAAAAATAGAATAAAATGGAGAATTACCCCTACTGAGTTAATATGTATAAAAAAAATAAAAGGCTTAATTTTATTTTTGGTTTCCTTTTTTTTTTTTGGTGGTCACGGGTGTGACCACCTTCTTTATTTTTGGTTTTTTTTAATTTTCGTTTTTTAATTTTTTTTTACTTTTTACTTTTTTTTTTTTTTACTATTTACATTATTTACACATCTCTTTTTTTTTAAAATTTTTTATTATTATTTTTTTATATTATTATTAATTTTTTTTACTTTTTTACTATTTATACTATTCACACACTATTTACCCTATTCATACTATTCACATTATTCACACAAATTTTTTTTACTATTCATACTATTCACACGCTATTCACACACTATTCACGCACTATTCACACACTATTTACTTTTTACTATGTACAAAGATATTTACACCAAAAATTTATTCTTCAAAACAAGTCCCCGGCAACGGCACCAAAAACTTGATGCACACTTTTTAATTGTTGCATTTACAAACCAAAGTGCAAGTTGTCTCAAGTAATAAATTTCTTAGTGAGTCCGAGGTCGATCCACAGGGAATTGATGAAGATTAATTATGGTAAGGTAAATATTTTGTTGCTATGGTAAAAAATTATTTACTTGGGTAAAAAGATCCACTCTTGGTAAATAAAGTAAAAGTAAGATTAATTTCTTTTATAACTCAATTAGAATCCTCGCAACATGGATGTTCCAATTAGAAAATACAACGTTAAAAGTCCATTAAACTAATATACGTAATTATATTATGTTTCCTTTAATCATCTATTAATATCATCACTCATAAATGGGATCAAGCATTTACTGTGCCAATATTTTGTCTACAATAAATCAAGATCTCCACTTTACAAGGAGAGTTTCTAACACCAACACTTGTAAATGGGTTAAAGTATTCATTGTGCCAATCTCTTGTCTACAACAAATCAAGAACTCCACTTTACAAGGAGCGTTTCTAAATTGATTGGAAACAAAATATAATACGAAATAAAATAATATACGTAATTATATTATATTTCCTTTAATTATTACCACCACTTGTAAATGGGTTAAAGCATTTACTGTGTCAATATTTTGTTTACAATAAATCAAGAATTCCTCTTTACAATGGTAGTTTCTAAATTATTAGAAATAAAATATAACACGCATAATAACTACTTAAAAATATAAATCATTAAAGCACAAGAGAAGAATAAATCTAACCTTATTTTATTACTAAAAGCTTCACACTTTGATCCAAGTAGACTAAAACTTATTTACACATAATTTAAAAGAAAGAAAAAGAGAAAAAGAAAGAGAAAAGAAATTGAAGGGAGACTGAGGAGAGGAAGGAATTCCTCCTCTCCTCCTTTGGAAATAAGCCCAGAGGCTCCTCTACGTAACATCTTCTTCAATTCTTCAATTGCCTTTACATAGGCAAATTTGGCCACTGTAGCTACAGTAATCTACAGTGTGCTACAATTGTGCTACAATATCTACAGTGTTGCTACAGTGCTACAGTAGGAAACTTAACGATTAAGTCTCTGACTTGTAGGCTTTTATTATTATTATTATTATTATTATTATTATTATTATTATTATTATTATTATTATTATTATTAATAATATTATTATTATTATTATAATTGAGCAAACGTGTACAGCCGTGTGTCTAGTTTTCTTCATTTTTGAGAGAAGTGTCTTCATGAAAGTTGTAGGCCTGAATATTTGCTTTAAAATGGCTTTAGTTTGAGTCCAAAATCATGTCTAGAACTCAAGATATGATCCAATTACTGCAAAGTGTTTAGACTCGATTTCAGCTCCTTTGTTTTGACTTCAAAGCCCAATGTCACCTCCAAGGAGTCCGATTCTGGAAAAGTGTTCAACATGAAAGTTGTAGAGAATTGTCTTAGCTTTCCTACAAGACCAAAATCACATCAATCAGATATTTGTAACTCAAGTTATAGCCAATTTACTAAACATTGCCAAAGAGATAATTACGGTTAATTTATGCAATAATTTATTTAATTGTCCAATTTGACTCAAAATCATAAAATGTGTCAAAACTAACTTAATTAAGACTAATTGAACCTTAAGAAGTCCACTTGAGAGGATTACAAAATGTATAAAATACAGTGTTATCACTGGGCAGCATCTAAAGTCCTGGAAGCATAGGAGATGATATGAGGCATCCTGCCAACTCTCTGTGCAAGGACAGCTCCCACTGCATAGTTAGATGCATCACACATGAGTTCAAAAGGGAGTGTCTACTCAGGTGGCTGAATGATGGGAGTGGTGGTCAAAGCTCTTTTGAGGCAATCATAAGCCTCTCTACACCTGTCATCAAAATAAAAAACAACATCTTTCTGCAACAACTGGGATAGTGGAAGGGCCTTTTTACTAAAATCTTTAATGAACCTCCTATAGAAACCTACATAGCCAAGAAAAGAAAGAACCTCTCGCACGCAAGAGGGGTAAGGTAACTGGGAAATAACATCAATTTTAGCAGGATCTACCGCTATACCCTTCTGAGAGATCACATGGCCTGAGACTATGCCCTGTTCTACCATAAAATGACACTTCTCATAATTAAGAACAAGGTTAGTCTCAATGCACCGATGCAAAACTCTATCAAACTGTCCAAACAGGCATCAAAGGAGGAACCATAAACAGTAAAATCATCCATAAACACCTCAATGCAATCCTCTAAAAAGTCTGTAAAGATACTTACCATGCATCACTGGAAAGTTGATGAACCGTCAACATGTCCTATTTTTACAGTTTAATTCTTTAGTTTTTTATATTCTTTTTATTTATTTTTAATGAATTTTGTTTATTAGTTTTGTTATATTTTTAGTATTATTTAATTATGTTTTTATTAAGTATTTTGTGTGTTTTTGTCAGATAATTGTATGGGGAGAAGATTGAATGTGCAAAGAAGCAAGAAAAAAAAAGAATTTAGCAACAGAGTCCAGCGCCTGAGTGCTAGTGTTGGGGCGCCTGAGCGCTGGTGTTAGGGTGCTTGAGCGCCCAGAGCGTATGCAACAATGATGATGTAGTGATTCAGCGCTTGAGCACTGAGAAGGAGCGCTTGAGCGCGCAAGAGAAGCAGCAGCGCATTCTGGTTTAAGTGGTTGAGCGCTTGAGTGCTCAGAACTGGGCGCCTATGTGCTGAGAGTGTAATAGCAGACGTGATTTTCATTAAATAGGAAAAGTTACGCCACAGATAATACATTGAGCATATTATATAGAAAATGCCTAATCCTGATAGTTGTTTTGCTGTAGCAGACCTTGGAGGGTGGCTTTAAAGGAGGATTCTTGAAGGCTTGAAGATCATAATCTCTATTAAAGGGGTTTTGATTTCTTTTTCATTTTAGTTTTCCTTTTTCTTTGAGTTTTCTTTCTATGGGTTTGTATTCCGATATAGGTTTATTTTTATTGAACATGAGTAGCTAAACCCATAGCTAGGGCTATAGGGGATCTTATTTTTCTCATTATTTGGATTTGATTTCTAATTTGATTATGATAATTTCCTTTTGGGTTTATCATATTACTTGTATTCTTATCAGAATTTGATCACTTTTGGCATGTGTTAATTCATTGTTTGACCGGTGACCATCCGTATTCAATGAGTGGATCTATATGGTAAGCGTAGGATTAAATTGGTGAATGACCAAATATCGATTTATCCTACTAATGGAATTGATGGTATGTTAGTTCATCTCTTGAATTGAAGCTTAATGCATTCTTGATTAATTCAACTAAATGACCAAATAAGTGAATTAAATTAGGAATAAAATATTGTTTCATCCATGACTATTGGGATTCAATAGCAAATAAGAGAATATTGACAGAAGAATTACCTTAATCATAATTGAAAGAAAATCTAAATAATTGGATTCAAGTGAACCTTATGCCCTAGTCTCTTTCTCATTGATTATCTTTTCTTTGTTTGATTGCTTATTGTTTTTCTTTTTTTGTTATTTTGATTTTAATTTGAATTTCTTCATACACTTTCGATTGTCTGAATAACAACAAGCTTTGCGAATCTAGTAATTACTAATTATTCCTCGTGGGATC
Source organism: Ormosia semicastrata (assembly GCA_029884595.1). Lineage (NCBI taxonomy): Eukaryota > Viridiplantae > Streptophyta > Magnoliopsida > Fabales > Fabaceae > Ormosia > Ormosia semicastrata. Next base: position 7,043,871 of record JAQQTO010000029.1, read on the forward strand.
GATAACTGGGACTCAAGTCCTATATTACTTGGTGATATAGTGCATTTGCTCTTAGTGTATTTTACGCGTACCGAGTTTTTGGTGTCGTTGCCGGGGAATAAGTTTGGTAATATTAGAAGCGAAAAACTCTAGTTAATTTAGACACCCTTTTCTTTTATTCCTTATTTTATTTTTATTTTTATTTTTTATTTTTTTTTTTATTTTATTTTATTTTATTTTTAATTAATTTTTCATTTTTGTTGTTGTTGTTTTTTTTGTTTATATCTTATTTTAATTTTTATTTCTTATTTTATTTTTTTTTTTTAATTTTTCTCTTCCTATTTTTTGTTTATGCTTACTCGATCTCAGTGTCCTGATTTGACCTTTAATCTAAAAATTGAGAAAATAGCTCGTAGGTTAAAGAAGCAGTCTTTTATTGCAGTTGTGACAAAAGACATAAATAGGATAGAGAGGCAACCAGTTGTTGAGGCCAACCGTGAAGAAAGAGCTACCCCACCAAAGCGAACCATGTTTGAGTACTCTATGCCCACTGCTGAAGGGTATGGAGGAAATATTATAAGACCAGCTATGGCGGCTAATAACTTCGAGATTAAACCAGCACTGATCTCCATGATTCAGAATTTAGTTCAGTTTGGTGGATTGCCTTCGGATGATCTTAATCAGCATTTGGCTAGGTTTTTGCAGTTGTGTGATACTATCAAGTACAATGGTGTGACAGCTGATGTAATCCGATTGTGACTCTTTCCTTTCTCTCTTAGGGACAGAGTAAGCCAATGGTTAACATCACTACCGAGGGGTTCCATCACTACATGGGATCAACTGACACAACAATTTCTGGCTAAGTATTTTCCTTCTTCTAAATCTGCTAAGTTAAGGAATGATATATCTTCTTTTGTGCAGTTTGAAATGGACACTCTTTATGAAGCTTGGGAGCGCTTTTAAGAGTTGTTGCGGAGATGTCCACATCATGGATTTCCCGTGTGGCAGCAGGTTCAGACTTTTTACAATGGTTTGTCACCTGCAAATCGTTCACTCATTGATGCTGCTGTGGGAGGTACAATATGGAGGAAAACACCCACTGAGAGCCAAGCATTAATTGAAGAAATGGCGCTAAATAGTTATCAGTGGCAAAATGAGCGCCAGGCTCCTAAGAAACAAGCAGGTGCACATGCTGTTGATTCTTCTATAGTAATTCTGAGTCAATTGGAGGCTTTGACAAAGAAGGTGGAGACTTTGATGGTGACAAATAGTGCAATTCCACCTATCATCTATGAATCATGTGGAGGACAGGGTCATACGAGTGCAAATTGTCAAGTTGGTAGTCCATTTGCCCCCGAGCCTGAAGGAATAAATTTTGTTGGTAATTTCAATCGGCAACAGTATAATACATATTCAAATACGTACAATCTTGGTTGGAAGGACCACCCAAATTTCAAATGGGGAAATTAGCAAGTCTATCAATAGAATCAGTAGAGAGTTCCACCACCACCTCTTGGTTTCCAAGCACCTGCAGAGAAGCAAAGTTTTGAAGATCTGGTAACGAAGTATATATAGAATTTCGATGCCAGAATGAAGAACATGGAGACTCAGATCAGCCAGTTGACTACATTGATGACAACGAGGGCACCAGGGACATTGCCTAGCACTAGTGAGACTAATCCGAGGGAATAGGCTCATGCAATTTTCCTTAGAAGTGGTAAAGAACTTGAGGAGTACTCTCAAAAGAAGGAAATGCCAGAGCTTAGAGATTCTCTTGTTCAGTCAGTGCATAATGAAGAGAAGGCAACTGAAGATGTCAATCAAGAAAGAGAGGTTGAGAAGAAAGCACCAAAGTGGCAGAGAGCGAAGAAGGATCATGAGTAGAGCGCAGTTTATGAAGCATCCCCATATGCTAAGATCCCATTTCCTCAAAGGCTCAAGAACAATCAGCCAGATTAGCAATTTGCCAAATTCTTGGAGGTATTCAAGAAATTACAAATTAATATTCCGTTCGTTGAAGCCATCTCTCAAATGCCCAAGTATGTGAAGTTTCTGAAGGAAATACTTACAAAGAAATGCAAGCTTGAGGAATTTGAGACTGTATGTCTTACTGAGGAGTGTTCTGCCATTCTTTTAAAGAAGTTACCCCCAAAATTGAAAGATCCAGGGAGTTTTACTATTCCTTGCATGATTGGTAACTTTTATTTTGATAAGGCATTATGTGATTTGGGTGCTAGTATTAATTTGATGCCTTTCTCCGTGTTTAAGAAATTAAGAATGCAGGAACCGAAGCCTACTAACATTTCACTACAGTTGGCTGATAGTTCCTTCACTTACCCGCGTGGTGTGGTGGATGATGTTTTGGTGAAGGTGGATAAATTCATATTCCCAGGTGATTTTATGGTGCTCGATATAGAAGAGGATGCTGATATTCCTCTCATTCTTGGGAGACCTTTTTGGCCACTTCTGGAGCTGTGATTGATGTACCTCAGGGTGAGCTCATCTTGAGAGTTGATGGAGATCATGTGATCATTAATGTCTTTAGAGAGGCTAAATCTTCCCCAATGTCAAATCTCCATGCTCCTATCAATTTGGTTCAAGCTAAGAAGCAGGAAACCTTAGCTATTAAAGACCCCCCGCCATCATACAGTGTTGATGTTGATTTGTTAGAATGTCAAGCTGCTAAAACAGATAAAGGTCCTCCTAAGATCCATTTTTCTTCACCGATTGGTCCCTCATCTGTTGATTGAGTGTGACCACCATGGCTTAGTGGAGTCAAGGCGCAATTGGGACAATCAAGCTCTTATCAAGTTCACAATTCTGTTGGAAGTAGTCCCGAAGCCATTATTGAAGGGAGGAAGAACTATTTTGAAAAGAAAAAGGCATCCTCCTATTTCTCTTGCTTTAAGCCACCTTGATTCATCTGAAAAGGCAACGTCGAGCTAATGACGTTAAACAAGCACTTCATAGGAGGCAACCTGTGTTTCTTTTTTCTTTATTTTAATTTTGTTATTTTTCTTTTTCTTTTAGATGCTACTCATGTGTTTTGTGATTTTATTTTTCAGATTGTGTTGTTGCGCTGACTCTTGTGCTTCTCCTTTGCCTGACATTGTGTCACTGTCCATCAGGTTGTGTTGTTCTTTTCTTTACCCTTTTTTATTTCTTTTTCTTCCACATGAGGACAATGTTTATCTTAAGTGTGGAGGGGGTACTTTTACAATTTTTGTCAAAAAAAATTAAAAAAAAATTTGTTGAAGCACTTGAGTAATGTTGGTAATTAAGCTAGAATTGTGTATTGATTTCTTGATTTATTATGAACTGATGGAGATTTGTTTTAAAGGGGATTCCATTGATCATGAACTGATAATGTGTGAAGCAATCTTTTTCAATGAAGAAAAGTGAAATTTAGCATCTTAGTTGGAAATTAGCCATGTCTACTTGCTTTTGTTCTATTTATTAACTCTAACCAGAAAGTGAGTTTTGAGCCTTAATGATTGGATTTTTCTTCTGGAGTGAGTTTTCTCTTGATTGATGTGTGCTAGAACTTGCTTTGATATCTTGTTAAGACTTTAATAATTCACATGCATACTTGAATATAATTAAGACAATTAAGCTTAATTCTTTCTTGACTTCCAGAGTTGCATTGATTAAATAACCCCTTAGTTGCCCCATTTGAGCTTAAAATTGATTCTTTGAATACTCAATTGAATAATCAGATTGAATTCTTTGGAGCAATTGATGTGTTGATTGAAAGTCTTGAAAGGTTGCTTTTGTCTTCAAGGGTTGAAAAAAAAAGTTTAAAAAAAATGAAAAAAATGAAAAAAGAAAGAAAAGAAAAGAATTGTTAGTGAAGAATAATAAAAATATTGGGTTGAAAATGGGAAGTTGTTATATTCTTATGCATCATGCTCTATCTGTCATCTTTTCAGCCTGATTCTGCTTTCTATTGATTTATTCATGAACATTCTTCACCCTATTTTATCCGTTCTTTCTACCTTCCATTTTACCTTTGGCCCCGTTACAACCAAAGAAAAGTCCTTTTGATTCTTGTGTTGTATGTGAACTTGAAAGTAGAGATGAGATTGATAAGCAAGCCTATGATATTGCATTTTTCAAGAGAAATTTGAGTGATCTCTTTGTCCTTTAAACACTTGAGCGATGAAAAGTTGAGTGATCTCAGATGTTTGATGAAGAGAACAGTTGCAAGCTAGACTCTAGCCTTTAATTGTTTAAGTGCTAAATGATCTTGCTTGATTGGATTTGATTGTTGAATTTGAATTTCTTTTAGCTGTGGAATTTCTCTTTGATTCATGTTTCTTGATGTTGAGTTTGATCTTATTGTTGATTCCTATTCTTTGCTTGAGGACAAGCAAAGCTCAAGTGTGGGGGAGTTGATGAACCGTCAACATGTCCTATTTTTACGGTTCAATTCCTTAGTTTTTCATATTCCTTTTATTTATTTTTAATGAATTTTGTTTGTTAGTTTTGTTATATTTTTAGTATTGTTTAATTATGTTTTTATTAAGTGTTTTGTGTGTTTTTGTCAGGTAATTGTACGGGGAGAAGATTGAATGTGCAAAGAAGCAAGAAAAAGAAGAATTTAGCAACAAAATCCAGCGCCTGAGCGCTGGTGTTGGGGCGCTTGAGCGTCCAGAGCGTATGCAGCAACGATGATGTAGTGATTCAGCGCCTAAGCGCTGAGAATGAGCGCTTGAGCGCGCAAGAGAAGCAGCAGCGTATTCTGGTTTAAGTGGCTGAGCGCTCAGAATTGGGTGCCTAGGCGCTGAGAGTGTAACAGCAGATGTGATTTTCATTAAATAGGAAAAGTTATGTCACAAACAACACATTGAGCATATTACATAGAAAATCCCTAATCCTGAGAGTTGTTTTACGGTAGCAAACCTTGGAGGGCGGTTTCAAAGGAGGATTCTTGAAGGCTTGAAGATCATAATCTCCATTAAAGGGGTTTTGATTTCTTTTTCTTTTTAGTTTCCCTTTTTCTTTGAGTTTTCTTTCTATGGGTTTGTATTCCGATATGAGTTTATTTTTATTGAACATGAGCAGCTAAACCCATAGTTGGGGCTATGAGGGATCTTATTTTTCTCATTATTTAGATTTGATTTCTAATTTGATTATGGTAATTTCTTTTTGGGTTTATCATATTACTTGTATTCTTGTCAGAATTTGATCACTTTTGGCATGTGTTAATTCATTGTTTGACCAGTGACCATCCACATTCAATGAGTGGATCTATATGGTAAGTCTGTGTTTGGATGCTTATCTGTGAAGACTTGTTTTGATGATAACAAACAGGAAGAATAAATGAAGATGATATTTAGATCTAGTCCAAGTTTATATTTGGTTAGCATTAGGACTTAGGATCTATTGTACGGAGCTCACATTGATATCTCGTTGTTTTTGAAAGAAAAGAGAAAAATTGTTTTAAACTCAGTATCCTTGAAAACATCCTTTTAAAACTCTTTTTGAATTGAGTTATTCGAATAAAGCTTTGCTTATTCGAATAACCATCCTCACGTGGTTTGTTTTCTAAAAGATGTTATTCGAATAACTACCCCGTTATTCGAATAACCAAGGCTTTTCAGAAATCTGTTTTATAAATGGCTATTCGAATAAACCGTCTCTTATTCGAATAAATGAAGTTTTCAGAACTTAGCCTTAAGTAAGTTATTCGAATAGATCATACACTATTCGAATAAAACCCTTCTCTCTGAACTTCTTTTAAAACATGTTATTCGAATAGATGAGTCTTTATTCGAATAACCGTGCGTTTTCACAAACTCTGGTTTTAACAGAGTTATTCGAATAACAGGTTGGTTATTCTAATAACCCTTTTTAGATGAGCTTTTCACGTTGAGTATTATTTGAATAAGCTGTTGCTTTATTCGAATAAACACGAATCTTTGTTTACGAAAATGGAAACAAACAGCTTTCAATTTTGTTTTAAATGGCATTAATTACACCCAACGGCTGATTAACCTAGTTTTCCCTATAAATAGCAAGCCTGGGTCACGTTTTCGATTGCCCATTATTCTGAACTATTTTCTGATTACTCTGTCTTTGTGAAAACTATTTTCTACGCTCTTCTTGCTTAAAAACTTTGAGATATTTCGTGAGAGCTCTATTAGCACTTCAACTTGTATTACATACTCTGTTTGAGAGTTTCTCTTCATCTCTATTTTTTCGATAATCAGTATCGAGGTGAGGTATCCCTCAAGGTTTGTATAAGGGTGAGGTATCCTGCAGGATGAGACTTTAGCACAAGGGTATAGTGTCCCCGTGTGTGAAAAGTGCTCTAATTTGTAACAAAGTAGCAAGCACCTATTGAAGCTTGTATACTTAGTGAAAAATCTCGGCTTTCGAGGATCTGGACGTAGACCACAAGTGGGTTAGTGGTCGAACCGGGATAAATCGTACGCTTCTCTTTTCCTAATCTCTTTATTTTATGTAATTTATTTTATTACACACTTATTTTACGCTGTTCTATATTGCTTTTTATCTTCTTCTCATTCCTTCTGTGCATTTATTTATTAAGCTTTTGATATTCATTTTAATTAAAAAGAGGTTTTGTGAAAAAGTTTTTATACTCAATTCAGCCCCCCTCTTGAGTACTGGAAGCCACTTGGTAACAAGTGGTATCAGAGCTAGACTCTTGTATAAAGAGCTTAGCAGCTTCAAGAGTATATGGCTTCTTCAAATGATTTTTCAGAAGGATCCTCCATAAACCGACCACCCTTTTTCAATGGGGATGGTTACGCATATTGGAAGGAAAGAATGAAAATCTTCATCGAAGCTATTGATCTAGATGTTTGGGATGCTGTCGAAAACGGCGCTTTTATACCCACACATGAGGTCGATGGTGTAAGGACCGAAACACCACGAAATAAATGGTCTGATGAAGACAAAAGAAAAGTTCAATTTAATTTAAAAGCCAAAAATATTATTACTACTGCTTTGGGATATGATGAGTTTTTAGAATTTCAAATTGTAAAGCGCTAAAGAAATGTGGGATCTTTGCAAGTTACCCATGAGGGTACTAGTGAAGTTAAGAGGTCGAGAATCAATTCTCTAACTCGTGAATATGAACTATTTAGAATGAACCAAGGAGAAAGCATTCAGGAAATGCAAAAGAGGTTCACCCACATAGTTAATCATCTTGCATCTTTAGGCAAAAGCTTTTCTAATGAAGATTTGATTAACAAAGTGTTGAGATGTCTTAGCAGGATTTGGCAACCCAAAGTGACAGCTATATCCGAATCGAGGGATCTGTCCACAATGACTTTAGCTACCCTCTTTGGAAAACTTCACGAGCACGAGTTAGAGTTGAGCAGATTAAGCCAAAGCGAAGAGAATGATAAAAAGAAAAAGGGAATAGCACTCAAAGCCACTTCTTCATTAATCGACAATGATGATGAAGAGAATGAAGAAGGCCCAGAGAATGTTGAGGTAAGTGAAGAAAATTTAAGTTTGTTGGTTAAAAAGTTTGGTAAATTTCTCAGGAAAAAGGGGACGCAAAGAAGACCTCCCTTCCCTCCGAAAAAGACTTACTATAAAGGCGAAGGAGCTTCATCGACTCCAACTTGCTATGAATGTGGGAAACCTGATCACATAAAAATGGAGTGCCCAGTTTATCAAAAGAAGAAGCAAAAATTTGAAAAGAAACCCTTCAAGGAAAGAAAAGGAAGAAAAGCCTACATAGCGTGGGATGAAAACGACATGGACTCAACTGACAGTTCAAATAGCGAAGAAGCTCAACTGTGTCTCATGGCAAAAGGAGATGAAGAAGAAAGCGAAAACGAGGTAAGTTCTAATACTTTATTACCTTCTTACGATGAGTTACAAGATGCTTTTGAGGAACTACATGAAGAATCTTTAAAACTTACAAAATTTATTTCTTCATCTAAGAAAATAATTTCTTCTTTAGAAAAACAAATTCTTATTTTAAATAAAGAAATAGAAGAATTGAAATTTGAAAACGAAACTTTAGGAATCATTGATGCGTGCACAAATCATTCTTCACATGCTTCTACTTTCTCTTCTTGTTCTTCATGTCATACACTTGAAAAAGAAAACGAAGATCTAAAGAACACTCTTTCTAAATTCACCTTTGGAAGGGATAACTTAAATATTTTATTAGGAAGACAAAGAGTGGTTTTTCAAAAAGCCGGGATAGGTTATAACCCGAAAAATCAACAAAAACTCTATAAAAATTTCTTTGTGCATTCTAGTGTTTCAAGTAGCCCTTTTATTAAATGTTTTTATTGTGGAAGAAAAGGACACAGCGCTTCAACATGTAATGCAAGGAAAAACATAAATACAAAAGTTAGAACAAAAATGGTTTGGGTTCCCAAGGGTACTATACCAAAAACTGACACACAAGGACCCAAGAAAGTTTGGGTACCAAAAGTTAAAAACTAAACTTGTGTTGTAGGTATGCTTGAAAGCCAGGAGTTCAAATTGGTATCTTGATAGCTGCTGCTCCAAGCACATGACTGGGGACGACTCAAAGTTCACCGCACTTATTCCAAAGAGTCATGGACACGTCACTTATGGCGATAATAACAAGGGTAAAATTCTTGGAATCGACAAAGTCGGTAAGAACCCTAACTCTTCCATTGAAAATGTGCTGCTTGTTGAAGGCTTGAAACACAACTTACTTAGTATTAGCCAATTATGTGATAAAGGAAATAAAGTTATATTTGATTCAAACTGTTGCATAATTGAAGATAAAAATGACAAGCATGTTAAATTCATTGGTCATAGAGTAAACAACATATATATGATTAGTCTTGATGATATATCTTCAAATGATGCGAAATGTCTTTTGAGTAAGAATGATGATTCATGGTTATGGCATAGGAGAATTGCACACATTCACATGGATCACTTAAAGAAGTTGGTCTCTAAAGAGTTAGTAATTGGACTACCAAAGCTTAATTTTATAAAAGATAAATTATGTGATGCATGTCAAAAGGGTAAACAAATAAAGGTCTCTTTTAAAGCGAAAAATTTAGTTTCTACCACTAGACCTTTACAACTTTTGCACATGGATCTGTTTGGACCTACTAGAACTATGAGCTTTGGTGGGAATTACTATGCTTTAGTGATTGTGGATGATTTTTCTAGATTTACATGGACTTTATTTCTTGTAAATAAAAATGATGCATTTCTAGCTTTTAAAAGACTTGCCAAAATTATTCAAAATGAAAAAGGTTTTCAAATCTCTTCTATAAGAAGTGACCATGGTAGGGAATTTGATAACAATATTTTTGAAAATTACTGTGATGAACATGGCATTAATCATAATTTCTCTGCCCCTAGAACTCCGCGACAAAATGGAGTTGTAGAAAGGAAAAACCATTCTTTAGAAGAAATGACAAGAACTATGCTTAATGAGGCTGCTCTTCCTAAATACTTTTGGGCGAGATCTTTGTAAGTACTGACTTGTCATGTAATGAACCGAGCCCTTATAAGGCCTATTTTAAAGAAAACCCATATGAGTTGTATAAGGGAAGAAAGCCAAATGTCTCACACTTTCATGTTTTTGGTTGCAAATGTTTTGTTTTAAATAATGGAAAAGATAATTTAGGCAAGTTTGATGCTAAGTCTGATGAAGGTATATTTCTTGACTACTCAAATCATAGTAAAGCTTTTCGCATTTACAATAAAAGAACTATGACTATTGAAGAATCTATACATGTTGCATTTGATGAAACTGACCAAAGTGGATCGAGAAAGGATCTTGTTGTTGATGATGTTGCAGAAATCCTGGCGGAAACACAGTTGGACAGTAAAGAAAAGGAAATCAAGGAGAAAGAGGATGAACAAAGACAAGAAGATTCGCAAGCTTTGGAACTTCCCAAAGAATGGCGAACTTCAAAATATCACTCCCTTGATCAAATTATCGGTGATGTATCTAAAGGTGTAAGTACTCGTAACTCCCTTAGAAATACTTGTAATCACTTAGCTTTTGTTTCTCAAATTGAACCTAAGGATTTAATTGAAGCTTTTGATGATGAACATTGGATCTTAGCTATGCATGAGGAATTAAATCAGTTTGAAAGAAATCAAGTTTGGGAATTAGTTGCTAGACCTAATAATCACCCTATAATTGGAACTAAATGGGTTTTTAGAAACAAACTTGATGAAAATGGATTAATAACTAGAAATAAAGCTAGATTGGTTGCTAAAGGGTATAATCAAGAAGAAGGTATAGATTATGAAGAAACCTATGCACCTGTAGCTAGACTAGAAGCTATTAGAATGTTACTTGCTTATGCTTGCATCATGGATTTCAAATTATATCAAATGGATGTCAAGAGTGCCTTTCTAAATGGTTTTATTCAAGAGGAGGTATACGTTGAACAACCTCCAGGTTTTGAAAATCATGAACTTCCCAACCATGTTTTTAAACTTAAAAAGGCTTTATATGGCTTAAAGCAAGCTCCTAGAGCTTAGTATGAAAGGTTGAGTAAGTTTCTTTTGGAAAATGGTTTTTCAAGAGGAAAAGTCGATACTACTCTTTTTATTAAAAATAAAAAGCATGACATTCTTCTTGTGCAAGTATATGTGGATGATATTATTTTCGGTGCTACAAATGAATCTCTTTGCAAAGATTTTGCTAAGTCAATGCAAAATGAGTTTGAAATGTCAATGATGGGAGAATTGAACTTCTTCCTCGGACTTCAAATCAAACAAACGGACGAAGGGACTTTCATAAGTCAAACCAAATACTGTAAGGAATTGCTCAAGAGATTCGAAATGGAAAACGCTAAACACATGGTCACTCCGATGGGCACGTCTTACTACTTGGACAAAGATGAAGGAGGTAAATCAGTAGAAATAACAAAATATAGAGGTATGATTGGATCTCTCCTTTATCTTACTGCTAGTAGGCCCGATATTATGTTTAGTGTGTGCATGTGTGCTAGATATCAGGCAAACCCTAAGGAATCTCACTTAAGTGCTGTTAAACGTATAATGAAATATCTAGTAGGCACTTCACAAATGGGCTTGTGGTACCCTAAGGGTGCCTCTTGTAGCCTAATAGGCTATTCTGACTCTGACTTTGCTGGGTGCAAATTAGACAGAAAAAGTACTAGTGGGACATGCCACTTGCTTGGTAGTTCTTTAGTTTCTTGGCATAGTAAGAAACAAAATAGTGTGGCTTTGTCTCACCGTGAAATTTGAATATGTTGCGGTAGGGAGTTGTTTGTGCTCAAATCCTATGGATGAAGCAATGACTCTTAGACTACGGTCTTCACTTGATCACATCCCGATAAGATGTGATAACACTAGTGCAATAAATATCTCTAAGAATCCCATACGCATTCTAGAACAAAGCATATAGAGATAAGACATCACTTTATCGAGATCATGTACAAAAAGGGATTGCATTCTTGAGTTTGTTGAAACATCTAAGCAACTTGCGAGATATCTTTACTAAACCCTTAGCAAAAAAGCTTTCTTTTTATATTCGAGAGAATTGGGCATATTTGATCAATCAAATATTTGATTTGTTTATTTGCTTATTTATTATTGATCATTATCTTGTTTATATGCCTTTAATTTCATATACGTATATGCTTCGTGTGAGTTTTTATTCGAATAAGCAAAGCGTTATTCGAATAAACTCCTTCTCTGCGTGTTAAAATATCAGCCTTATTCGAATAAAATTCAGTTTATTCGAATAAACTGATACCTTTGCTTAAACCTGTGTGTTTTTCATCTCTGCTTATTCGAATAACACCTTCCCTATTTGAATAACCAGAAACCTGCGTTTTTCAGTGTTTCTTTCTGCCCTCTGCTTATTCAAATAAGCCCCTTTTTTATTTGAATAACCAGTGACCTTCTTTATCAGGTTTTAGTTTTAATCTCTATCTATTCGAATAGACCCCAGGTTATTCGAATAACCTGAACCTCGTTTTTATCAGTCTTGACTGATGGGTCTCTGCCTATTCGAATAACTCCATAGTTATTCGAATAAACCTTTGCAGCCAGCCAAAACGCTTAACTTTCCCAGTTGTTTTATTCTAATAGAACACGTCTTATTCGAATAAACCCTAGCTGCCCCACCTCTTCAATTACCTACGCGCCCGTCTGTTCAGCTTTCCTGAAAGGTTTATTCGAATAAACCTCAGTTTATTCGAATAAACACGGGGTTCTTTAAATAAACCCCTGCGCGCCCAAATCTTTTTCATTATTCTTCTCTTCTCTGTTCTTCATTTCTTCCTCTCAACTCTTTTCACCCTCTGCGTCTTTTTCTCTATCTCACTCACTTTACCTCTGGTTCTTACCTCCATGGCCTCCTCCTCCAGCAAACGTCCACGTACGAAGAACGCTCCAAGCACCAACCCTCTTGATCTGAGACGGCTCTCCTCCAATGAAGAGCATCGTGCACGTTTCATCTCGCACTTCTGGGAGCGAAACTTAGTTCAACCTAAGTATCTGGATCTCTCCTTCTTCCAAAGAAGACCGCGGCCGACTTACGACCCGCCGCAAAACCAGGGAGTTCTTCAGCTCTGCTCTCACCGGGCCACCATCTATCCAGCCTTGGTGAAGATGTTCTTCTGCAATCTGGCTTTCGATGGCCAGAATCTCCTTTCTGAGGTATGTGATCAGAACATCGTGATCACACCGCTGGACTGGTCAACTCTGTTCGGGCTGCAGTTCTCCGGCGCCCTTGTTGAAGAGGATGACACGCCCTTCCTTGAAGACTTCAACAAACTTCAAGCAGTTGAGGACCTGCTGAAGCCTGGCCTGGCCCTTCCTGATAAAGGTCTCAAGGGTGGAATGCTGAAAAGCCAAGACAGGCTTCTACATTATGCCTATGCTCACATCCTAGCTCCTCGCGGTGGTAACTACGCCTATCTCAGCGAGGAAGATGTCTTCATGCTGTGGTTTCTGAAGAATGGCCATCAGGTCAATTGGCCTGTGTTCATCATGAGGCACATGATGAGGGCCAAAGGCAAGGACAAATCAAACCTACCTTATGGCATCATCGTCACTACCCTGCTGAGCAAGTATCCTCAGGTCTTGGAGACTAAGCGGGCCATTGCTCTGACTCATCACAACGTCTTTGGTGCTCACACCTTACGGAAGATGAAGATGATTCAAACCGATGAAGGTTGGGTGTACCCAGATGAGGTTGCTGAGGACGAGCTTGACCTGCCGATGCTCCCCGCTGCCCCCGCTCGCCGCCGATGCACCTGGCCGATGTACCTGCTGATGCACCTGCTCTTGTCACTCTGGAACAGATCATGGCCACCTTGCAAGACAACCGACCTTACATGGAACATACCTTCTCTATTCTGTTTGACAGAATAGAAGGCGTTGAACGTGAGGTTGTGGCTCTTCGATCTGCTTCACCTACTCCTGCACCGAACTTCTTCACCACCACCTCCGGATGCTTACTTTTAGTTTTCTTTTGTTCTTTAGGCTGTTTGTGTTTGGATCTATGTAATTTATTTATGGCTTGTGTATTTGACTCTCCTTTTATAAATAACAGTTCCTGTTAATCTATTGTTTTGAGTATGTTTCCTTTTCTACACTTTGATATATGATTATGGGACTTATCCCTCCTTTTTGCTCATGACAAAAGGGGGAGAAATATTTAATCTTTTGACTTTAATTGAGAAAAGACAGGTAACTTTAAATAGGATTGGATTCAAATTGAAAGGGGGAGCTGCGCACATATCTGATATATATATATATATATATATATATATATATATATATATATATATATATATATATATATATATATATATATATATATATATATATATATATATATATATATATATATATATTACCTCTTATTTAAAGAGGGGGAGTAAGCTTTTATACCTTCTGTGAATTCCAATTATATGCACTAACGCTTTTCTCATTGGTAGTCTTATTGATAGTTTGTCATCATCAAAAAGGGGGAGAATGTGTTTGGATGCTTATCTGTGAAGACTTGTTTTGATGATAACAAACAGGAAGAATAAATGAAGATGATATTTAGATCTAGTCCAAGTTTATATTTGGTTAGCATTAGGACTTAGGATCTATTGTACGGAGCTCACATTGATATCTCGTTGTTTTTGAAAGAAAAGAGAAAAATTGTTTTAAACTCAGTATCCTTGAAAACATCCTTTTAAAACTCTTTTTGAACTGAGTTATTCGAATAAAGCTTTGCTTATTCGAATAACCATCCTCACGTGGTTTGTTTTCTAAAAGATGTTATTCGAATAACTACCCCGTTATTCGAATAACCAAGGCTTTTCAGAAATCTGTTTTATAAATGGCTATTCGAATAAACCGTCTCTTATTCGAATAAATGAAGTTTTCAGAACTTAGCCTTAAGTAAGTTATTCGAATAGATCATACACTATTCGAATAAAACCCTTCTCTCTGAACTTCTTTTAAAACATGTTATTCGAATAGATGAGTCTTTATTCGAATAACCGTGCGTTTTCACAAACTCTGGTTTTAACAGAGTTATTCGAATAACAGGTTGGTTATTCGAATAACCCTTTTCAGATGAGCTTTTCACGTTGAGTATTATTCGAATAAGCTGTTGCTTTATTCGAATAAACACGAATCTTTGTTTACGAAAATGGAAACAGACAGCTTTCAATTTTGTTTTAAATGGCATTAATTACACCCAACGGCTGATTAACCTAGTTTTCCCTATAAATAGCAAGCCTGGGTCACGTTTTCGATTGCCCATTATTCTGAACTATTTTCTGATTACTCTGTCTTTGTGAAAACTATTTTCTACGCTCTTCTTGCTTAAAAACTTTGAGATATTTCTGTGAGAGCTCTATTAGCACTTCAACTTGTATTACATACTCTGTTTGAGAGTTTCTCTTCATCTCTATTTTTCTGATAATCTGTATCGAGGGTGAGGTATCCCTCAAGGTTTGTATAAGGGTGAGGTATCCCTGCAGGCTGAGACTTTAGCACAAGGGTATAGTGTCCCTGTGTGTGAAAAGTGCTCTAATTTGTAATGGTAGCAAGCACCTATTGAAGCTTGTATACTTAGTGAAAAATCTCGGCTTTCGAGGACTGGACGTAGACCACAAGTGGGTTAATGGTTGAACCAGAATAAATACTGTGCCTGCTTCTCTTTTCCCTAATCTCTTTATTTTATGCAATTTATTTTACTGCACACTTATTTTACGCTGTTCTTTATTGCTTCTTTTCTTCTTCTCATTCCTTCTGTGCATTTATTTATTAAGCTTTTGATATTCATTTTAATTAAAAAGAGGTTTTGTGAAAAAGTTTTTATACTCAATTCAGCCCCCCTCTTGAGTACTGGAAGCCACTTGGTAACAAAGTCTAGGATTAAATTGGTGAATGACCAAACATCGATTTATCCTACTAATAGAATTGACGGTATGTTAGTTCATCTCTTGGATTGAAGCTTAATGCATTCTTGATTAATTCAACTAAATGACCAAATAGGTGGATTAAATTAGGAATAGAATATTGTTTCATCAATGACCATTGGGATTCAATAGCAAATAAGAGAATATTGGCAAAAGAATTACCTTAATCATAATTGAAAGAAAATATGAATAATTGGATTCAAGTGAACCTTGCACCCTAGTCTCTTTCTCATTGATTATTTTTTCTTTGTTTGATTGCTCATTATTTTTCTTTATTTGTTATTTTGATTTTAATTTGAATTTCTTCATACACTTTCGATTGTCTGAATAACAAAGAGCTTTGTGAATCTAGTAATTACTAATTTTTTCTCATGAGATCGATAACTGGGACTCAAGTCCTATATTACTTTGCGATAGAGTGCACTTGCTCTTAGTGTATTTTACGCGTACCAAAAGTTCTAGAGGCATTGCATAGGCCGAAAGGCTTCTTCCTGTAGGCAAAAGTGCCAAAGGGGCAGGTGAATGTGGTTTTCTCCTGGTCCTTTGGTGCTATGTGGATCTGGAAATAGCATGAAAAGCCATCAAGAAAATAGTAGTAAAATTTTCCAGCCAAGCACTCAAGCATTTGATCAATAAAGGGTAAAGGAAAATGATCCTTTCTGGTCACTTGGTTGAGCCACCTGTAATCAATACAAACTCTCCAGCTACTCTGCACTCTAGTAGGAATCAGCTTATCTCGATCATTCTTCACTACTATGATTCCTGACTTCTTTGGAACCACTTGAACTGGACTCACCCAAGCACTATCTGATATAGGATAAATGATGCCAGCTTACAGAAGCTTTGTCACCTCCTTCTTTACCATATCCAGGATCAAAGGGTTGAGTCACCTCTGTGGTTGTCTCAATGGCTTAGCTCCATCCTCAAGTAGTATCCTGTGCATGCACATGGAAGGATTAATGCCAGGAATGTCAGCCAAGGTCCACCCGATAGCTCTCTTATGCTTCCTTAGTATTTGCAGCAACTTCTCCTCCTGCTCAGCATGGACGTCAGTAGAAATAATCACTGATAGCTTCTTATCCTCCTCTAAGTAAGCATACTTAAGGTGTTATGGGAGTAGCTTAAGCTCCAGTGTAGGTGGCTGCACTACAGATGGAAGTATCCTGGTGGTAGGAACTGTGTCTACAGCCTACAACCCTACAAAATCAGATTTATGTGTACTTGCTGTAATCAAACTGCTGCATTCTGACTCCATTGAATTTGCAGCTGCACCACCATCAATCTGTTCAGAACCTATACAATCTGCATCAAAATCACCATGTAAACAGGATGCAATCTCAGTACAAACACTGCACATTTCAAACTCAGTATAAGTAGCATATGTGTAAATATATCAAAATCAGGAAAAATTGGGAAATTAATAGCAAAGAACTCAGACAGATTATCATCACCTACATCAGCTAGCAAATCTATATGGAAACAGAATGCTCCTCCATGGGATGCTTCATGGCATCCAAAATGTTAAATCTGACCACACTATCTCCAAACTCCATGGAAAGAGTGCCTGCATGGACATCAATTTTGGTTCTGGCAGTTTTGAGAAAAGGTCTACCTAGAATGATGGGAGCCTTGCTGGATTTAGATTCTCCATCCATATCTAAAATATAGAAATTTACAGGAAAAATCAAATCATTAACTCTAACAATGACATCCTCAATGAGTCCAGCAGGGTATGCATTACTCCTGTTTGCTAACTGAATGATAACACATGTATTCTGCAAAGGTCCAAGGGTAAGAGAGTTAAACACAGACATAGGCATAACATTAATTGAAGCACCTAAATCTAACATAGCATTTTCAAATTTGCTACTGCCTATGGTACATGGAATAGTAAAAATCCCTGGATCCTTGCATTTCTGGGGCATCGTAGGCTGTATAAGTGCATATACATTTCGCCCCATACTGATCTTCTCATTTCCCTTTAGTCTCCTCCTATGAGTGCACAGGTCCTTAAGGAACTTGGCATATCTTGGAATTTGCTTGATTGCGTCAAGGAGAGAAATGTTCACCTCAACCTTCCTAAATGTCTCCAAGATCTCTCTATCTGTGTCAGTCTCATTAGACTTCTTAAGCTGCACAACCTCCGAGGGAATGGAAGTGGAATGGACTGTTCCTGCTCATCATTAACTACACTAGGAGTGGGAACAAGATCTGTTTTCTTAATTTTGCTACTGCATGAAATTTTTGGTATGGCTTGTTGCTCCTTAGTTTCCTTATCTAAACTATGTTGCAACCTACAATCTGGTGCATCAACGGTCTTACCAGATCTTAGAGTGATAGAACTCACATTTCTGGGATTCACCACAGTTTGTGCAGGTAACTTGTCAAAATCTTGTGACTGCAATTGATTCATTGAATTGGCAAGCTATCCAATCTGGTTCTCCAAATTCTGAATGGCAGCTTCAGTTCTCTGCTGGAATTGTAAGTTGTTCACTGCCATTTGTTTCATTAAGTCCTCTAAGGTTGGCTCAGATTTAGGAGGTGCTGCACTAGGCTGCTGCAACATGAAGGGTGCCTGATATGGTCTACTAGATCCTGCAGTGGACTGAAAAGGGATCTGCTACTGCTGCTGCCTAAATTGAGTAGGGGCAGATGGTGTAGAGTTATTCCCCCACCTTAGATTGGGATGATTCCTCCAACCTGAGTTATATCTGTTGGAGGATAAATCATAACTTTGCTACTGCTACTGAGGCCTGTTGTCATAGATGTTTGCTGCATAGGCCTAGGGGGTACCATTAGTGTCGCCCTCTTGTAGTGTAGGACAAGAATCTGTGAGATGATCAGTAGAAGTACAGATGCCACATAATCTGGCAGGAACTACTGCAGCAGGCTGCTGTTGTTGACCCATAGCTAATTGTCTCACCAAGGATGCGAGTTCATCAATTTTGCTTTCCAATTTCCTGTGATCTGCAGCATAGGCAGCCTCAATTTCGTGGACACCTCTAGTCAATACCACTGAGTTACTTCTAGTGCCAAATTGTTGGGAATTAGTGGCCATATTCTCAATCAGATTCCTTGCAGCCATAAGAGTCTTGTCTACCAATTCCCCTCCACTAACAGCATCAACCATACTCCTATCCATAGGCAGCAGACCTTCATAAAAATACTGGATGAGTAACTGGTCACTGATCTGATGGTGAGGGCAACTTACACACATCTTCTTGAACTTCTCCCAGTATTCATATAATGTCTCTCTGTCAAACTGCCTAATGCCACATATTTCTTTTCTGATTGATGCAGCTTTTGATGCAGGAAAGAATTTCTCCAAAACTAGCCTCTTAAGATCATTCCAGCAAGTGATAGAACTTGGATGCAAATAATACAACCAGTCCTTAGCAGTATCCTGTAATGAGAAAGAGAATGCTCTAAGTTTAATGTGATCTTCTGGAATGCTTTGAGGCTTCATGGTAAAACACACAATGTGGAACTCCTTAAGATGCTTATGAGGGTCCTCACCTGTATGACCACTGAACTTAGGCAACAAATGAATTAATCTAGATTTAAGTTCAAAAGGAGCATCAACATTAGGATACTGAATGCATAAAGACTGATATGTAACATCAGGGGCAGCAAGCTCTTTCAAGGTTCTTTCATCCATAATATCAGTGTTCTTAGTATAACCAGAATGGAAAGATTGATCAATGACAGAATGCACAAAATCAGAAAATTCAGATGCAGAATCACTAGTATGATTACTATGCACAGAATCACTAAAAACAGCAAGATGTACACTACTTCCTATATGTTCATCAAGTGTAGAATCAATCCTATTTAACCTATGTAGGGAATGAAAAGTCCTATCTATCTCAGGATCAAAAGGATGTAATATACCAGGGTTAGACCTAGTCATGTAACATAGAAAACTTAAAAACACAAAACAAGCAAAATTGACTATCCAACATGAAAAATGCACCAAAATAAATTTAATTGACCTATCAAATGATTTTTAAAAGCATGGGACCACCACACACTAAAATTTACACAAAAATGGAACTCAAAAATGCAATGAAAAATCTTCAAAAAATGAAAAGGAGGTCTAAATGAAGGATTTTGAGCAAACCAAGGTGGTGCTCACATTGTGAGCCTTGTGGAGAAGGCCATTTTCCTTCAATCCACCAATTTTCAGCTCAATCGGAGCATGTTTGTCCATACAAAAATTACCAAAATGGCATTCTGTCAACTAAATGTGCTCAAAAACCTTACCAGATGATGGATTTTGGCCAAATTCTAAAAAAAAATCTTCTAGGATCACTTTGCTTAGAATGGTGTTTTACCTTTGGAGACCAAGTTTCGCTTCAAAATTCCACCATTTGACATTTTCAGTCCTACTAGTACTTTTTTGGCTCACAAAAAAAATGGAAACTAAGTGAAGGAAAGTGCTGGGGGTGGGAAATTTTTTTTGAAAAAATTAGAAACTCATCCAAAGTGATTCAATGATACTTACAAGAATAATTTGCAATGCAATTATCAATAGAGGATGGCTGATAGTAGCAAAACCCATTGGAATAGTGATTATGCAGCAGAATTGCAAGTATGTGAACAATTGTGTTAATTGCAACAGAATGTGCAGTGTGGTATGCTAAGTAATGCAATACGAGTATGAGGCAATCATGCAATGCACAATAACATAATGCAATGCAATGTAATGTAACAGAATCCAATGGAACAGTAACACCAGAATTATGCAGTAGAATGGCAAACACAGCAGAATGAACAAACACAACAAAATGAGCACAATGTAGCAGAATAATGCAATGCAACAGTATGCAACAGAATGCACCTAATACAACTACATGAATGAAATAGAAAAATAGAAACAGAAAAATGTAACAGGATGCAGAAACAGGATGCAAATGTAACTACAACTACAACTACAACTTAATATGATCAAATTACAACTAAAGGATCCCCGGCAACGGCACCAAATTTTGACGAGCGTCGAACTCAATCAAAATTAAAACCAAGTTGTACCTATGGCTTGTAGCATAAGAGTTAACACCGGATCGTCTCTCAAGGATCTTAGTTTGAAAATTAATCAGATCAAGCCAAAATTAGGAAAGGGGGGTTTGAGTTGATGAACAAAGTATAAAATAACAGAATTAAGGAAAGAACAATCAATTAAAAATGTAATCAATTCAGAAATCTATTCGAAATTTGGTGGATTCTATCATAGATCGCTAAACAAACATTAGGATTGCATTTGAATGATTAACTTGGATTTAACCGAGATCTCAACTTTAAATCCAAAATTCTTGTTAGATAATCATCTATAATTTAATTAACAATTGATACACAAATTCATAATCGCAAAATTCATGTTAGATCTATGTTAATTTTAGATCCGAATTCAATTAATCTAAGCATAAATCAACACTTAACTTCTAATTCCGTGATTAAACTAGATTAATCAACCAAATTCAATCATAATTCTTAATCCCAAAACAAGATCCAATCCGATCCAGAAAAAGAAAAAGAAGGGGAAGAAGAAGAATCCAAATACAATTCAAAATAAGAAATTAGAACAAGATCTCAAGAATCCAAACCATAATTTCTTCAAGAATCCCTAATTGATTACAATGTATTTAGCCCTCCATCAGAAGAGCAAAACCCAGAAACAAAAATCTAGAGAGAAAGGAGAGAAGAGAAGAAAGTTCTAGAGAGAAGTAAGAAAAGTATGGAATGAAAAATTGATTTTCGGATCACCCCCTCTCAAACTATAAACTACCCCCTAAATTGGCCTCTAGTGATTAAACCAGATTAATCAACCAAATTCAATCATAATTCTTAATCCCAAAACAAGATCCAATCCGATCCAGAAAAAGAAAAAGAAGGGGAAGAAGAAGAATCCAAATACAATTCAAAATAAGAAATTAGAACAAGATCTCAAGAATCCAAACCATAATTTCTTCAAGAATCCCGAATTGATTACAATGTATTTAGCCCTCCATTAGAAGAGCAAAACCCAGAAACAAAAATCTAGAGAGAAAGGAGAGAAGAGAAGAAAGTTCTAGAGAGAAGTGAGAAAAGTATGGAATGAAAAATTGATTTTCAGATCACCCCCTCTCAAACTATAAACTACCCCCTAAATTGGCCTCTAGTGATTAAACCAGATTAATCAACCAAATTCAATCATAATTCTTAATCCCAAAACAAGATCCAATCCGATCCAGAAAAAGAAAAAGAAGGGGAAGAAGAAGAATCCAAATACAATTCAATATAAGAAATTAGAACAAGATCTCAAAAATCCCAAATTGATTACAATGTATTTAGCCCTCCATCAGAAGAGCAAAACCCAGAAACGAAAATCTAGAGAGAAAGGAGAGAAGAGAAGAGAGTTCTAGAGAGAAGTGAGAAAAGTATGGAATGAAAAACTGATTTTCGGATCACCCCCTCTCAAACTATAAACTGCCCCCTAAATTGGCCTCTAGTGCCTCATTACACTTCCCAAACACAATTGGGCCTTGTAGAAATGCAATGGCCCAAGTTTCATCTGAATTGGACTTGAATTGACCAATATATGCTCACTTTAATGCCATATACTCCTTAAACCCGAGTCTGAACTTCCAGGCCCAATTAGGCCTACTAGACATCTGATTAAGACTTTGAGCTCTTCATCAAAGTTGTAGAGCTTCCTCTCAGCTTTCTACAAGATAAAATGCATAATTTTTAAATGTTTAGAACTCAAGTTATGGCTAGAATACAGAAACAACATCAAAACTCAATAATGCCAGAAAAATTCAATTAAGCCTAAATTTAAGCCCAACTTATAAAACATGTCCAAGGTTAAACAATTAAGTACATGAAGAGTGTAAATCACTAAAAATGAGGGCTTATTAATATGTAAAATATGTAATTATCAGTCCTCCAATAATCTTTAATCATGGTCATAATTATCTTTGGTTGAGGAATTCCTCATCTCTTTATGACAATGAAGCGTCCCTCAAAGTCCTCTGATCATGACCACAATAATCTCTAATCAGGGCATCCCCCAATAATCTCTAATCATGGCTACGATATTTCTCATCCGAGGAATTCCCAATAATCTCTTGACAAAGAGGTGTCCCTTAATGTCCTCTGATCATGACCATAATAATTTCTAATTAGGGCGTCCCCCAATAATCTTTAATCATGGCCACGATATTTCTTTGCACATTGATTCATTTTTTATCCATGGGATTAGGGATGGCAACGAGGCGGGGCGGGGACGGGTAGTAGCCCCCCGTCCCCCACCCCCGCGAATAATATCCGCCCCCGCCTCCGCCCCCGCCTCCATATCCGTGTGGGTACCCGTTTATCTTTCTCCTGCAGGTAAACGGTGCCCGCAATATCTCATGGTACCCAATAAATTGTAAAAAAATTCAAAAAATTCAAAAAAATAAAATAAAAAATAAAAAATGAAAAAAGTATAATACTATAATATTTCAAAATTTGTCCAATACAACTTAATCCAAAAATAATATCAAATACCTAAAATACTTTTGATTTATATAACTTTATAATATTTTAATTTATATAATTAAGTTTTTTAATAATTTTATATAAAATATTTGTATAAATTTTTTGTTGGTAATTACATAGTGCACGGGGGAACCACCCCCCGCTTCGATTTATTAAATGGGAATAACACAAAACGGTATTTATATCCATGAGAGAAATTTGACGGGTATTACCCGTTCCCGTCATGGGTATTACCCACGAGTACCCGCAGGGGTGGGTAAAATTGCCATCCCTACATGAGATGACATTTCAAAAATACTTTCTCCGTAGAGCGACATTTAATTTAAAAATAAACTTGTATTAAAACAAGTATTACTATAGTATATAGTAAAAATAAGAACACGATGAATAATGTTAATAATAATTAATAATTAATAATTAAAGAATAGCATGAAATAACTCATAATAAAATTAAATAAATGAAATATTGATAAAAAAAAAGAGTTAAAAAATAGCTCATAAGTGATTAATTATTTTTAAAATCTCATTTATAAAGTTTTTCTATCAAAATCATTATTAGAATAACATAATCGTTATTAGAATAACAAAGTCGTTATCAGAATAACAAAAGTGTTATCAAAATAGCAAAGTTGTTATCAGAATAACAAAATCGTTATCAGAATAAAAATCTTACTTTTATTCGAATAACAAAAGTGTTATTCGAATAAAAGCTTCTAAAAAATAACTTTTGAAGTGTTTTAATAGCCTTTATTAGAATAACACAAGTGTTATTCAAATAAACTAGTTGAAAATCATTGTTCAGAAGTGTTTTAGCATACTTTATTCGAATAACATCAGTGTTATTTGAATAAAGCAGTCAAAAATGCATTCTCTAAAGTGCTTTAACATGGTTTATTCGAATAAACACGTCGAAATCACATTTTACAGATATCAGTATGTTACTGTTTCATTGAATCGAAAACAGAGCAAATGAGTTTGAAAGCAAAATAATAGACTGGAAAGTATAGGTAGAAGAAATAAAGAGAAAAGGATGGTGTTTTTACTAATTCCTACCTATTTTACATAATTGAAACTAGTGAAGGAGAGATTGAAGATGAGTGAAGATGAAAGAGTGATGTTGCAGAAAAATAAAGCTTGTGTTGATGAGTTGGGTGTGAGTGCTCTGATGAATGAAGGGGAGGATTAAGGGGTACTTATAGGGCCATAATTGGGCAACCTTACATATGAGATGATGTAGAAAGTGAGGTGGTTGTGCTTTGTTGTCAAAACGTGATTCATTCCTTAAGAAAATATTCTTCTATAATCATTGTTTCTAACTTGATTTTTCATTCAAAATTTGCCACGTTTTTCTGCAGTCATTCCTTGGAGAAGCTTATGAATCAAGCCTTGTCATTCTTTCATCCATTCCTTAACACATGTCTTGCTTACCTCAACTTACTTATATCATCCTTAATAAATTCATGGACACTTGTTACGTGAATCACCATATTTTCTATTGTTTGCTTGACATTTGTTCCTCTATCTCTTCTTTATTTCCATAAGTTTCCTTCCTTGTCAACTTTTCCTGCTAAACTTTTTTTACCTCATCCACTCACTTCATCCATTTGGTTCCAGAAAGAAGCTTGAAGGGGACTGAAGTTCCTACAAGAAAAGGAACTAGATAAAAACTAAATGTTTTCATTATGTGCTTTTTAGTTTTACTGATATGGGCCACTTTATTTGAATAACAAAAGCTTTATTAAAATAAAGTGACACATTTTTACCTGTATATATGTACAACAACTCTTTTATTTGAATAACAAAAGTGTTATTTTAATAAAATGACTCATTTTTCCTTATATGATTGCACAGTAGGAATTTTATATTCGAATAACCATCTGGTTATTCGAATAAAGGATTTTTCATCTAATGTTTTTTTAGGAATGTTACATTATTCAATACATGCAATGTTATTTCAATTTCAGGATTAATGTCAAGTACATGACTATCAGAAGACTTAGTAATGCATCAGATAGCACCATAGGAACTCAAAACCGACTCAAAACACAAAAACACAAAGTAATGGTAAAAATTACTAAAAAAACTCAACAAAAACTATATGTTGCCAAGTGGCCTCAATACTTAAGAAGGGAGTGAATTGAGTATGTAAAAGCTTTTCACAAATCTTTTTATAAAACGTTTGCTTATCAATTTTCGTTGAAGTTATTGGATGATTGAAGTGAATAGATAAATGAGATTGAATACTTCATTCACAAATTAAACAATCCAAGATAAATAACATTCAAGCAAGCATATAAAATAAATGCACAAAAGTAAGGAGATGAGTTTAGAAGATCAAACACAGGGTTTATCTTGGTTCAGCCACCAATCCACTTGTGACCTACGTCCAGTTCTCAAGCAACCGCAGAGATTTTCCACTATATCTTTAAACTTCAACAGGTGCTTGAAAACCTTTACAATTGAGAGCACTCAACACACCTTGGGATACCTCACCCTTGTGCTTGAGCCTTAAATAGGGATACCTCATCCTTTACAACTTTTGAGGGATGCCTCACCCTCAAAGGATACCTCACCCTTTTCTCTAGAAGGATATCTCACTCTCTATCTAACTAAGGGATACCTCACCCTTTTTCTCTAGAGGGATACCTCACTCTCTCTTTTACAGATTGCACAAAGAAGTAAATGAATAGAAACTCTCCCAAAGAGTGGATAATACAAATTGAAGCACCATGGGTATCAAGGAATATCACAGTTAGCTCAAAATAGAGATTTGGAGAAAAAAGATGATAAATTCATTTTCAATGCTCAGGAATAATATTCAGAATGTTCTCTAACCTTTCATGAATGCCCAAACACTTTCATTTATAACCTAAAGCAAATTATAGCCGTTGGTGGTGGTTAGGAATGATTTATTATGAAATATATCCGTTTATAGCCATTTGTGCGTGTTTCCTGGTTTTCCAAATAATCAATTAGGGACCAAGACTAATCGGTCAGGCCTTTAATTCTTGGCTTTTGGAAAAATTAGTAACTGGTTAGGCAATTGGCCTAATCGGTTAGGCTTCTTTTAAAAGCCTTTCCACGTGAATTTTGAAGACACACTAACCGGTTAGGGAATTACCCTAATCGGTTAGGCTCTATTTAAAAAGCCTGTTCATGTTCAATTTAAACCACTACTAATCGATTAGGCAATGAGCCTAATCGATTAGGGCCTTTTTAGAAAGAAGAGGCTTTGCCTCTGGCTTGCGAAATAACCGGTTAGGAAAGTGTCCTAATCGGTTAGGCCATTTTGAGAAAATAGCCTTTTGACATCAAAAGGTTATAACTTCTTGGTTTCTTATCAGTTTTAAGCAAATGATTACTCATTGGAAAGATCTTTGAGTCTATTTTCATATGAAATAAGTTTCAAGCAAAACTCAAAGTATTTTGAAAGATATGATCAAAAGAGTAACCAATGATCAATTTTGCAAAACACAAACTTGGCTATTTTTAATAGATTTGAACTACCACCAAGACTAGCTTTTCAAAACATATTTATTGGGAATTTTAGCATGTGAAAAACATTTGTAAATATTTTAAAATAGATTTGAGCTTAGTATGATTCCTTTTTACCTTTACACATGATCTAGACCCTATATGCTAATCTTGAATATTCTTGGAGCTTGATCAATGGATTGCCTTTTCTTTCTTATTTGTTATCATCAAAACCATTCCTTTAGTTAATGCCAATTACATTCTCCCCTTTTTTGATGATGACAAACATCCATTAAGAAAAGAGTTTGTTCAAATAAATTAGAATTCACAAAAGGTGTATTAAAGACTTATTCCCCCTCTATTTTTCAAGAGGTGATTAGATCAGAGATTGCACAGCTCCCCCTTAATTTTGGAATCCCAAGATCATTGAATTTGTACTTTGTTATTTATCTTTTCTTAATGACTCATAAACTTCTCCCCCTTTTGTCATGATTTAAAAGATATACAATATATAGATTTTGACAAAGAGAGAAGTTATTTGCAATAATACCATGTTTATAGTAAATGCAAATATTCTAGACTAATATTAAACAATGTTATCATCAAAACATAACATGCATTGCCATATCATATCAAAAGTAATATTGAATTTAAAGCAATTGTTCACCATAATATACATTTTACAGTAAAAAGTATGAATTATGTAGCAAAATGACTAATTTATACAGTGAAAGTTAGATTATGCAGCAAAAATGATGCAACAAAGCTATTTAAATGTATGATTGATCTATTTAAAAAAGCCAGAGATAGATTAGTTGAAGGAGGACATGGCTGGGAGAGTTTTCTAAAGACTCCTAACCGGTTAGGGGATGTTGGGTAATCGGTTAGATGAAATGAAAAAGGGGTCCTAACCGGTTAGATGAGAATCAAAAATTGGTCTCAAACCGGTTAGCTAGTTATTCTAACCAGTTATTGGACTTTGGCAGAGAGCATTTTGCCTTGACAGAACAGTTCCAAAATTCAAATAATAGATTGTTTTCTTGTTCTAGCTGATTAATGCACTCCTAAGATTGGAAAATCTTTAAGAAAACAGAAACTCTTTAAGACTTCAGCCCTTAAGATACAAACTTATTCTATCTAGAGAATCATCATGACTTTGCCTTATTTTCCATTCTCTCAAACCACCACAATTGCAACTTAACATCATATATGCAATATCATGACAAATTATGCAGCAAAGTGATGAATTATGCATCAAAATATGATTTTTAGCAAGAGTTAGATGCATGATAGATCCAATATCCCGAGTTCAAAGATATTAATATTATACATGCCATTTCACATAAGAAGCATATTCATTTAGTATATTCAAGACATGTAGAGATATTTTTCAAGATGCTAAACTAGTAAAGCATAGAATAAGTCTCCACTTAACCAAAGGATACAAGTTCAAGCTTCTTGGAGACAAGGAGGACAACTTGAAGTATCTTCTGAACTTGTGCTTGTAGTAGCCACTTTCAAGATATCATAGTGAATTTTTGGTCTTTCATGCATACCTACAACACACTTCAATTTCTGGCTTTTGGTACCCAAATTTTCTTTGGTCCTTGAGTGTTAGTTTTAGGCAATGTGCCTTTGGGGACCCAAATCATTTTAGTCCCAACCTTAGTGTTCAAGTTCTTTCTAACATTGCATGTAGATGCACTACGCCCTTTCCTCCCACAATGAAAACATTTGATGAAGGGACTACTTGATGTACTTGAGGAAACAAAGAAATTCTTGAGAAACTATTGTTGGTTATTGGGATTATACCCTAAACCAGCCTTTTGAAAAATACATCTTTGTTTCCCTAACAATACATTCAAATTATCTCTTCCAAAGGTAAATTTTGAAAGAGTATTTTTCAAATCCTCAATCTCAATTTCAAATGCTTTACATGATGAGCAATATGAGGGTGTGGGTGCATTATTATGTAAAGAGCATGTTATGCATGAAGAATTTGCATCTATTAACCTAAGAGTTTCATTTTCTAATTTCAATTCATCAATTTCTTTGTTTAAAGAAGAAATTTGATTTTCAAATGAGGAAATTATTTTTTTTAACATGAAATCATTTTTGCAAGCCTCATAGATTCATTATGCAATTCTTCAAATCCTTCTTGTAATTCATAATAAGAAGGGGAAGAGATTAATTCAGAATTTGAGGATGTTACCTCTATGTCATCTTCATCTTCCTCTGCTCCTCTAGCCATGAAACATAGATTGGCTTTCTCATTATCCGAGCTATCAGTTGAATCCATGTCATTATTATCCTAAGCTATGTAGGCTCTTCTTTCTTTCTTCTCCCTTGAGGATCTTTTGTGATATTTTTTCATTTTACTTTGATAAATTGGGCACTCCATCTTCATGTGACCCAATTCTCCATATTCATAGCATTTAGGAGTCAATGAAGTTCCTTCTCCTTTGTGATAGACATTCTTTGAGGGAAAGGAAGATCTTCTTTGAACTCCATTCTTTTTGAAGAATCTTCTAAACTTCTTTACTAGAAGGTTGAGATTCTTCTCATTAATCTCCAAGTTATCTCCATCATCTTCATCATCATCATTAATTATGAAAGAGTTAGCTTTGAGAGTAATCCCCTTCTTTTTCTTGTCAAGCTCTTCATTTTGTTTGAGTCTATTCAACTCCAATTCGTGTTCTTGGAGCTTGCCAAAAAGTATGGCTAAGGTCATTGTTGCAAGATTTAATGATTTTGAGATAGCCGTCACCTTAGGTTGCCAATCCCAGCTCAAACATCTTAAAACCTTGTTAATAAGATCTTCATTAGAAAATGTCTTTCCTAATAAAGCTAAATGATTAACAATATGTGTAAAACGTTTTTACATTTCTTGAATGCTTTCAATGTGGTTCATCCTAAAGAGCTCATACTCATGAGTGAGTATTTATCCTTGATCTTTTCACTTCACTAGTACCCTCATGGGTTACTTGTAAAGTGTCCCACATTTCTTGGGTAGATTTACAATTTGAGACTCTAAAGAACTCATCATGCCCTAAGGCTGTGGTAATAATGTTTTTGGCTCTCAAATTATATTGGACCTTTTTCTTATCATCATCGGTTCATTCACTTCTTGGGGTGTTAACTCTTACACCATTTACAACTTGTGTAGGGACAAAAAGACCATTTTCAACAGCATCCCATACATCTAAGTCAATAGCTTCAATAAAAATTTTCATTCTTTCTTTTTAATAAGCATACTTATCTCCATTGAAACAAGGAGGTCTATAGAGAGAAGAGCTTTTTGAAAAATCATTTGAAGAGGTCATCATTTTCTCTTGAAGCTGCTAAGCTCTTTACACAAGAGCCTAGCTCTAATACCACTTCTTGCCAAGTGGCCTCAATACTCAAGAGGGGGTGAATTGAGTATGTAAAAACTTTTCACAAATCTTTTCGTAAAACGTTTGCTTATCAATTTTCGTTGAAGCTATTGGATGATTGAAGTGAATAGATAAATGAGATTGAATACTTCATTCACAAATTAAACAATCCAAGATAAATAACATTCAAGCAAGCATATAAAATAAATACACAAAAGTAAGGAGATGACTTTAGAAGATCAAACACAAGGTTTATCCTGATTCAGCCACCAATCCACTTGTGACCTACATCCAGTCCTCAAGTAACCACTAGAGATCTTTCACTATATCTTTAAGCTTCAACAGGTGCTTGACAACTTTTAAAATTGAGAGCACTCAACACACCTTGGGATACTTCACCCTTGTGCTTGAGCCTCAAACAGAGATACCTCACCCTTTACAACTTTTGAGGGATGCCTCACCCTCAAGGGATACCTCACCCTTTTCTCTAGAAGGATATCTCACTCCTTATCCAACTAAGGGATATCTCACCCTCTCTTTTACAGATTGTACAAAGAAGTAGATGAATAGAAACTCTCTCAAAGAGTGGATAATACAAATTGAAGCACTTTGGGTATCAAGGAATCACACATTTAGCTCAAAACAGAGATTTGAAGAAAAAAGATGATGAAATTCATTTTCAATCTCAAGAATAATATTCAAAATGTTCTCCAACCTTTCATGAATGCCCAAACACTTTCATTTATAGCCCAAAGCAAATTATAGCCGTTGGTGGTGGTTAGGAATGATTTATTATGAAATATAGTCGTTTGTGCGTGTTTCCTGGTTTTCCAAATAATCGATTAGGGACCAAGACTAATCGGTTAGGCCTTTAATTCTTGGCTTCTGAAAAAGTCAATAACCGGTTAGGCAATTGGCCTAATTAGTTAGGCTTCTTTTAAAAGCCTTTCCACGTGAATTTTGAAGACACACTAACGGTTAGGGAATTACCCTAATCAGTTAGGCTCTATTTAAAAAGCCTGTTCACATTTAATTTAAACCACTAGTAACCGTTAGGCAATGAGCCTAATCAGTTAGGGCCTTTTTAGAAAGAAGAGGCTTTGCCTCTGACTTGCGAAATAACCGGTTAAGAAAGCTTCCTAATCAGTTAGGTCATTTTGAGAAAATAGCCTTCTGACATCAAAAGGTTATAACTTCTTGGTTTCTTATTAGTTTTAAGCAAATACTGCTCATTGAAAAGATATTTGAGTCTATTTTCATATGAAATAAGTTTCAAAGCAAAACTCAAAGTATTTTGAAAGATATGATCACAAGAGTAACTAAAGGTCAATTTTACAAAACACAAACTTGACTAATTTTCATAGATTTGAACCACCATCAAGACTAGCTTTTCAAAACATGTTTATTGAGCATTTTAGCTTGTGAAAAACATTTGTAAATATTTTAAAATAGATTTGAGCTTAGTATGATTCTTTTTTACCTTTACACATGATCTAGACCCTATATGCTAATCTTGAATATTCTTGGAACTTGATCAATGCATTGTTATTTCTTTCTTGTTTGTTATTATCAAAATTATTCCTTTAGTTAATGCCAATTACACTATATCTACAGACTTTTAAAAATTATGGGACCACCATAGGATGAAAACTAGTAAAAAATACTACCAAACAATAAAATAAAAAATCTTAAAAATTTAAAAATGTAGTCTAAATGTTGGAATTCGGGCAAACCATGGGTGACCTCACAAAAAGAGTTGTGAGCCTTGTTTATTATACCATTTTCCTTCAACTAACCAAGTTTTATCTCATTATGAGCATGTTTATTCATACATTTTTCAGAAAAATCACCCAAAATCACCTATTTTTGCTTGAAAACCACCAAAACAAAGAAGAAAATGGGTTAGGGGTTAGTGAAAGTCTTGATATGATTAATCAGCACCTAATGATCCCTAGCAATGGTGCCAAATTTGATTCGAGTGTCAAACTCAATCAAATAACAAAATTTCAATTCTACCGATAACTTGTAGCACAAGGCAGCGAACCGAGTCGTTTGTCAAGGATCAAGGCACCAATCAAACAAAATCAAGGTCAAACAGGGGGGAATTATGTATGAAGAATGTAAACATAATAATTAAATGTAAGAAAAAATTAAATTGCAAAGCAACCAATCCAAGAAACCGTCAGAAACCTAGTTGGCTTGTCATCGATCACTAAACATGCATTTGGATTGGATTAATTGGTTAATCTGTGATTGACCAAAATCTCTGCTTCAAACACAAAGAATTCAACACTATATAATCACCTAAAATTTAACTAACAAACGATTCATTAGATTCATGCAACCTATGCTAGTTTAACAATTAGAATTCAATTAACCTAGATTAACAAATCTGCCAACCTAACCATCTTCAATTAATGGACTAAACCAAAATTAATTAATTAAAATTTAATCACAAATATCAATTAGGATTAAGGATCCAATCGAATTACATCACACAATAGAAATATCTAATCATGCAATTTGAATCCAAATCAAGATAAGAAGAAGATAATTAATTCAATTCAAAATTGAAATTAGGTACAGAATCTCAAAGCTAAACCAGAATTTCCTCAAGATTCTTGGATTAATCTCAAATGTTTAACTCTCCATGGCTGCCACACATGGTTTGCAAAAGAGATGAGAAAATTCTAGGTAGAAGACTCAAGTAATATAACTTACGACTACTGTCTATCTCGAGTTCCCTATTTATACAAAAATAACTAACTTCAAAATTAAGAATCCTAATTTACCCCTAGGTTAAAGTTAATCCTTTGCCTCTTAGCTTTCCTTGGGCACCGAAATCACTTGATTTGGGCTTAAGATGATAGAGTTATGCCCAAATCACTCTCAATGGGTCTCTAGTCTCGTCAGCCTACTTCACAGGGGTCGAACACCATCAAACCGTTGTAGTTTCAATTAGTAGTCTTCATAAGATTTTATCCTTGTGTGTAAGATTTCCAATGGCACCAGTTTCAGCTCTAAAAGACCTATACATTCCAAGTTATGGACCAATTAATGCACGCTACTCGGGTTCTAGTTACAACACCCTTGTTCTAAATTCCAAGCTCAATTCGGTCCACTAGATATCTGATTCAACTCTGGGGCTATTCATGAAAGTTGTAGAGATCTCTCTTATCTCTCCTACAAGGCAAGATACATAATTTTTAGATATCTAGAACTCAAGATATGGCTAAAATACAGAAATAGTGTAAAATCCTAATAATGCTGAAAAGATTAATTAAGCCCAATTTGAGTCCAAACTTACAAAACATTATTAAGCTCAATCAATTAAGTACATGGAGAATGTAAAGGACTAAAAATGAAGGTTTATTAATGTATGAAATCTGTGATTATCAGTGGCTATTGACTATTTTACAAAGTGGATTGAGGCAGAACCATTGTCCACAATCACCTCCACAAGAATCCAAAAATTCACTTACAAGAATATCATTAACAAATTTGGAATCCCAGAGTCAATTGTTACGGACAACGGAACCTAATTCATGGATCAGAACCGAGCTAATTACCTCATTGCTGATAGAGAGGTAGGTGTAGAGTGTCTCACCATGGTATGGTCTTGTCAAAATAAGTGGCATAGAAAACATCCTCTTCAACTCTTGGAACGTAGTGAAGAGAAAATACTTTTGAGCGACCTTGGCCAAGAAACGTGTGAGGACAACGATGTGACCTGTCAGCTGCTGCACCTCTTTGATGGATTGGGGTTAGCGCTGAGGGTAGGATACTGCTGGCCCACCATGGAGGCTGATAGTAAGGAGCACCTACACATATGTGACCAATGCCAGCGCCACTCAGACATTTACGCAGAAGCTCTTGAAGAGTTGTCAATGATGTCTGTCCCATGGCCATTCTACCAGTGAGGGTGGATCTCCTAGGTCCCTTTTCCCAAGCACCAGGGCAAGTCAAGTATTTAGTGGTGGCTATTGACTATTTTACCAAGTGGACTGAGGCAGAATCATTATCCACAATCACCTCCGCACAAATCCAAATATTCACTTACAAGAATATCATTAACAGAATTAAAATCTCAGAGTCAATTGTTATGGACAACAGAGCCTAATTCATAGATTAGAAGTTCAAGGATCTCTTGGCCAGGCTCAAGATTAAACAACATTTTACCTCAGTGGAGCATCCAAAAACCAACGGGCAAGCTGAGGTCGCCAACCGGGTTATACTTAGAGGGATAGAAAAGAGACTTGATGATGTCAAGGGGAACTGGGTGGAATAACTCGATCATGTCCTATGGGCATATTAGATTATGCCACATTCTTTTATTAGGGAAATCCCCTTTAAGTTGACCTACGGTAGTGAGGCCATGATCTTGGTGGAGATAGGAGATCTGAGCTGGAGAAAGCAACATTTCTCTGAGGAAACCAATCCAGACCTCATTCACCATGAACTTGACTTACTAGAGGAACAATGTTGTATTGCCCACATATGAGAAGTAGCCCTTAAGCAAAGGATCATCGCGCGGTACAACTTCAAGGTGATTCCACAATGGTTTAACCTCGACGATCTCGTGTTACGTAGGGCAGATATCAATGGCATAAACACAAAAAATGGGAAGTTAGCCCTTAATTAGGAAGGACCATACAAAATTATGTCCAAAACCAATATAGGAGCCGATACTCTAGAAACCATCTTTAGTAAGACAATCAAGAACTTCTGGAGCATAAACAAATTGAGAAAATATTATAGCTGAACATTTTTAAGTTGTTTTTTTTATTATCTAAGCTACTTTTACTATGTAAGAGATACCAGTTGATATCAATGGATTAATCATCCAAAATTTGCTCGTCCTGCTCACTTATGACCCTTAACCCACAAGGTTACCACACCTTGGTGAGGTCCAAGGAATATACGATTTGAAGAGGATCAGCTATTCTGATATCTATACATGATAACCAGACAGGGGAATCCACTTGACTATTGATCAAGGTCAAGGAGTGCATTCAATGGTTTTCACTTGAACCTTTATGATCATAACGTTAACCCACAAATCGACCATATTATAGAGGTTTAGCATATTCTTACATGATGGTCAGACATGGGAATCCACTTGACCATTATCTGAGGTCAAGGCATGCATTCAAGGATCTTCACCCGTACCCTTATGGCCTGACTTTAACCCTTAAACCGACTTAGTTTACAGTGGTTAAGCGTATTCGACCTTAGCCTGAGATAATGGACATTACTTTAAGAGGCTTCTGAGTTATATTACACCTAAAGTTTGACAGAGTGGTAACTATCCTAAATAAACTCGATCATCGAGATTGAGCTTTGGACTCATATCAGTTAGGTAAAATGAGTGTTCATTAATAGCCACCACCAAGATTGAGCGTTGGACTCATCTTGGTGAACTACATGAGCAAATTGCTAAGTGTAAAAAGAACACCGAGAGTGAGCATTAGACCTATCTCAACTTTACAAAGGCAAAAATTTGACAAGTATGTAAGAGACACCGAGATTAAGCGTTAGACTCATCTCGGTGAAAGAAAATACACATCAATATAAAAAAAATTCCAAGTATTAAAATTAAACAAAAGATGCACGAGGTCGGGACTTGTCCAGATGTATCAATAAGACCCCACGTAGGGGACAAAAATGAAAAACAAAAGAAACTATAAGGTAGGGTTATAGCCTTCTAGAGCTACCTCAGCCTCTGCTGCCTTAGTTGTTGTTGTCCTGGCCTCTTCCTGATCCCCCTCGATGTTGCTTTTGCCCTCTCTCATCCATCTGCCCCTGTTTCCACTTGGTCACTTGGGGTAGTCATGGGAATAACTGCATCAACAATCTGGTCATCCCGGACCTCCCTCAGAGCACTAATCTTTTCTTTATTAAGACTAAGGTTAAGTAGACAGAGTTGGTTAAGAGCGTTCTCGAACGATTCCTCCATGGACCTCGGCCAGTTAGCTACCATTTGTGTAATTTCTTCATTCAGTCTGGTCTCAGTCTGGCACAGAAGTTCACATTGAGCCTGGACACCAACAAGGATGGACTCAGTAGAGGTTAAGTTCTCTCTTAACATGTTTTCCCGAGCTTTAGCTTCATCAAGATGAACTCGGAGCACGACAACCTCAGCAATTGTAGCTTAGAATGCGTCTGCCTCAGAAACCTTAGCTTTGAGCGAAGCTATCTTTGTAATTTGAGCTAGAGAGAAGTGGCCTAGGCAGCTTTAGCAGTAAGATGGGCGACCTCATCCTAGAGCCTACCAACTTTGGTGTCATGCAACTTGAGCTCCTTGGTAGCCTATGCCAATTTCCTATCCTTCTGGGCAACTTCCAGCTCAAGATTTTGCTTTTCACCTCGGAAGGTGTTATGCTCGCTCTCCAATCTAGAAACTTCCTGGACAAACTCCTAAGTCTCCTCCATAAATCGAAAGAAAGAGGTAAGGCTCAAACTCTGGAGTTGAGCCTCATGGAGGAGCTTTGCCATGTTGTGCTCAATCAATTCCTGAGTCTAAGCGAAACTCAACAAGGCCTCATCAATAAATTTGGCGGGATCTACCCCACGAGTCCATACTGATCTCAATGGAAAGCGAAGCAGAGCACCCATAGACCACGGACCAGTTAGCACCTTAAGCACTTCAAGCTCCTCTGGGATGCTCTCAGTGGTCGCCTTTTCCCCTTCAGATCCCTACTACTCTAAACCCGCCTCTTTTAGGATCATAAGGGCTAGATAGGGGAACTGGTCCCAGTATCTCAAACCTTTATGGGCAGAAGGGAGACTACCTCGAGGATTACCTCGATTGTAGGCAGAGGGACTACACTACTCGAAGGCGTAGAAACAACAACAGTCACCCTTGAAGGAGCTGCCCGGGCCTGAGATCCGAATGCCCTACCACTCTTGGCTTCTAACCTTTGAGCTAAGCACTGAAGTACAGTCGATGGAACCATGCTTTCTACAAAAAGAGAAAAAGTATTACATTACTTAAACAAATATTAAGTGCAAAAAAAAAAAAGAAATGTGCAAGATGAGATACCTAGCAGGGCTTTTATGGAATCAGTGGGCTCATCCAAGATATCTTTATAGCTAATGGCCCATTTTTCTTTAGTCCAATTTATTAGGAAGCGTTGGACCTTAGCCTCGGGAAGAGAGATCTTAGAGATGGCAGTCTCTATCTCTTTATTCCTCTACTCCCAGCCAGCTTGGGTCCAGTATAAATAGATATGTGGTTGGCCTTCCAAGGTGACGAAAAAAGGTGTCGACCCCGGAGCCTTTTCTATCCTAAAGAAGTCATTTTTGAAATTCTTAAAAGACTCTTGATAGGGCCTTGAAAACTTTGCGCCTACTTTATGCCTATAGTGTGACCTATCCCTTTGGTTAGTTGTTCCCAGAGGATGAGACTTGAGAGAAAAGGAAGAAGAAGGAGATGGCCGAGTAGGGCCAGTTGAAGACATGGCAAATGAGCACGAATGCTCAAACAAATCCCCAACTATTCAGATGAAGTTGAGTAGGCACCACTCCCAAGCAATTGAGGACACCTATCTCAAACTCGATGAATAGAAGTCGTACTCCGATCCAAGTAAAGAGATCCTCATACATATACATAAAATGCTTGCTCCCCATATGGACCGAGCACACCTTCTCATCTTCCAGCGGATGTCG
This sequence comes from Ormosia semicastrata, assembly GCA_029884595.1. NCBI lineage: Eukaryota > Viridiplantae > Streptophyta > Magnoliopsida > Fabales > Fabaceae > Ormosia > Ormosia semicastrata. Next base: position 7,081,279 of record JAQQTO010000029.1, read on the forward strand.
AGTTGTGAACTCCTGATCTCTAAGCCCGTCAATAATTAGTTGTATGTATTACTACTTCTCATGGGCATCTCTTATAATTTTCACGTTAGATGGGGTGCCCAAAACTTCTCGGTCCACCTATTAGTACAGGCTCATATCTGGTGGAAGGGTGACTTTCCTCTACTCAACAGGTGCCTCCCTCTAGTTTCGTGTCATACCTATAGAGGATGCACCTGTATTAGACTATGAAGAATCACTCATGTCTCCTAGTACCATCATAAGTTTGGAGAGTAGACGGGCTAGCCCATGCCTTGCCAATTCTCTAGCTTGATTCGCCCTTCGAAATGCCTCTAGGATCCTCATCCTAACTAAGGAGTTCAAACCCTCATCAGAGTCCCCATCGAGGGCTTAAAGCCTCTGCCTTGGCTGAGGTTATAGGTACAAAAGACTCAAAACCTCCACTAAAGGGCCATTGTTTTGCACTGTCTCCTCACTCCTTGACATTTCCCTCCACTAAATGTTCACAAATAAAAAGGTGAAAATGAGGAGTACCTAGAGTTTTGGAGGAGAAAAGAAGCTTTAAATGGTGAAGAGAGTATAGAGAAAAGGCTTTTGAATCATCAACAATTGCCGCAAGAGTTATCCAGAAATAGCCTAGGTTGTCGGATAAAGAAATCTGAAGTGCTAGAATAGGCAAAAAGTGCAAAGGGTTAAACCCTATTCCTATTTATAAGCATGAGAAAATCACCTCATTCGTTGCCATTAATGGGGGTAGATATGCCTTTTCGTTTTAAGCGCCTCATCATGATGCCTTTTTTTTTTAAATTTGAAAATGATTAATCATGATGCTAAGAACCCCAAACGACGGCTTCCACTATTCATCATCCACGTGGCGCACTGTTTCTAAACAAAAGCATCCAACAGGACAATGAGTAGAAAAATTGAAATAACACGTGATGTTTAAGAAGGACATGTTTGAGAAGGACACCTAAGCTAGACCATAGACTTTCACCTAGACTATGGCAAAACCATAACTCGGAGCTCGGTTCTAAAATGAACTACACTCACAACACGGACCCCATGAACATGTAGGCAACTTATTACATACTCTGGATAAAAGGATAATGACTTAAGTAGGGCGATCCAACTCGAATCCTAGCCTTACTCATTAACCTCGAGAAACATTCAATGACACAACATGGACCTTAGCCCTTTGGAAAAAGAACATCGCGAGATCCGATGTTAACACTATGACTTGGATCCCTCTATCTACTACATGTCGTGTGCTTTAGTTGAACTCATATCTTAACACTTAGTTGTCCCACCTAAGTGCCAAGTTGGGGGAAATTGTTTCAGACTGGGTTATGGGTCCACAGATCTGGAGTAACTCGGCCTGTCAGAATAGAACCCAAACACTACCGCGTGCTTGAAACAACCTATTTACTAGGCGTAACTCCCTCAACAGATATGAATGCTAATCATATCCCACATAAATAGGCATTAATCATAGGGAATAACGATCTCTATGATTTCAAGAAACAACATTTAATTCGCATTGAATGCTCAGATTCTCAGCACCCTAAAAAGCTCATATATATACCTCGCAAGGTAAAAAAAGTATGGATCTAATATCTAATTCTACACAATACGCTCCTTGCACACAAACTGACTTAAGCGTCAGAGTGCCTTTTACAGGTACCCACCCCCTCCCTCCATCGCTGTCGCTGTTGCGCCACGGAGGTTTCCACTCACCACTACCTTCTTAGTAATCCTCAGAACCTAATTCTGAACAAATTTGATTTCAGAAATTTCAATCAACATGTCATTACGGCTCAGCTAATCTTTTAATTTGAAAAGTGAAACTCGAAGTCACGCTAAAGACATCACCCATAAATTATCAAGTTGTTACAACTCAAATAATCCGTGGTAATATTATTATTTCTTTAAAAATTACACAAAAGACAGTTTGATTCATGATCAAATCATATATTTAGGAGCAATTCAAAATAAATGTAATATTAATTGCAATGATATAGAACTCTAATCCAACATGATCACCAATGTGACATACAACCGATCAAATCAAAAGTAAAGAAATAATCTTGAGTTATTTACTTTATTTTCTTTTGAAAAAAAAAAACCAAGCCTTCTTCCCACGTCATTATCTCTTGATCACTCTCTTTTATTTGTATCATCTTATTCTACATTTTGTAAAGAGCAACAAATTAAGCACGTAGCACGGTAACATCCTCCTTGCAATCAGTCTTATTTGCTGGAAATTCTTATATTACTGAGTTTAAATCCACTGCCTAGGATGCTAAAAGCAAATAACTCAACCTAACATGCACAATGCGCTTGACACCTAAACCTGCACCCACTTGATAGTCTAAAATACACCACCTGGCTCCTTTATTTTATTTCTTAAATGAAAACTACAGTGATGAATCTACTTTACACTACTCACAGGAGAAGCACGGGAATATGAATGATGTTGGATTATATAACGGTCATTGCGTCAAGTGTGTTGAATTATACGAAAGCATTCAAGGAAACGAATAATAACTTACATGGAAAATAGAAAAGCTAAGGGGACTTACTTCAATTCTAGTACAAGAAGAAGAAAAAGCCATAAAGAAAACCTTTTCTTTTTCCTTCAACGAAGTTCTCCATTGTCACCAAAATTCTCCAAGACTCTTGCCTCTTTATTGTGCACTCCTCTTGTCTCTCAATTTTGCCTCTCTATCCTTGCATTTCTCGTGTTCTTTTCCACTGCACTCTATGGGTGTGCGTCTCGAGTGGGTTTAATATGAACCTCCCAGTCAAAGGTCCATGATAGGACCTTTGACTTTACCCATGATTATGGATAAATTTTTGTATTACCTTTACATCCTTTAACTAATTATATTTATACATGAGTCCTTGGTTGATTTTTGTAATTTGTTTAGTTTTTGTAAGTGTAATTTGGTCTGTTTGAAGCCGAACACCGACAAAGACTAGTGGTTCTAAAAAGTAAAAAAGCTTGTCTCTACGAGTCAACTTTTGACCGAAGGATCTATAGTACAAGGACCCCAAAAAGGAAGACATCGTAAAGCTCAGTGCCATCAAAATACAAAGTTCGGTCCATTGTGTTAATAGAAAATCCCAAATAACCAAGCTACTTTAGACACCAAATGGGGGATATATGTTGAGTACGTTCTAGTGTTGGTTATTAAGTGTCAACTGGTTTTGATTCAAGTAAATTATATGGTTATTTGAAACTTATAAATTGTAATGCATAAGATAATATTGTGTATAATTTTTCTAGTATCAAAATTCAAAATTTATGCCTCGAAAGATTTTCCCATTTCTAGCTGATTAGATATGCTCCATTCAGTATCTTTGGTCTTATTATTGGCATACGCCCAAGTTTTTAAGCTCTCCTTGGATCTGTCATCTAATTGTGAATATCGTTAATGCCACCAAACTCAAAAATAAAAAAATTAATCTATCATTTGGACCTAACGCATTAAAAAAGAAAAAGAAAAACACAAGACAAAGAAATCATTCTTTCTCCATAATGAAGAGACCTTCACTATCGCTGCTGGTGGATCCTGAGATCCTCTCAACCCTTCATAATTTTCTTGGACCAACCACACATGGAGTTATTCGTGTTTAGAGCGTCCACTCAACACCACAGCCACGAAGGGCATAGGTTAGTGGAAACCGAGAAATGGGTGTTTTAGCATAATTTTGTGAGAACAATATCATTTCTACTGAGGGTCATTATAAAAATATTACACTTTTCCTTTTTACTTGATTAACAGATAACCAGTATTGATGTAGCCATCCATTTAAATTTCGATGCATCCAATGGCTGTTAAAACAAAGACCATACATGGTGATAACAATATATTTTATACATTTTATAATCCTCTTACTAGGCTTCTTAAGATTCAATTAGGTTTAATTAAGTTGATTTTGATACATTTTATGATATTGGACCTTATTGGATCATTAAAAGAATTATTGCATGAATTAGCTTTAATTCTTTTTGGCAGTGTTCAATAAACTGGCTATAACTTGAGTTTCAAATATCTGATTGATGTGATTTTGGTCTTGTAGGAAAGCTAAGATAATTCTCTACAACTTTCATGAAGGCCCAAATTGGAGTTGAACCAAGAACTAGGGTGCTGATCCTGATAGCTTGACCTATGCATACTATTCATGACATAGCTCAGGTTATAGGTTTCAAATGGACTGAAATTTTAATGGTTGATAGTTGAGACCAAAATCTACAACTTTCATGTTGAATACTTTTTCAGAATCTGAGGTCTATTAGGTCATATTGGACTTTGAAGTCAAAATAGAGGAACTGAAACTGGGCTTGAACAGTGTTTAGTAATTGGGCCATATCTCGGGCTATAGTTGGTCTTTGGAGCTAAAATTTTACCAGAAGATAGTTAAGATCCATATCTATAACTTTTGAAGACCGCTTGGTGAAAAAATGATTTATTCAATGACTTAAGAATTGAATGATTTCAGAGACAAAGAATCTCCATAATTTTTCACTCATCAAAAGTCATTTGACATTTTTCACTCATTCACCCACTCATCCACTCACTCATTAATCAGCCCCCTTATCATTTTGTATCCTCAATCCTCTATAAAAGGCACCATTGACTACTCATTTAAGAGTCTTGGTCTAGAGGCTAAGATTATTTATTGTGTTGTTTGTTTATCTTGTTGTAGTTTTTTTTTATTCTAAATTGAAGTTATGTTCTTCTTCTTCTTCTTCTTCTTCTCTCTTTCTTTCTTCTTGTCTATGAGTAACTAATTTTCATCTTGCTTGAGTGAAAGGATGAAGCTCTTGGTAATGAAATAAGGTTAGATTAATCTCTTTCTTGTGCTTAAATGATATATTATCAAGTGGTCATTATATTTGTTGTATTTTATTTCCAATCAATTTAGAAACCCTCCTTGTAAAGTGGAGTTCTTGATTTGTTGTAGACAAGATATTGATACAATGAATGCTTGAACCCATTTACAAGTGTTGGTGTTAAAAACTCTCATTGTAAAGTGGAGCTCTTGATTTGTTGTAGAGAAGATATTGACACAATGAATGCTTGAACTCATTTACAAGTGTTGGCGTTGGTGGATAATTAAAGGAACCATAATATAACTAATATAAACTTTAAAGAACTTTGAATGTTGTATTTTTCGATTGGAACCTCCGTTATGTGTGGATTCTAATTGAGTTATAAAAAAATTAATTTTGTCCTTAATTTATTTACCAAGAGTGGATCTCCTAACCCAAGTAATTCATTTTTACTTGTGAATAATTGTATTTATCATCTTTATTTTTGTGACAAATTTTTTCCTTATCTCAACAAATTTTTCTTCATTAATTCCTTATGGATCGACCTCGGACTCCCGAGAATTTATTACTTGAGACAACCTGCACTTGGGTTTGCAACTTATAAAATCCGCATCAAGTTTTTGGCGCCGTTGCTGGGGACTTGATTTAAAAACCAAATTTAATGTGTAAATATTTTGTGTGTGTGTGTATATATATATATATATATATATATATATATATATATATATATATATATATATATATATATATATATATATATATATATATATATATATTCTACTCTTTTAATTTTTTTTTTTTGTACATACTAACGTACTAACATAGTGGGGAAACTCTCCCTTATCCTTCGTAATCTTTAATCATTAATGAAATAATCTTTCTTCTTCTCTTATCTCTCGTAGTAGCAAAAAATCGGCTTGTCGATTCTCTCGATTTTCATATTTCAAATTTACTTTTTACACTTTATTTTCTGTATTTTATTTTCTGTATTTACATTTTGTACTTTATTTTCTATATTTTACTTTCTCGTATTTTATTTCTAACTTTTTAACTTACTAACCTACTTACCTTTTAATTTTCTTGCTTACTAACTTACTAACTATCTAAATTTTTACTTTACCTGCTTCTAACATTTTAATTTATCTGCATACTAACTTTTAATTTTTTTACTTATTAACTTGTTTGGTGGTTGGTTTATACCACACCCTTGTGAATATTTATTTGGTGGCTGGTTTATACCACATCTTTATTAATATTTAATGGCAGGTTTATACTGTCTACTTGTACATTTTCTTTTCTATTTTAAGTTACTTATTTATCCTTAATTGGTATCGTGATTGAAATTATGGTCATTTGGTTAAAGTTAATCCTAGTACTTTGCATATTGATTTGTCTAAATCACATTCACACACATCAAACACAATGGCTAAAAATGAAAGTGTGCATGATGAACATGAAAATCAACCGTTGTGAACCATGCGTGAGTATTTGCAACCATCTCGAAATTCTAGTTCATCATGTTTTATCTTTCCACTCAATGCTAACAATTTTATATTCAAGTTAGATATGATTTTTTTACTTCCTAATTTCCATGGTTTAGAATCTAAAAGCTCATATTTACATCTAAAAGAATCCACCTCCAAACCTACATTTTGCTAGTCCTCGAGCAAAACAAAATAGAACTAAGTAAATCACTTAAACATTCAAAACAACTTTCATTCAGCAAATATCATTTCAATCTTCTGTCTTTCTTTTAAACCAAATACTAGTGTGTAATGGCTACATCAATCCTCAAAAAGTGCAAATGCCCCAAAAACAGTTCCACACAAATACAATTTTTAACTTGCTATCAATCTAAACAATTCTTCATGCAATTCACATTTTTCACAAACATGCAAGATAAACTTCTCATAATCAAGTCATACACATTTAGATAAGTTTATAAACATACATGTATATGATTTAAAGAATCCACAAGATTGTAAATCAACTCTCTCTCCACTAATGTAAATCACACAAGATTGAGGATCAAAAGAGACTTTATCAGCTTATATTGTTAGGTCAATGGTATGGGCGAAAGAAATGAACGGGAAAGGATACAATACAAACATTGAGAAACATAAACATGATATTCCAAGAAATGAGCCCCTAACTGATATTAGCAGGGTATTCAAAAGTGAAATCATAAAACTTGCCAGAACCATTTTTGATGCTTTTCAAACTTTACTTTTCTTTAGCTTTGCTTTTCTTTTTCATTTTTCATTCTTTTTCTTTTTCTTTCTTTTGATTTTCTTTATTTTGCAAAGCATTGCTTTTTCTTTTCTTTGCATCTGGTTCCTTCAGGCTCATTTTGTATTGAATGTTCATACCCCTAATCATCAGACTTATTTCAAGAAATAGCATACCATGTACTCAACAAACATTAAGGGTAGAAAGAAAAATGACATGCTTTCACATGCATTAGAATGGTTAACAGGTTAACGAACACAATGGTAATGAAAAACAAATAAGGCCAAATAGTATAAGGCTTCAAAATGGGACCTAAGGATATCATCATATCAAGGTAAGCTTTTTAAGGTTAAATCGGTCCAAATAATGCCCTGATCATTTCCTCAATCATGCATAACCTAGGATTTCATCTCAAAAGAGTTCAAAAATAATTTCTAGGATAATCAAAACTCTACATGTACATCCATAAACATTCTCAAGACATGCACTCTTATCATTTTCAAAGTTACACTTACATCTAAGTGAGATGTAAATCATACATCAAAAGCGACTAAATTATTTCACATGCTTCAAGATCACATAAGGTTTCACTGAAAATGGGGCAAATAGTAACCTGTCACATCATGGACAACCAAAACAACACCAGCATTCTTGCAACATGTCATGCATTCAAATAGATTCAACTTTTTTAATTCAAGCATGCATAACATCTTTTGCAAACAATTGAAAATTGAATATCTTGTCAATAACGCATCAGTGATAGTCAAAACAAGATATAATCATGAAAATATAATGACTAAAACCACTGCATACTCAAACTACTAATACATGTTAACATTAAACATAAAGGTAATAAAACATGTAAAGATACTCCCCCAAACCAAAATGAAATGTATCTTTAATGAACATGGTCTATAGGGAACCTGAGATTCTCAAAATAGCAGCCTAACTACTACTGAGCATTATTAAAGACAGAAAAATAGATAAAATAATAGAAAAAACAAAAATAGGGGTGCTGCGCCGCAGTGCACCCATGCCTGGGCCTCGGCGTTCACCCATACCTTGCACCGCGGCGTGACAACCTAAACTGCTAAATTTAGCAGCAAACACAGTTTTGTTGCTGGAATTGGCTCATATGGGTCTCTAGCTGCAACAAAACTTGTTCAAAAAGCTAAATTACAAAATGTACAACACAAACATAATAAAACACGAAATCAACATATTAACCTATTTAATACCTAAAACAAACTTAAAACTTAAAAACAAACAAAAACATAAAACTAACATAACTAACATATTAACCTACTAACATATTAACAAAAACATAATAACACAACTAACAAAACACAACATACTAATATGCTAACATACTTAACATAAACATATTAACATACTACCTATTTATGCACAAAGTAAAGACACGAAATAAACATAAACATGGGGTTCCCTCCCATGAAGGGCCTGAGTTATAGTCCCAGTAGGACATTATCACCAAAATTGAATTGCTGCGGATGAGTAGTCCTCAAGAACTTGATCCAAGGGTTATCCTTTCAAGGAGTCGCGAATTCCCTCAAGGGCCTCGTATGATTGTAATCACCCGGCTTCTTTATTGAAACTAAAACAATAAAATAAAGAAACTGAAATTAACATAGATTATATACAACTTGAATTAGAACTAACCAAACTCGTTGTCAATATTAGCAATATAGAAACTTTATCCCCAGCAACGGCGCCAAAAACTTGATAGGGTCAAACATGTTGCCCATTTGCTAACCACAAGTGCACGGATCGCTCAAGTAATACAGATAGAGAGTAAAAGTTCGTTCCCACAAGGATAATTGTTTACAAAGCTAAGTACCAACCAATAGCTTAATCCATTCTATTCAAGGACATAAAAATAAGAAAGCAATAAACTAAACTAAATTTAATCTACAAAAGAAATAAAGATAAACGGTTAAATTTCAGGGAATCCTTCTTCACCCCCTACATCTACCAATAACATGCAATCCTTCTCATAAACATGAATGCACTAATTAGGTTAGCTTGAGAATCTGATTTAGCTAAAAGCCTATGTCTAGGTCAATCAACCCTGGTTTCAATTGCCCAACTCACTAAGTTTCCTTGAAAGCTAGCGCAACATCTACTCATGAACGATCTATTCTCAATCACACGCTATGCATGGCTAAAAGGTATACTTCTATCTAGTTAGCAAATTAACTTATCCAAGCCAATTGAACTCGTCGAACATGCATCAACTATATCATATCCATATTAACAAATCTCTATGTCTAGTTCATTTGCAATATTAAGATCATGCAATTGATGGCCAACCAACAGCAAGCATTAAGCATAGATTATGATTGAACAATAACCAAACATCCACACAAACTCAGAGAAGAACACATCATTAATATATATAGAAAAGGATCCAAAATATCCCTAAATACAGCTCAGCTATACAATGAACATGAAAACACAAGGAAAATCATATCCAATGAAGATAAGGAAGAGAAGAGAGAAAGGGAAAAGAGAAAATAAACTCATTGATTTGTCTCTGAAGCTTGAATCCTCCTTCATCCTTATTCCTAGCCTCCAATCCACCATCAATAGAGATCTAGCCAAACTAAACTAACCTAAAACTAAGAAAAACTAATAAAACTAAAAATGGAAATGGCTAAAAAATGCCAAGACAGAGAGAAAAATGTGAAAAATCTATTTATAGGCTCAGCTTGCCGCCTTTGCGCCGCAGCCCCTACATACGCGCGCCGCGGCGCCCAAAGGGTCAGTTACATTACGCCACGGCACACCCATCTTCTGGGCCGCAGCACTGAACTTTTGGGTTCAAGTATGGAATGACTGAAATGCCTCTCTGCGCTGCGGCGGGCACAACCTTGCGCCGCGGCGTTGACTGCTGAAATGCAGATTTGGCTTCCTCTTGACCTTTTAGCTCACATGCTCCATATTTAACCTTGTTTGGAGCCCTTCCTAACATAGAGAATACACAAAATCAGTAACATATACAAATCTACTCAATCTCTAATCATTTAAGCACAATTTGCTATAAGACATACAAGAAAGGCTTAGAATCAGAATATGACAAATATAAGCACAAAACCCTCCAAATATGCATTATAAACAAGGACTAAGCATTCAGTTTAGCACAAAGATAGGGCACAAATAACTCCATTTTATGGAGTTATCAAGTATGTACTGCTTTTAATGATCAAACTTGCACTGAAGAGGTTGTTAAGCTTAAATTGTTTCCTTTTTCTTTAAAAGATAAAGCAAAAACTTGGCTTAACACTTTGAAACCAAGATCAATTGGCACATGGCAAGAAATACAAGGTGAGTTTTTAAAGAAATTTTTTTCAATACATAAAACCAATGCTTTGAAAAGACAAATCTAAAATTTTTCCCAAAATTCAAATGAAGCATATTTTCAAAGTTGGGAACGTTTTAAAGATTTGCTGAATTCTTGCTAATATCATGGTTTTGAAAAATGGCGCACTATAAGCTTCTTTTATGAAAGGTTAACACCTGAAACTAAATAATTTGTGAAAACAATGTGCAATGGTGAGTTTCTTGATAAAGAACTTGAAGAAGCTTTAGACTATTTAGGCCATTTGGCTGAAAATTCTCAATCTTGGCATGGTACTAATCCTTCTGAAAATTCAATTAGATCTAACCTTACAAATGCTAGTGAAGGAAAATATCACCTTAGTCAAGAAGAAGATCTAAATGCAAGGTTTGCTAGTTTGGCTAGAAATATTGAAGCTATGGAATCAGAGAAAGTGAAAGAAATCAAATTTGTGCAAAATGAAGAAATTTGTAGCATTTGTGATGAATTAGGATACTCAACAAATAAATGTCCAAAAATTTCTATTTTTAAAGAAGTTGTACATGAGCAAGTAAATGCAATGAATAAATTTAAAAAGCCATTTACTTCTTCTTTTTCAGATTCATACAATCCGGAATGAAGAAATCACTCGAACTTCAGTTGGAGGAATAATAATCAAGCATAATCCATGCAATCACCACCTCTTCAGGCACAATAAGGCTCTCAAAATTCTCAAGGATATTCACCTTTTGTCCCACCATACAGGAATAACCTTAAAGAAACATTGCATGCATTCATAGAAAAGCAAGATGCCATTATTAATCAAAACACTCAAGCCATGATTGACATAAAAGACACTCTTGCTAAACTTTCTTCTGCACTCACCATTCACGAGAAAAGGAAATTTCCTTTTCAACCTCAACCAAATTCCAAAGGTCAATACAATCTAAATGATGGTAATTCAGAAAACTAACAAATAGATCAAGACAAGTCAGTGATAACCTTTAAGAATGGAAAGGTTGTTGAAGAAAGCAAGGAGATAAAAAGCCAAGTGTCCAAAGTGATGAACTCCTTGAGTGTGAATGAGCTAGAGGATGTGGAAAAGAATCAAGATAATAGTGATGCTGAGCTACCCAAAGAACTTGAGGTGACAAAAAGTCTTGTTAAGCCAGAAAATGATGACGAGGGCCACCAGACATACATGATTGACTCAATCATGGATAGGGGAGTTTCTACAACCCATGATTTTGATCCCATTGAGAATTTTCTTGTCAATTCTGAGTTTGATTCTATCAGTAATCCCTCTGATATAGTTGATATTTCTACTATTTTTTATAAAACTCAAGATCATGACACTCAAGCATGGCAACCAAAGTTTAAGGAGTTTCCTAAGAAAGGTTGGAGCATTGCTAATAAAAAAGGTGTTCGTCTTTTAGTTTGTTCTTATAAAATTAATTTGGAAGAAGGTAAATGGTCAGCGATTGAAGCTATAACTTGAGTTGAAGGATCCAGATGTAACAGAGACTTTGGTAGACAATCTTGTCTACCAAAGCTGAGGTAAGTTTTTAGTATTTTATGTTTTTATTGAGTCAGCTTAAGTGCCTCCTAAATTTCAGAGCCTTTGTATGAGGATGTAAATAGTGTCGGCTAACAAAAAAAAATATAAAACAAAAGAACCCAAAAAAAAATTTATTTGCATGCTTGTTTATTTCATTTTATTTTATTTTATTTTATTTTTATTTTTCTCATTGCTAACCATTATCAAGATGTAATTATTCTCTTCTCGTCTAAGCATTTCGGGTATGAGACTTCTCCCCATTACTTTGTTTAATTTTGTCCCAATGTATATTGATGATTATTTCTTCAATCTGGATTTAATTTTTAACATTGAGGACAATATTGTGATCTGGTTGGGGGAAAGGATAGCTGTGTGAATAATTTTGTAAAAAAAAAATAGGAAATGTGTTTGTTAATATGTTTGTCGTGTTTATATATTTGTCAGCAATTTACTAATAGCTAAACCAGTTAAGGATGGCAGAGTAATGAGTAAATTTTGCTCTGGAGGTAATTTTACTCTTGAGACACATTTTAGTTGGGGTAGATAACTAGTTGTGTGGAAGTAGTAATTCAAATTTAGGGAAATTTGCATGATTGAGTAAATTATCTTCCTTCTTAAAAATCACATGCTTGGTTATGGATGTTGAATTGATAGATTGAGAATGATGGATATATGCCTTGTGAGATTTTGAGCCTATCGATGAATGAATTGAACATTTGTACCATTCTTTTCTTTCTTGTATGATTTTTTTCACTCATGGAATTGTTACTCTAGAACTTGCTTTGATTCTTTTTTAGGCCCCATTTTCACATGCATACATAAACATGATTGAGGCATTTTTCTTGAAATAGCTACTTTGACCAAATAACCAACCTTGTATATTTTCCTTTATGTACCCCCTTTGAGCTTATTTGACCATTCCTTGTTTCAAGCTCATAATGTGCCTTAAAAAAATATATTCTTACCTAACCTTATGGAATAAGAGAGCATTGACTTTGTTATTAGTTGAGTTTTTTAATAAATGTGAGGGTGTGTGTGCAAAATATTCCTAAAAAAAGAAAGAAAAAAAAAGAGCTGACCACCGCTGCAATCAAAGAATGCACCTTGTGACATATTCATACCTAGAATGAGAGTGGATGCTTGGAAATAACAGGAAGAGAAGGAAAATGTTCAGGCCTAACAATGAATTCAACCTACCAATTTGGCATTGATCTTCAACAAAACATTAGTCAAATATTAGTCATTGTCCTTTATGAGAAGGAAGCAAACAGAGAAGGAACTAAGAAATCCTTGAGAAATTTAAACTGAATATTCTCAAACATCTTCTCCATTCTAACTGTACCCTAATGCTCTTCTATTCTCTTTGGTATTTAACTAGTCATATCCATATTACTCATCTCCTTTACCATAGCCCTATTACAACCTTGAATAAAGTCCTCTTAATTTTTGTGTGCATGTTATTTTTGAGTAGCGAAGAAGTAGAAGATAAGCAAGCTTATGGTAGTGTAATTTTCATGAATTGAATAGAGTGAAATACTTACCTTTTAAACACTTGAGAGATTGAGAGTGAATTTTGTGAGGATCTATCATTCTTGATTCATTCTTTTCAACTGAAGTTTCATTGCTTGTTGGTTTGAGATGCGAAGAAATGTTACCTCATGAATGTTTTGATCCCTTGAATATCTATTTGCTCTTCTTGATTCATTGAATCCTTTAGAGTTTTTAGCTTTTGAGTCTGTGTCATTTTTCTTTGTTCTCTGGTTTTTGTCTTATGTGTTTTGCCTAGGAGTACAAAAGCTAAGTGTAGCGGAATTTAATAACAATATATTTTATATATTTTATAATCCTCTCACTAGGCTTCTTAAGGTTCAATTAGTTTAAATTAAGTTGGTTTTGACACATTTTATGATATTGGATCTTATTGGATCATTGAAAGAATTATTGCATGAATTAGTCTTAATTTATCTTTTTGGCAGTGTTCAATAAATTGGCTATAACTTGAGTTTCAAATATCTAGTTGATGTGATTCTGGTCTTGTAGGAAATCTAAGACAATTCCCTACAACTTTCATGAATACCTCAAAGGCCAAATCACATGTTTGGATAACTCAAATTGGAGTTGAAGTAAGAACTAGGGTGTTGATCCTGACAGTTTGACCTATGCATACTGTTTATGACATAGCTCGGGTTATAGGATGTCAAATGGGCTGCAATTTTGATAGTTGATAATTAAGATCCAAATTTACAACTTTCATATGAACACTTTTCTATATTCTGAGGTCTACTAGGTCATATTGGGCTTTGAAATCAGAACAGGGGAACTGAAACTGGGCTTGAACAATGTTTAGTAATTGGGTTATATCTCGGGTTATAGTTGGTCTTTGGAGCTAAAATTTTACCAGAAGATAGTTAAGATCTATATCTATAACTTTTATGAAGATCACTTGATGAAAAAATGACGTATTCAATGACTTAAGAATTGAATGATTTCAGAGATAAAGAATCTCCATAATTTTTCACTCATCAAAAGTCATTTGACATTTTCCACTCATTCGCCCACTCATCCACTCACTCATTAATCAGCCCCCTTGTCATTTTGTATCTCTAATCCTCTATAAAAGGCACCATTGGCTACTCATTTAAGAGTCTTGGTCTAGAGGCTAAGATCATCTGTTGTATTATTTATTTATCTTGTTGTAGTTTTTTTTTGTTCTAAATTGAAGTTATGTTCTTCTTCTTCTTCTTCTTCTTCTCTCTTTCTTTCTTCTTGTTTATGAGTAACTAATTTTCATCTTGCTTGAGTGAAAGGGTGAAGCTCTTAGTAATGAAATAAGGTTAGATTAATCTCATTCTTGTACTTAAATGATATATTATCAAGTGGTCATTATATTTGTTGTATTTTGTTTCCAATCAATTTAGAAACCCTCCTTGTAAAGTGGAGTTCTTGATTTGTTGTAGACAAGAGATTGGCACAATGAATGCTTGAACCCATTTACAAGTGTTGGTGTTAGAAACTCTCCTTATAAAGTGGAGCTCTTGATTTGTTGTAGACAAGATATTGACACAATGAATGCTTGAACTCATTTATAAGTGTTGGCATTAGTGGATAATTAAAGGAACTATAATATAACTAATATAAATTTTAAAGAACTTTGAATGTTATATTTTTCGATTGGAACCTCCGTTATGTGTGGATTCTAATTGAGTTATAAAATAATTAATCTTATCCTTAATTTATTTACCAAGAATGGATCTCCTAGCCCAAGCAATTCTTTTTTACTTGTGAACAATTTTATTTATCATATTTATTTTTGTGACAAATCTTTTCCTTACCTCAATAAATTTTTCTTCATTAATTCCCTGTGCATTGACCTCGGACTCCCGAGAATTTATTACTTGAGACAACCTGCACTTGGGTTTGCAAGTAATAAAATTCACATCACATGGACCTTAAATTCCATGGTTTATGTTAAACATTCTCGTGCGTCTCTCCTGCTCAACCGATAGTAACAGGTGAAGAAATTTAACAATAGACACGAACGCAGTAGGCAAAGGTTCGATAATACTATATCCAAGCCTCGAATAGTGCTTCCCAAAAACCTTGTGCACCTGTCAGACCTGTTACCAAGTGGCTTCCAGTACTCAAGAGGGGGGGTGAATTGAGTATAAAATTTTTTCGCAAACCTTTTAAATAAAATATAAATATTAAAACTTAATAAATAAATGCACAGAAGGAATGAGACGAAGAGAAGAACAGCAGAAAATAAATGTGCGATAAAATAAATTGCATATAATAAACAAATAAAAAGAAGAAGAGCAGGCACGATATTTATCCTGGTTCGACCACTAACCCACTTGTGGTCTACGTCCAGTCCTCAAAAGCTGAGATTTTTCTCTAAGTATACAAGCTTCAATAGGTGCTTGCTACCGTTACAAAATATAGCACTTTTCACACACAGGGACACTCTACCCTTGTGCTAAAGTCTCAGTCTGCTAGGATACCTCACCCTTATACAAACCTTGAGGGATACCTCACCCTCGATACAGAATATCAGAAAATAGATGAAGAGAAACTCTCACACAGAGCAAGTAATACAAATTGAGGTGCTAATGGAGCTCTCACAGAAATATCTCAAAGTTTTTAATTAAGAAGAGCATAGAAAATAGTTTTCACAAAACAAAGTAATCAGAAAATATATCAGAGTTATGGGTAAAGAAAAACGTGACCCAAGCTTGCTATTTATAGGGAAAAACGCGGAGATAGCCGTTTAGGTATAATTAATAGCATTTAAAACAAATTAACCGAATTCAAAGCTTTTGAAAGTTTCCATATCAGACTCCGTATTCAAACGTGTTTATTCGAATAACTAAACAGGTTATTCGAATAATACTATTCCTGAAACTAATTTAAAAGCTCGTCTGAAATGGGTTATTCGAATAACCAATGTGTTATTCGAATAACTCTATTAAAACCAGAGTTCTGAAAGACGAAGGGTTATTCGAATAACAGCTAACCTATTCGAATAGCACAGTTTAAAAGAAGTTCGGACAAACAGGTTTATTCGAATAACGTATGAGTTATTCAAATAACTCACTTAAAACATAGTTCTGAAAAACTTCATTTATTCGAATAAAGGATGGTTATTCGAATAGCCACTTAAAAAAAATAGAGTTCTGGAAAACCTTAGTTATTCGAATAACGGGATAGTTATTCGAATAGCCACTTTAAGAAACAGATCCTTGTGAAGGCATTTATTCGAATAGGCTAAGCTCTATTTGAATAACTCAGTTCAAAAACCATTTTGACAAAGATGTTTTCAAAGATACTAAGTTTAAAAACAAGTTTTATCTTTTCTTTCAAAAACAAAGAGATATCAAAGTGAGCTCCGTACAATAGATCCTAAGTCCTAATGCTAATCAAATATAAACTTGGACTTGGTCTAATTATCATCTTTATTTATTCTTCACGTTTGTTATCATCAAAACAAGTCTTCAAAGGTATGCATCAAAACACATTCTCCCCCTTTTTGATGATGACAAACTATCAATGAGACTATCAATGAGAAAAATGTTAGTGCATATAATTGAAATTCACAAAGAGGTATAAAAGCTTACTCCCCCTCTTTAATTATAAGAGGTAATATATATCAGATATGTGCGCAGCTCCCCCTTTCAATTTGAATCCAATCTCATTTCAAATTTACCTGTCTTTTCTCAATTAAAGTTAAATGATCAACTATTTATCCCCCTTTTGTCATGAGCAAAAAGGAGGGGTAAGTCCCATAAACATATATAAGAATGCATAAAAGGAAATGTACTTATAGCAATAAATCAACAGGAAATTTTATTTATGCATTAATAACAAAGAGAGTCAATTACACAAGCCAGAAATAAATAACATGAAGCCAAAAATAGATAGCCTAAGAACTAAAGTTCCTAGAAGTAAGTATCCGGAGGTGGTGGTGAATAAGCTGGTGCAGGAGCAGGTGAAGCAGATCGGAGGGCAGCAACCTCACGTTCAACGCCTTCTATTCTATCAAACAGAATAGAGAAGGTATGTTCCATGTAAGCTCAGTTATCTTGCAAGGTAGCCATGATCTATTCCAAAGTTACAAAGAAAGGGGGGGTAGCGGTACATCGGCAGAGCAGCAGGGGCGTCAGCAGGGGCATCAGCAGGGTCAAGCTCATCCTCAGTGACCTCATCTGGGTACACCCAGCCTTCATCGGTTTGGATCATCTTCATTTTCTGTAAGGTGTGAGCGCCAAAGACGTTGTGGCTAGTCAGACCAATGGCTCGCTCAGTCTCCAAGACCTGAGGATACTTGCTCAGCAAAGAAGTGACAAGAATGCCATAAGGCAAGTCAGATTTCTCCTTGCCCTTGGCCCTCATCATGTGCCTCATGATGAACACAGCGCCGATTGATCGATGGCCATTCTTCGAGAAACCACGGCAGATGAAGACATCTTCCTCGCTGAGGTAGGCGTAGTTACCACCGCGAGGAGCCGGGATGTGAGCGAAGGCGTAATGCAGAAGCCTATCTTGGCTCTTCAGCATTCCACCCTTGAGACCCTTGTCGCGAGGGCTAGACCGGGCTTCAAAGCAGGTCTTCAACTGCCTGAAGCTTGTTAAAATCTTCAAGGAAGGGCGTGTCACCATCTTCAACAAGGGCGCCAGAGAACTGTAGCTCGAACAGAGTCAACCAGTCCAGCAGTGTGATCACAATGTTCTGATCACATACCTCAGAGAGAAGATTCTGGCCGTCAAAAGCCAGATTACAGAAGAACATCTTCACCAGAGTTGGATAGATGGTGGCCCGGTGAGAGCAAAGCAGAAGAACTCCCTGGTTTTGCAGTAGGGTCAAAAAGTCGAAGCTGCGATGATGCTAGAAGAAAGAGAGGTCTAAGTACTTAGGTTGAACCAAGTTTCACTCCCAGAAGTGCGAGATGAAGCGTGCATGATGCTCTTCATTGGAGGAGAGCCTTCTCAGATCAAGAGGGTTGGAGCATAGAGCATTCTTCGTGCGTGGACACTTGCTGGAGGAGGAGGCCATGGTGGAAGAAGGTGAGAGAGAGTGAAAACGTAGGGGTGAAAAGGTTTTGGGAGGCAGGAGCAAAGAAGGCTTGAAGAGCAGAGAAGATGGAGAGTGAAAAAATGTTTTGGGCGCGCAGGGGTTATTTAAAGAAAACCCGTGTTTATTTGAATAACTATGGGTTTATTCGAATAAACCGTGCTGGAAAGCTGAAAGGACAGGCGCGCAGGAAACTGAAAAGGTGTTACAGCTAGGGTTTATTTGAATAAGGGGGTATTTTATTCGAATAGACCAACTAGGAAAGCCAAGCATTTTGGCTAGATGACATGGTTTATTCAAATAACTATGGGAGTTATTCAAATAGACTGAGGCCAATCAGTCAACACTGATAGAAACAGGTTCAGGTTATTCGAATAACTTGA
Source organism: Ormosia semicastrata (assembly GCA_029884595.1). NCBI lineage: Eukaryota > Viridiplantae > Streptophyta > Magnoliopsida > Fabales > Fabaceae > Ormosia > Ormosia semicastrata. Next base: position 7,100,188 of record JAQQTO010000029.1, read on the forward strand.
GGATTATTCGAATAAGTAGAAGGCAGAAAAAAACACTGATAAATGAAGGCTTCTAGTTATTCGAATAGGGAGGGTGTTATTCGAATATACAGAGGCCAAGAACAGAACCTGATAAAACAAGGATTCAGGTTATTCGAATAAAAAGGGACCTATTCGAATAGACAGAGTAGAAAAACAAACAGGATTTAACAGAGGAATCAGTTTATTTGAATAAACTGAGGTTCTATTCGAATAAAAATGATGTTCAACACACATTTTTAACAGGCAGTAATGAGGTTTATTCGAATAAAGGTTTGTTTATTCGAATAAATCTAACAAAGAAGCACAGAAAAACATACGTTCATGAAATTTAAAGCATATATCCATGTGATAATATTCAGCAAAAAAATCATGCAATTATGTGTTGGATTGATCAATTATGCCTAATTCTCCTTGAATATAAAAGAATGCTTCTTTTGCTAAGGGTTTAGTGAAGATATCTGCAAGTTGCTTAGATGTTTCAACAAACTCAAGAATGCAATCCCTTTTTGTACATGATCTCGATAAAGTGATGTCTTATCTCTATATGCTTTGTTCTAGAATGCGGTATGGGATTCTTAGAGATATTTATTGCACTAGTGTTATCATATCTTATTGGGATATGATCAAGCTGAAGACCGTAGTCTAAAAGTTGTTGCTTCATCCAAAGGATTTGAGCGCAACAACTCCCGACTACAACATATTCAGCTTCAGCGGTAGACAAAGTCACACTATTTTGTTTCTTACTATGCCAAGAAATTAACGAACTACCAAGCAAGTGGCATGTCTCACTAGTACTTTTTCTGTCCAATTTGCACCTAGTAAAATCAGAGTCAGAATAGTCTATTAGGTTACAAGAGGCACCCTTAGGGTACCACAAGCCCATTTGTGAAGTGCCTACTAGGTATTTCATTATTCGTTTAACAGCACTTAAGTGAGATTCCTTAGGGTTTGCCTGATATCTAGCACACATGCATACACTAAACATTATATCTGGCCTACTAGTAGTAAGATAAAGGAGAGATCCAATCATACCTCTATATTTCGTTATTTCTACTGATTTACCTCATTCATCTTTGTCCAAGTAGTAAGAAGTGCCCATCGGAGTGGCCATGTGTTTGGCGTTTTCCATTTCGAATCTCTTGAGCAATTCCTTGCAGTATTTGGTTTGGCTTATGAAAGTCCCTTCATTCGTTTGTTTGATTTGAAGTCCGAGAAAGAAATTCAATTCTCCCATCATCGACATTTCAAATTCATTCTGCATAGACTTAGCAAATTCTTTGCACAGGGATTCATTAGTAGCACCGAAGATAATATCATCCACATATATTTACACAAGAAGAATGTCATGCTTTTTATTTTTAATAAAGAGGGTAGTGTCGACTTTTCGTCTTGAAAAATCATTTTCTAAAAGGAACTTACTCAACCTTTCATACCAAGCTCTAGGAGCTTGCTTTAAACCATATAAAGCCTTTTTAAGTTTAAAAACATGGTTGGGTAGTTCATGATTTTCAAAACCCGGAGGTTGTTCAACGTATACCTCCTCTTGAATAAAACCATTTAGAAAAGCACTTTTGACATCCATTTGATATAATTTGAAATCCATGATGCAAGCATAAGCAAGTAACATTCTTATAGCTTCTAATCTAGCTACAGGTGCATAGGTTTCTTCATAATCTATTCCTTCTTCTTGATTATACCCTTTAGCAACCAATCTAGCTTTGTTTCTAGTTATTAAACCATTTTCATCAAGTTTGTTTCTAAAAACCCATTTAGTTCCAATTATAGGGTGATTATTAGGTCTAGCAACTAATTCCCAAACTTGATTCCTTTCAAACTGATTTAATTCCTCATGCATAGCTAAAATCCAATGTTCATCATCAAAAGCTTCAATTAAATCCTTAGGTTCAATTTGAGAAACAAACGCTAGGTGATTACAAGTATTTCTAAGTGAGTTACGAGTACTTACACCTTTAGATACATCACCAATAATCTGATCAAGGGAGTGATATTTTGAAGTTCGCCATTCTTTGGGAAGTTCCAAAGCTTGCGAATCTTCTTATCTTTGTTTTTCCTCTTGCTCCTTGATTTCTTTTTCTTTGCTATCCAAATGAGTTTCCGCTAAGATCTCTGCAACATCATCAACAACAAGATCCTTTCTCGATCCATTTGGGTCAGTTTCATCAAATGCAACATGTATAGATTCTTCAATAGTCATAGTTCTTTTATTATATATGCGAAAAGCTTTACTATGATTTGAATAGCCAAGAAATATACCTTCATCAGACTTAGCATCAAACTTGCCTAAATTATCTTTTCCATTGTTTAAAATAAAACATTTGCAACCAAAAACATGAAAGTGAGAGACATTTGGCTTTCTTCCCTTATACAACTCATATGGGGTTTTCTTTAAAATAGGCCTTATAAGGGCCCGGTTCATTATATAACAAGCTATACTTACCACATCAGCCCAAAAGTATTTAGGAAGAGTAGCCTCATTAAGCATAGTTCTCGCCATTTCTTCTAAAGAACGGTTTTTCCTTTCTACAACTCCATTTTGTTGCGGAATTCTAGGGGCAGAGAAATTATGATTAATGTCATGTTCATCACAGTAATTTTCAAAAACATTGTTTTCAAATTCGCCACCGTGATCACTTCTTATAGAAGAGATTTGAAAACCTTTTTCAGTTTGAATAACTTTGGCAAGTCTTTTAAAAGCTAGAAATGCATCATTTTTATTTGCAAGAAATAAAGTCCATGTAAACCTAGAAAAATCATCCACAATCACTAAAGCATAGTAATTTCCACCAAAGCTCATAGTTCTAGAAGGTCCAAACAGATCTATGTGCAAAAGTTGTAAAGGTCTAGTAGTTGAAACTATATTTTTTGTTTTAAAAGAGACCTTTATTTGTTTACCCTTTTGACATGCATCACATAATTTATCTTTTATAAAATTAAGCTTGGGTAGTCCAATTACTAGCTCTTTAGAGACCAACTTCTTTAAGTGGTCCATGTGAATGTGTGCAATTCTCCTATGTCATAGCCATGAATCATCATTCTTACTTAAAAGGCATTTCGCATCATTTGAAGATACATCATCAAGACTAATCATATAGATGTTGTTTACTCTATGACCAATGAATTTAACATGCTTATCATCTTTATCTTCAATTATGCAACAGTTTGAATCAAATATAACTTTATTTCCTTTATCACATAATTGGCTAATACTAAGCAAGTTATGTTTCAAGCCTTCAACAAGCAACACATTTTCAGTGGAGGAGTTAGGGTTCTTACTGACTTTGCCGATTCCAAGGATTTTTCCTTTGTTATTATCGCCATAAGTGACGTGTCCATGATTCTTAGGAATAAGCACGATGAATTTTGAATCGTCCCCGGTCATGTGCTTGGAACAGCCACTATCAAGATACCAATTTGAACTCCTAGCTTTCAAGCACACCTACAAAACAAGTTTAGTTTTTAACTTTTGGTACCCAAACTTTCTTGGGTCCTTGTGTGTCAGTTTTGGGTATAGTACCATTGGGAACCCAAACCATTTTTGTTCCAACTTTTGTATTTATGTTTTTCCTTGCATTACATGTTGAAGCACTGTGTCCTTTTCTTTCACAGTAAAAACATTTAATAAAAGGACTACTTGAGACACTAGAATGCACAAAGAAATTTTTATAGAGTTTTTGTTGATTTTTCGGGTTATAACCTATCCCGGCTTTTTGAAAAATCACTATTTGTCTTCCTAACAAAATATTTAAGTTATCCCTTATAAAGGTGAATTTTGAAAGAGTGTTCTTTAAGTCTTCAATTTCTTTTTCAAGCATATGACATGAAGAACAAGATGAAGAAGTAGAAGCATGTGGAGAATGATTTGTGCATGCATCAATGATTCCCAGAGTTTTATTTTCAATTTTCAATTCTTCTATTTCTTTATTTAAAACAAGAGTTTGATTTTCTAAAGAAGAAATTGTTTTCTTAGAAGAAGAAACAATTTTTGTCAATTTTAACGATTCTTCATGTAATTCTTCAAAAGCGTCTTATAACTCATCGTAAGTAGATAATAAAGTCGTATTAGAACTTACCTCATTTTCGCTTTCTTCTTCTTCTCCTTTTGCCATAAGACATAGTTGAGCTTCCTCGCTATCTGAGCTGTCAGTTGAATCCATGTCGTTCTCATCCCATGCTATATAGGCTTTTCTTCCTTTCCTTTCCTTGAAGGGATTCTTTTCAAATTTCTCCTTCTTCTTTTGGTAAACTGGACACTCCATTTTCATGTGACTAGGTTTGCCACATTCATAGCAAGTTAGAGTCGATAAAGTTCCTTCGCCTTTGTAGTGAGTCTTTTTCGGAGGGAAGGGAGGTTTTCTTTGCGTTCCCTTTTTCCTGAGAAATTTACCAAACCTTTTAACCAACAAACTCAGATTTTCTTCACTTACCTCGATGTTCTCTGAGCTTTCTTCATTTTCTTCATCATCATTGTCGAATGTTGATGAAGTGGCTTTGAGCGCTATCCCCTTTTTCTTTTTATCGTTCTCTTCGCTTTGGCTTAATCTGCTCAGTTCTAATTTGTGCTCATGAAGTTTTCCAAAGAGGGTAGCTAAAGTCATTGTGGACAAATCCCTTGATTCTGATATGGCTGTTACTTTGGGTTGCCAAATCCTGCTAAGACATCTCAAAACTTTGTTAATCAAATATTTGTTAGAAAAACTTTTGCCTAAAGATGCAAGATGATTAACTATGAGGGTGAACCTCTTTTACATTTCCTGAATGCTTTCTCCTTGGTTCATTCTGAATAATTCATATTCACGAGTTAGAGAATTTATTCTCGACCTCTTAACTTCACTAGTACCCTCATGGGTAACTTGTAAAGTATCCCACATTTTTTTAGCAATTTTGCAATTTGAAATTCTAAAAAACTCATCATATCCCAAAGTAGTAGTAATAATATTTTTGGCTTTTAAATTAAATTGAACTTTTCTTTTGTCTTCATTAGACCATTTATTTCGTGGTGTTTCGGTCCTTACGCCATCGACCTCATGTATGGGTATAAAAGCGCCGTTTTCGACAGCATCCCAAACATCTAGATCAATAGCTTCGATGAATATTTTCATTCTTTCCTTCCAATATGCGTAACCATCCCCATTAAAAAAGGGTGGTCGATTTATGGAAGATCCTTTTGAAAAACCATTTGAAGAAGCCATATTCTCTTGAAGCTGCTAAGCTCTTTATACAAGAGTCTAGCTCTGATACCACTTGTTACCAAGTGGCTTCCAGTACTCAAGAGGAGGGGGTGAATTGAGTATAAAACTTTTTTGCAAACCTTTTAAATAAAATATAAATATTAAAACTTAATAAATAAATGCACAGAAGGAATAAGACGAAGAGAAGAACAGCAGAAAATAAATGTGCGATAAAATAAATTGCATATAATAAAGAGATAAAGAGAAGAAGAGCAAGCACGATATTTATCCTGGTTCGACCACCAACCCACTTGTGGTCTACTTCCAGTCCTCAAAAGCTGAGATTTTTCACTAAGTATATAAGCTTCAATAGGTGCTTGCTACCGTTACAAAATAGAGCACTTTTCACACACAGGGACACTCTACCCTTGTGCTAAAGTCTCAGCCTGCAGGGATACCTCACCCTTATACAAACCTTGAGGGATACCTCACCCTCGATACAGAATATCAGAAAATAGATGAAGAGAAACTCTCACACAGAGTAAGTAATACAAATTGAGGTGCTAATGGAGCTCTCACAGAAATATCTTAAAGTTTTTAATCAAGAAGAGCGTAGAAAATAGTTTTCACAAAACAGAGTAATCAGAAAATATATCAGAGTTATGGGCAAAGAAAAACGTGACCCAAGCTTACTATTTATAGGGAAAAATGCGGAGATAGCCGTTTAGGTATAATTACTAGCATTTAAAACAAATTAACCGAATTCAAAGCTTTTGAAAGTTTCCATATCAGACTCTGTATTCAAACGTGTTTATTCGAATAACTAAATAGGTTATTCAAATAATATTGTTCCTGAAACTAATTTAAAAGCTTGTCTGAAATGGGTTATTCGAATAACCAATGTGTTATTTGAATAACTCTGTCAAAACCAGAGTTCTGAAAGACGAAGGGTTATTCGAATAACAGCTAACCTATTCGAATAACATAGTTTAAAAGAAGTTCAGACAAACAGGTTTATTCGAATAACGTATGAGTTATTCGAATAACTCACTTAAAACATAGTTCTGAAAAACTTCATTTATTCGAATAAAGGATGGTTATTCGAATAGCCACTTAAAAAAAAATAGAGTTCTGGAAAACCTTAGTTATTCGAATAACGGGATAGTTATTCGAATAACCACTTTAAGAAACAGATCCTTGTGAAGGCATTTATTCGAATAGGCTAAGCTCTATTCGAATAACTCAGTTCAAAAACCGTTTTGACAAAGATGTTTTCAAAGATACTGAGTTTAAAAACAAGTTTTATCTTTTCTTTCAAAAACAAAGAGATATCAAAGTGAGCTCCCTACAATAGATCCTAAGTCCTAATGCTAATCAAATATAAACTTGGACTTGATCTAATTATCATCTTCATTTATTCTTCACGTTTGTTATCATCAAAACAAGTCTTCAAAGGTATGCATCAAAACACAAAACCCTTTTTAGGGAGGAAAAATATGTCTCTATCTCCCCCTTAGGTCTTGGTTTAGGTGAATTTATAGGGATCAACCTAATAACAATCATCTCCATTTTTTTGCTAATCATGCCAATGTGATTTATTAATTAACCAACCATAACTCCTTGATTTTATTTCTGTCATTTTTAAGCCTTCTATTTATTTTAGGAAGACTGAAATCATACATACTGCCAAATTTCCATTTAGTTGCATTCTTCCTATCTTCCTTCCTTTTTTTTAAAAAAAAAAAAATGGGCCTTGTGTACTGCTAATGTGTCAAGGAAATTAAGACCAAGAATTGACAATAAGTGAGAATGGATTTTGGTTGGTTAGTTAGCTACTTTAATTTTTCAAATTTTCCTTTTCCTCTATTTTTCCTCCTAATTTTTCATATTTTCAATTTTTTAAAGTTTTAGAATTTAGAATTTCTTTTGATTTTTTATTTCTTTCAATAAAAATAAAAATGACTTAGTCAAAATTGTTTTTAGTAGTGGGTACTGAGGTTTACTTGAGTAGATGCATATGGGTGTTTTCCTCCTTGAGCAACAGCGAAGTGTGTTGAAACAAGGGTGATTGGTACTTGCAAAGACACTTAAATGCTTAAGTCAGGCTGTGCACAAGTAGCATTTAAGCAAAAGAGCAATAGTTACATGTTGAAGGTGACTGAGCCAGATATTTATAGATAGTGAATAAGAAAACGCATTCTTTTAATTGTTGTTGAGGATTCTTATAAAATCGGAATGTCGATATTGCAGTTATGAGAAGTCAATGGCAGTTATGGGTGCTATAATTTCGCAAGATCGCAATTGGCAATTACGGATAATCTTAGGATTCATTCACTGCGTAAATCTCGCGATAATGTTACTGCTACCCAATTCCATGAACCAACATCCATTGTGTTAGGATTTCAACAATGCGCCACGAGTGAATTCCCACTGGGGTGTCAACTGCGGACTTCAACTAGATGTGTGTCGTGTCCCAGATCACAGTCCAGAACAATTGCCTTCATCCTAGTGCTTAGATGGGACAATTGAGTGTCAAGGTATTCAAGTTTGATAGGAACACACGACACGCAAATGGACAAAAGGCTGAGGTCCGTGATGTATCATAGTATGCCCCCGAGGTTAATGAGTAAGGTTGGGATCCAAGTTGGACTGCACTACTTACGTCATCATTCTGCTATCCCGAGTATGTCATAGGTTGCCCACAAGTGTAGTTCGCGGAGTCTGTTGAGTGTTTCCTGAAGAGGGTTAGGATGTTATTTATCTCAAGGGTTTGATGTCATCTTAGCAGCCTTTACTTTGTGGTTTGTAGCAGCCTGTGCTTGGTTAAGAATCGTTGCTTTGAATTTATTGGGAACTAAAATTGCTTTAATGAGGATAGTAGTTTTCTGCCCTATTTCCCAACTGCCTGCTACAACGTGACCAATCATAAGGGCGGAACAATTAAACATGGCTTCAAACGTGCAGTTGGTTTGACTTTTTGGAATCCAATCAAAACACATTATTCCCTCTATAAATAGGGAATGTTTATGGTGGAGTTATCACTTGTTTCTTTCATTTTCTAGTTATGCTCGAGAGTGGGCCTTTTCTATAGAATGATCTCTGTTTAACTTCTTGTGGGCGTGTTGAGAGCTATGTCTCTTTCTAAAATCATTTTCTATTTCTTTTCCAAATTCTTAAAGGTGTTCCCTTTATCCCTACATGTTTTTCTGGTGGAGGCGTTTCTCTCCAAGCACAATGGCGCAGTGAAGGTCAAGTAACTGCTCTGTAAGGCTTAGTCAACACATCTCCAAGCAGTAAAAGCCTCTCTTTCTAGCCATATGCAAGAGTGTGTAACCTTCATGCGCTTGTCAAGAGGATTCATTGTTTCTACTATAACCACTATGAGGTATGGAGGGGTTTCACCGCTCTCCCTCCTCTGCCCTTTTGACTATTATCGAAGGCACTAGTTGTGCCTTAGGTACGCAGGTGTGTAGCTGGATGCGTGGGATTGTGAAGCCTTCTACTCATGTTTCTCAAGAGAGAGGAGATGGGTGCTCATATTTTAAGGAATTGTTGAGGTGGTTGTGGTCAGTGTGTGATCATCATCATCATCTCTGCAGGCTACATTCTTGGCTTCCTTTCAGTGGCTGCTCTTGGATAAGCATAGCTTATAGATCCTTCTTATAAAGTTGATAATGTATGGAATGTGAATAATAAAATGTTTCCTTTTTGGAATGTTTCTATTTTTCATTATCTGCCCCCTTCACCGAGATGAGTCCAAAGCTTATCATGTAAAAATATGATTAACCTCATCATGTTGCTCCTAGCTTGGTACTTAGCTAACATAGCTAAGTATCAAGGTACGGGATCTATGCCCCACATAAAGTCGAGGTCTGTGATTCCCTCAAGGGATCAAGAGCTTTGATTGTGAGGTGCTAATGTGACTAAATCATTTGACACTAGTAGACGCACTGGACCACGTGTTAGGTGATTAGAGGTGGACATTTTGGTGTGAACCCGGGGTCCGTAGTATAAATGATGTGTGTGAAACAACATCATGTTTTGTTCTTATTTTGCATGCATTCTTGAGCATTTTAGGCATTTTAATTTTCCTTTTTGGTTTTTTTTTCTCTTAGTTCAGATAACTACGGTGTTTGTGGTGTTATTGTGCAGGATTGGTGCTAAATTGGCCTTGGAATGAATGGAATGCTCGCATGTTTGAAGTTGGAGCTTAATGGATAGCAATAAAGGTGCAAAAAGGCCATTCCAGAGAGATCAATGGCCTGCCCGTGGATCAAACCACGGCCATGGATTGAGGGACAACTTAAAGAAGGAAAAGAGAAATTCAGCGAGTTCCATGGCCAGGTCGTGGTACCATCCACGGCTGTGGATCGCAGTGCGCAGCAGTTTTTATGTTTTTCTTTTTATTTCTTTTGGGGGTGTTTTAGCCAATTAAAACCCTAGGGTTATAAATAGAGGTTCTGAATACAATGAGGGGGTTCTAATTTGGTTTTGGAGGAGGCACATTGGAGGCTTTGGTTCTTGATCTTTCTTCCCTTTCTCTCTTGGATTAGGGGTTTGGATGTTTAAGAACATGTTTTCTGATTTCTTCTTCTCTATGTCTGAGTAGTTTCCTTTGTTTCTAGGATTGGGCAATGCCCTTTGATACATTGATAATGATTAATTGACGTTGTTTCCCCTTTTATTGATCTTGATTGTTCATTAATTCAATTCTTATTGCTCTTATTCATGTGAATTTGCTGGCCACTTATTTGCATCTCATAGGCATTTAGGAACATACTGAGAGGTGAACCTAGGTGTTGGAACCATAAGAATTGAACTTAAGGTCTAAATCACGAGAGTAGTTTTAGCTTTTCGAGGATTCAATGAATTACCACAAAGCGTAATGGGTTCAATTTAAATTCAATTACCACAAGAGTAGGAATTGGTTTAATTGGGCACGGATCTTGTATCTTGAGAAAGAACATTAACTAATTTAGGGTAATTCACCTTCAATTGAATTTCAGATTTAATAAAAGAGTTGTCAATTAGGATTTATCTTGTATCATTGTGGTATCCCAATCTTGGAAGCTTTCTTGAATCTGAATACCATTCTTGATTACTTGCTATTTTTGTTCTGAATTCTGTTTTCTTGATTTTTATTTAATTCTTTTGTTACTACGTTCTTCTTAATAAACAATCATATTCCTTTTTGTTTAATCTAATTGAATTAATTAATTAATTAGTATTCATAGACACAGTCCCTGTGGATTCGATCTTTTTATTACTTGACGACAAAATCGTACACTTGCGGATTTCAAGCATCAAGTTTTTTGGCGCCGTTCTTAGGGTTGTGTTTTTCTTGAATATTAATTTAATTTTTAATTTAATTATTTTAAACCTTTTTCTTTATATTTGGTTCTTACGTTCTTGATTTCTCTTTGACTCTCTGCAGGTAATTTCTCTTGTTTATGCAAAGTACTAGACGTTCTGGGATTCTCATTGAAGCAGATCCTGAAATTGAAAGGACTTTACGTAGAAGGAGAAGACAACAAAGGCACAGAGTAAGAGAAATATTTGAACCAACACTTGTCATGGCAGCAGCTGAAGATAATAAATCGTTAAAAGAGTATGCAGTCCCTAATGCTCGGGGTTTGCGATCTGAGATTGTTCGGTCAGACATTGAAGCTAGGCACTTCACCATACCTCTTGCCCTACTTTCTATGATAAGGCAGAACCAGTTTGGAGGATTACCGTCAGAGGATCCTAATGATCATGCGGATATGTTCTTGGAGTTCTGTGAGACCCTCATGATCGAAGGCGCCTCTGTTGATGCTATTCGTCTCCGCTTGTTTCCTCTATCATTGAGCGATAGAGCTAGAGCTTGGTTGAAGTCCGTTCCGGCTGAGACGATAACTACTTGGGACTAATTGGAGCAAGCCTTTTTGGACAAATTCTTTCCATCTTCCAAGACTGCTCACCTAAGGACCCAAATCACAAGCTTTGTTCAGAAAGATGGCGAGTCATTGTCAGAAGCTTGGGATAGATATAAGGCTTTGTTGGAAGCCTGCCCACACCACAGGTTAGAGAAGTGGTTGATCGTCCATACCTTCTACAATGGTTTACAATATTCTTCGAAGGTGTCTCTTAACTGCACAGCTGGTGGAGCTCTGATGAATAGAAGGCTCACAGAGGCTTATGAGATAATTAAGAGTGTAGCTTTAAATCATCACCAATGGGCCAATGAAAGAGGGCATAACCCGAGAAAGCTCTCAGGAGGTAAGTTTGAGGTAAATGGTGTTAATTTAATTATGTCAAAGTTTGATTCTTTGAATAAACGTTTTGACATGCTTGAGAAAGCTCATGTTAATGCCATAGGTGCCTCTAACAATTTTTGTAAGATTTGTGGAGCACAGGGACATATTGGTGCTGAATACCAAGTTGGAATGGGTTCCTCACATGGTGCACTGGTGGAGCAAGTGGAATCATGCCACAATTTCCATGACTTTAACCAAAAGGGGAGGAATGATCCATATTCCCAAACTTACAACTCCGGTTGGAGGTCACATCCTAACTTCTCTTACCGGAATAATCAGTACCAAGCTGGGCAAGGTAATGTTAACCATCTTCTGGAGTTCCACAGGTACAGAAATCTAGACTTAAGTCTCTTCTAGAGAATTTTGTTGAGAGCCAGTCTAAGTAGAATGAGGAGTTTAGGCACCATGGGCAAGTTGTGACTGAGGCAATTAAAGAGTTGTCAGCTAAGGTTGACAATTTAGCCATTCATAATAAGATGTTGGAAACCCAGATTGCCCAATAAGCAAGCACTTCTCTTAAGCAGCAAGGTAAGTTTCCTGGTCAACCTGAAGTCAACCCAGGCAATGAACATTGTAAGGCTGTGAGTTTGAGGAGTGGAGAGAGGTTAGAGGATCCTAGGGTAATGGGGAGAGTAACAAAGATGTGGGGAATGAGGAAAAAGAGACTAAGGCACAATCCTTAGAAGAGGAGGAAATCACTGAGAATGTGTCTAAGTATGTACCCCCTGAACCTTACCAACCCCCGGTTCCTTTCCCTCAAAGATTAGCTAAGGCCAAGTTAAACAGGCAGTTTGGGAAGTTCCTAGAGGTCCTAAAGAAATTGTACATTAATGTACCCTTCACTGAGGTGTTAAAACAAATGCCTACCTATGCTAAGTTTCTTAAGGACATCTTGTCTAATAAGAGAAAGCTTGAAGAATTTGAGACAGTAGTTTTAACTAAGGAGTGTAGTGCCTTAATTCAGAATAAATTGCCTCCTAAGCTAAAAGATCCAGGTAGCTTCTCTATTCCCTGTTTGATTGGTAACACTAGTTTTGATAAAGTTTTGTGTTATTTGGGGGCTAGTGTCAGTCTTATGCCCCTTTCTGTGTGTAAGAAGTTGGAAGTGGGTGAGTTAAAACCTACAACTATCTCCCTTCAATTGGCGAATCGGTCAGTCAAGTACCCCGTAGACATCTTGGAGGATGTTCCTATTAAGGTTGGTAAGTTTTATATGCCGGTGGATTTTGTTGTGCTTGACATGGAAGCTGATGCTACAATGCCGATCATACTTGGGCGTCCATTCCTTGCCACTGGAAGGGCGATCATTGATGTCCATGAAGGAAAATTGACTTTGCGATTGAATGATGAGGAAGTAGTTTTTGATGTTTTTAAATCTGAAAATAATTCTAATTCCTTAAATTCATGTAATCGCATTGATGCTACTAAAGTTGTGGATAGTGTTGTGCTTTCAGGTATACAGGAATCAGTGACTGATGCTATGCCCTGCAAGGAAGGACCTAAGAAGCAGAGTGACAAGTGTGTCGAGAAGCGTGAATTTAAACTCGGGGATAGAGTTCTTGTTAATAACTCGCTTCTACGTTTCTATCCTAGTAAGTTATGGTCGAAATGGTCTGGACCATACGAGATTATTCGAGTTTTATCCTATGGTGTGCTTGAGGTGCAGAAAGAAGGTCATAAGCCTTTCAAGATAAATGGCCAGAGAGTGAAACACTTTGAAGGAGTGGGGATTGAGCACTACTCCATTGACATCACCTGAGCACAAAAACCAGACCAGAGTCGAGCTTATGACTTTAAACAAGCGCTTCTTGGGAGGCAACCCATGTTTTCTTGTTTTTCTGTTTTATTTCATCCCTTTTTTTAATTTTGTGTGATAGATTGTTGTTTTGATGTTTGTCTTTCAGATTTTGTTTAGGTTTGACCCCTTCTTGAAGTCATATTTAGAAGAAGAGAGAGATCAGAAGGTTCCATATCCCGCCCATTGAAAATTCCATGGCCATGGAAGGCAAACTAGAGGAGAAGGTATAAGTCAGAGAGATCCACGGCCAGGCCGTGGATCAATCCATGGCCGTGGATCTTAGTTAAAAAAAAAAGAAAAAAAAAGAAAAGTTAGAGAATTCCACGGCCTGGCCGTGGTTTATAACATGGCCGTGGAACTCTCTGTTTCAAAAAAAAAACCCAGAAGTCAGCAGCGTCCACGGCCTAGCCGTGGATCAATCCACGGCCGTGGATCGCTGCTGCCAGATTTCAAAAACTACGCCCCTTCCCTTCTTCATTTCCCCCACTTCTACTTCTTTACTTCTTCTCATTCTTTTCTCCTTCAACCCCTATACCCATCCTCCCAAACCCCTATTCATCCTTATTTCCCTCACATTTCTACATTCACCATCTTCTTCCTCCCTCTCAAGGCCACCTTTTCCCCCATTCTCCCTCCTTCTTCTTCTTCCTTCTCCACCTTCACCCACCATAACCCACCATACCCAAACCTTCCAAACCACTTCTTTCCTCCACAAATCATCCTTTTTCTTTCATTTTCCTACCATTTCTCCCCTTCCTCACCTCTACCCAACAATTCCTCCTTCCAATTTTACAAATTTGCCTCCATATGTGAATAGTGTTGCATAGAGGGGTTTTTGTTGTGCTTGATTGATTTGGTGTAGCTAGGCAGAATGACGAACAAGCATCAGAGGAGTGAAGTTGGTTCAAGTTCAAGGACACGAGGTAGAGGTACTGCTGCTCCAAGAGGTAATCCCCCTAATCCCTATGGTTTTAATTTTAGGGTTAATGAGCAGAGAGATCGTTATAATGTGTTGGTGAATAGAAGGATAGTTAGCACTAGGTATATGGATGATGTTGTTCTTGATACCTTAGGCTTGCGTGATGATTTTGATTGGATGCTTGATAGGGCAGGATGGACTTATTTTTTGAATTTAAAGTGTCCCACTTACATTGAGCTTACATTGGAATTTCTTAGCTCTATTAAGGCTCATATACTTCAGGGGGAAGGTTGCTCTGAAGGCCGGATCACTTTCCGGCTATTCAATAATGAGCATTGCTTGAATTTAGAGGAGTTTAATGAGATTTTTGGAATGCCTGTAGGTTCATATGATTCCTCAAATTGTAAGGCTTCTTTTCTGCCGAATCCTTGCCTTCGCTATATCCACCGAATAATGGCTCATACTCTATTTGGGCGCGAGGATAGTGATGACAATGTTTGTGCTGATGAACTTACTTTTATGTGGGCCATTCTTAATGATGTCAAACTGGACACTGGATCTTTTCTTACTAGGTATTTGCTTAGGGTTGCTAGAGCCCAATCTGGGGCCATTGTTATTGGTGGGCTTATCACGGCGATAGCCAATTTCTTTAAATATGATTTGGATGGTTTTGAGGCAGTTCGAGGAAACTCTAGGATTGATCTCGAGTCTTATTTAGTAATTAAGATGATTGTTAAAGAGGATGGAATTTTCTGCCTCCGTTTGCCTAATAGTGCTCAGCCCTTACCCCTTCCTAACCCACCTGCTATTACTGTGCGCAACCGTGCAAATTGGCGCACACCTGGGAGTTCAACAGATGAACCCATTGATGTTCAGCGCCCTCTTCGCCCTCCACTGAGGGCAGGCACCTCTCGTCCTTCTTCTTCTTCTTCTTCTTCTTCTCTGCAGGTCCTTCCGAGGATGGTCTCACACGGATTTATACTTCTCTAGAGGCACTTCATGCTGAGCAGGTGCAGCAGCGCCACATGCTAGAGGAGCTTCATCAGTAGGGTCAGGCTACTGATGGCCGCCTGCAAACCTTGGAAGGGGATTCGAGAGTATAGAGAGCATGATCCGGGCCATTCATGGTTGGCATTTGAGTCAAAACCATTTTCCACCACTGCAGTGAGTTCATTTCTTTTCTTTTTACCTTTCTCTTGTTTTAGATTATTACATTGAGGACAATGTAGGTTCTAAGCTTGGGGGGTATTTTTATTTTCATTTTAGATAATTGGTATTGTCATTTAGAGTCTCATGCATTCTCATGTCTTGTTTTGCATTGTATTTTCTCATTCATCATATCTCTTGGGTTTTTGATTGAACTTGTGCCCCTCTCTTTTGAGGATTTTGAGATGGTATTGATTTGGAACCCAATTGTTGATTCTTGTGATAGGCTATAGGCATTGTTTTAATTTGATAGTAGAGGTGATCTTTTGATAGTTGATAATTAGCATAATGTTCTCTGAATTTGTGCTTCTTATTGAATTTTTAAACCTCTAAATGTGAGTTTTGAGCATATTTGGGACTTATGCACTGTATGATTGTTGTTCCCATTCTTTGTGTTGAGTGATATTCTTCATTGATCTTGTGCTCTAGAACTTGATTTGAAACCATTTTGAGGCGAAATTTTTGGTTGCATGCTTGAATATGATTAAGGCATCTTAGGTATTTTTCTGGCCTTCTGAATTTGTTACACTTTCATCCACTAGTTGCCCAATTTGAGCTTATTGCATATTTAATTTTCTTGATGCCTATGATGATATATTATTGGTAATCATTTAGAGTATTAAATGGAGCAAAGTGGGTTTGAAAATTGTGAAAAATGTGTTGGGAATCATACGTGAATGACATTTCTCTTTCTTAAAAAAAAGGGTGCAAATAAAAGAAAATCATAAGAAGCTTGAAAAAGAGGAAAGAAAAGAATAGAAAGGAAGAAAATTCTTTGAAATGTGGAGTTGTTTTAGATTGAAATATTGCCTTTGCTCCATTTAATTTCTATTGGATTACTTGTGTTTATTGAGAATCTTGATGAGCCCTTTTGTGCAAACCTTCCTATTGGATTACTTGTGTTTATTGAGAATCTTGATGAGCCCTTTTGTGCAAACCTTCCTTTCTCTTCCTTGCCTAACATCATTCCCATGGCCCCATTACAACCCTTGAAAGACCTTTCGATTCTTGCATGCATGCTGATTATTAGTAGAAATTTGGTTTCTTATTAAGCATATGGTAGTGCATTTTCTTTGAGGGATTTTGAGCGTATAGTTTTCACCCTTAAACACTTTGAGTGTGGTTAGTGGAGTGAACTTAATTTAATCAATGAGGATGCATGATTTCTGAGAACTTAGCCTCTAATTGGACTTAATTTTGATTACCTCTCAGATTCTTGGTTTGCCTTAGCTTATTGCTTGGATATTGTTTTCTCGGGTTCCTGATTCTTTATTGTCTTTTGATCCCACATCTTGGTTTGGCATTAATTATTGCTTGGGGACAAGCAAAGTCTTAAACTTGGGGGGATTTGATGTGTGTGAAACAACATCATGTTTTGTTCTTGTTTTGCATGCATTCTTGAGCATTTTAGGCATTTTAGTTTTCCTTTTTGATTTGTTTTTCTCTTAGTTCCGATAACTACGGTGTTTATGGTGTTATTGTGCAGGATTGGTGCTAAATTGGCCTTGGAAAGAATGGAATGCTCGCATGTTTGAAGTTGGAGCTTAATGGATAGCAATAAATGTGCAAAAAGGCCATTCCAGAGAGATCCACGGTCTGCCCGTGGATCAAACCACGGCCATGGATCGAGGGAAAACTTAAAGAAGGAAAAGAGAACTCCAATGAGTTCCATGGCCAGGCCGTGGAACCATCCACGACCGTGGATCGCAGTGCACAGCAGTTTTTATGTTTTTCTTTTTATTTCTTTTAGGGGCTTTTTTGCCAATTAAAACCCTAGGGTTATAAATAGAGGTTTTGAATACAATGAGGGGGTTCTAATTTGGTTTTGGAGGAGGCACATTGGAGGCTTTGGTTCTTGATCTTTCTTCCCTCTTCTCTCTTGGATTACGAGTTTGGATGTTTAAGAACATGTTTTCTGATTTCTTCTTCTCTATGTCTGAGTAGTTTCCTTTATTTCTAGGATTGGGCAATGGCCTTTGATACATTGATAATGATTAATTGATGTTATTTCCCCTTTTATTGATCATGATTGTTCATTAATTCAATTCTTATTGCTCTTATTCATGTGAATTTGCTGGCCACTTATTTGCATCTCATAGGCATTTAGGGACGTACTGAGAGGTGAACCTAGGTGTTGGAACCATAAGAATTGAACTTAAGGTCTAAATCACGAGAGTAGTTTTAGTCTTTCGAGGATTCAATGAATTACCACAAAGCGTAATGGGTTCAATTTAAATTCAATTACCACGAGAGTAGGAATTGGTTTAATTGGGCACGGATCTTGTATCTTGAGAAAGAACATTAACTAATTTAGGGTAATTCACCTTCAATTGAATTTCATATTTAATAAAAGGGTTGTCAATTAGGATTTATCTTGTATCATTGTGGTATCCTAATCTTGGAAGCTTTCTTGAATCTGAATACCATTCTTGATTACTTGCTATTTTTGTTTTGAATTCTGTTTTCTTGATTTTTATTTAATTGTTTTGTTATTACGTTCTTCTTAATAAATAATCATATTCCCTTTTGTTTAATCTAATTGAATTAATTAATTAATTGGTATTCATAGACACAGTCCCTGTGGATTCGATCTTTTTATTACTTGACGACGAAACCGTACACTTGCAGATTTCACGCATCAATAAACTAGGATTATTATCATGTTCTGTAGAACAAATTCGTACTCAAAACAGTGAGGCTTGTGATGTTTGGCTTTATGAGCAAGTGTCATTTTATCTGGCTTGACAACTGTGATTGTCTATGTGGCGCATTTTGTTTGGAGGCCATCGTTAGGGTTCCTTGCATTGCTGAGTACCATGGTGAGGATTTTTGAAATTCGAAGTGTTAGGATGAAATTACCCCCTAGCCTTATTTCTATAAACAAGGGATAATGGTGCCTCCTCTATACTTTCGCTATCTCTCTTAAATTTTTGGTGACCTGAGTCAATTTCCAACAACTGTGAACGATGGAGAAGCGATGTTTTCAAGCTGTTTACTAACCTCCAATCACCAACTGTCTTCATTTCTTTAAGGTATGGGTCCTTTTGCCCATTATTCTTACTGTCCTTAACGTCAACCCTAGGGAGAGAAACCTATCTTTTTCTATTTTGGGGTATCCCTACTTAGTTTTTGGCAAAATGAGTTGGGATACCAGTAATTCTTGGTCTACTCAGTGGTGTTGCTCTCTAGATTACCTTCTCTGCTCCGCCACTGTGAGCAGCGAAGGTGCCCAACTCAGGTTTATAAACCTTTGAGGGCGAGAGCCTGATGTCTGTAATGGGTGTGGATAACTGGAGACGGAGGGCGAAGGTAGATGTAGATAGCCTTTAATAGGATTTTCCTCCATGGTCTGCTCTTCTCCATGTCTGAATCTACATGTAGATATTCTTTCGATTTTGACAACACCTTACCAGCCTTTGTGGGGGTTTCAAGGGATTTCATGACGAGGAGACGAGTGGCAGGACTAAGGAGACCGCTGCGAAAAGGCCCATGATATTTGCTCCCAGGAGGAACGTGTACCCCTGGGTTGCAGATGATGTTTGGGGCAGCGTATCTGTATTCTGAATTAAGGAGGATGTCAAAAATCTCTCGAGTTATTTGGATTTGACGAGGGTGGCAAACTAGATGATAAGTATTAGGTTCTGGCTCCAAGAGAGAATGAAATAGTGTGTTTAGCAAGGACAGAGGGCGAACACTTCATGTTTTTGTACGATGATAGCTTCTACCAACTAAGGCTCCAGCTACCCTTCACTAATTTCTAGATTAAAGTCCTCTACCACTTGAATGTGACACCATCCCAACCCCATCCCAATAGCTGGGGATTCATCCTTGCATTCGAGAGGTTCTGTCGGGTGGTCGGGCTATGGTACTCGATGAAAGCATTCTTCTACTTCTTCACTCGGTGGTCCCCCCAAGAGGAGAGAGCAGCGAAGAAAAATTGACTCATACTCGGGCTAGAGGTAGACAGAAAGTCTTTGGAGTCTTCTAGGAAAGTTTTAAGAACTCCAAGAACAAGTTCTTTAAGCTGATGATGGCACCCGGAGTCCGCCCATTCTTTTGGGAGACTGATGGGACTCTGATGTTCGATTTTTACTAGACCAGCCGTGCATTGCACACTCCAATTAAGATGATTAAGGTGGAGTGGTCTGAACTCAGTCGAGAGGATGCCGAGCACGTTAAAATCATCAATATGTGGCTAGAGAAAGTCCAGCTCATTTTCTTGTAATGATGTTCTGGATGCCACTGATGATGCCCTTGAGGCCATGCTAGGTAGAGCTTAGGCCGTACTCCATCTTCATTTTTTTCTTATAGTATTTTCTTTTGAATAATCTTCTTACAATTTTTAACTCGTGCTTTGTCCGTTTTATAAAAAGCATGGCATCCATACTAGCTCTTTTCACCCTCCAGGCCATGAAGGTGAGGAAAGGGGGTACCGAACCCTTTAATGCTCCAACACTTGTTGCTCCGGACTCTTTTATCCAAGACCTAATTACCGAGGATTTTTTGGATCAATATGGGTCACTTATTCAGCCCTTTCAAAGGTGAAAGAGGAAAATGGCTAAAGGCAGTAGGGTGGAGGACCATAAAAAGAAGGTGGCTAGGGAGGTAATTGATAGGTAGGGTCTGATTACATTGTACAGGAATGATTTGGAGCTCGAACTATTTGTGGACTTCCAACTCTTAGATGATGAGGTCATATCCCACATCTCCAAGAAGAGTATGTCGGAGATTCTGTCAAGGTCGTAGACTTATGAACTTTGGATCATTGTTGAAACATGTTTCCTTTAAAAGAGTTTAGAGTAGTTTGAAGAGGAAACGACCGAGAAGATGAGGGCAGTTGAGGAGGAGGGGGTCTAGACTTAGCCTTCAAGCCTAAAGAGGAGACCCAAAAGGCTTTGGAGGACACCAAAGTAAAAATTGACGAGCTGAAGAAGAAACTGGCAGACTCTGAAGCTGAGCTCAAGAAGGAGAAGGCCTACTCTGAAGAGGATATGAAGGTCATTGTCGACCTCCATACTGAGAATCAGGATCTCCGGACCGGAATGGCGCAACTACAAGAAGATAGTACATAATTGATGCAGATTTGTATGAACATCAGTGGCAAGCAATTCTGGAATGCAGTCACCTAAGTCCAGTTCTTCAATCCCGGGGTCGCCCTAGCCTTGGACGAATTATCCAAGAAGGTCATCCTCAACAGCCGCCTGGTATTATCAAAAGAAGCTTAAAAGGCCAATTGAGTTACTGCCGAGGTCCTTCCTACTCTTAACCTCAATATAACTTCTACTAAAGGGGATGGTGGTGCAGCGGGTATAGACCATCAAATCTCAGAGGGTGATGCTACTGGAGCTTAACTTGCTTTTTCTTTCTTTCCTCTTACTATTTTTCTCTGCCCCCTACGTGGGGCATTTTATTCTTGTAAAGACGATTTTCTTGGTCACTGGGTTGTACTAAATATACTTGTCTTATCCTTAGAACTTATGATGCATGCTTATTTCTTTTTTCATTGTCCGTACTGGGTCCAACGCCCATCATTCATGAGCACTTGGTCACCGTTTAAGGACTTAGGAAATTTTCAATCTCGTGAAAACTTGGTTTGAGGTCCAATGCTCAAACTTTTGAGCACTCGGAACGCCTCTGAGGACTTAGGCAAAATAAATGATCACTAACAATCGGGGTCTTTAATGTTAATGGTCTAATTCAGAAAACTTCCTAATATTTAGGAATTTCCAAGTTCAAAACCATTTTAACGTAAAATATCCACGGTAGGACCGAATGGTAAATCACGGATGTTGTCACCTGTATTGTAATTAATTACTCATAACCACAAAATGGTTATGACCAAGTATTGAGGATTTGGGTAAGGACCCATAACTCACAACAAAATCACAAAGGCCAGTTTCGTGGGTCATTCCTCTTAACCTAAATTCTAAGAGATCTCGAATCCTATAAGGAACTGGCTCTGTACACATTCTCAAGTCGTGGTCCAGCTTAAGGGTCTTAAAACTTTAAAAAGAGTATAATCATATCTGCAGAAATAAATTCGTCATTTTATTGATTGAACAAAAGACCTGAGTTCGTACAATATATACTCACAAAATTTAGGATAGATCAAACATAAAAGAAAACTAATAGACTAAGCCTTAAAAGACACTTAGCTATAGTGTTTTCTAAATTTGTTTGCATTCCAATAATTTTTGATTGGCTTGCCAGTTAAAATCTCTAGGGTTTAAGAGACTAAGCCTTAAAAGGCACTTAGCTATAGTACTTTCTTAATTTTTCTACATTCTAATAGTTTTTTATTAGCTTGCTAGTTAAAGTCTCTAGGTTGTAAGCTTCCTTACCGGTGCTAATCACAATTCGGTATAAGCCTTCATAATTTGGGGCTAACTTCCCATGGGACACATTCTTACCAGCAATGTCCGCTCTCTGAAGCACTAGATCGCCTGGCTCAAACTTCCTTACGATAACTTTCGAGTTATATCGAGTCGTCATCTTGTATTTGATGGCGACATCACGTATGTGAGCAACACGTCTTCTTTCTTCTAGAAGATCTAAGTCCTCCTTAATTAGTCTAGGATTGTTGTCAAGCAAGAATTATTAGTGACGCCAGTTGGGTTCCCCTATCTCCACCAGGATTATAGTCTCACACCCATAAGTGAGTTTAAAGGGGGTTTCCCTAGTTGTAGAGTGAGGTGTAGTCCAGTAGGCCCAAAGGATGTAGTTTGACCCAATTTCCCTTAGCTTTGTCCAGCCTACTTTTAATTCCTCGAACAATAACTAGTTGGCGGCTTCAACTTGTCCATTGGTTTTGGGATTCTCAACAGAACTGCAATGGTACTTGATTTTGAGCTCGACAAGTAGCTCTTCAAAACCTTTATCCTTGAACTAGGTTGCGTTATTCATCACAATGTATTCTGGGACCCTAAACCTGGTGATGATGTGGCACCAAGTGAATTTCTAGATTCGAGCGGAGGTGATCATGACTAGAGGCTCTGCTTCGATCTATTTAGTGAAATAATCCTCAATCACCACTAAGTACTTCAGTTGTCTAGGTGCTTGAGGGAACGAACCCAGGATATCCATACCCTATCTGTAGAATGGCCAAGGTACGGATGTCTTGTATAGTTCTTCAAGGGGAGCTTGATAATGGTCTGAGTGTCACTGGCATTTATCACAAAATCAAAAATGCGTGAGGGAGTTAGCTTCCATTGTTAGCCAATAGTATCTAGCCCTATGTGCCTTCAAAGCTAAGGCTTTGCCCCCCACGTGGTGTCCACAACTCCTCTCATAGACCTCAGCCAAAACATATTCTGCCTCTTTTGGTGTAAGGCATTTGAGGAAAGGTAAAAAAAAACCCATGGCAGTATAACTATCCATTGTAGATAGTGTATTGGACCGCGGTTCTAACTAACTTGTAGGCTTCCTTTGAATCGTCGAGACGTGCTCCAGACTAATGGTACTCCATTATTGGGGTGATCCAAGTATGCTAATCTCCTTCCACCTAGAAAATGGCTGAGTTTGTGATGGAAGGTTAAGAAATGGTCTCTTGGATGACGGAACGATTATTGTCTGGGCTCTTAGTGCTGGCTAGTTTGGATAGGAGGTCCACATTAGAATTTTGCTCCCTGGGTATGTGTTCTATCTAGGCCGCTTGAAAAATTTTTAGGAGCTCTTGGACTTCAGCTAAGTATTTCTAAAGGAGAAGCTCCTTAGCTTGGTAATCACCTCAGATCTGGGAGGTCACAAGTTGGGAGTCAATGCAAAGTGTGATCTCAGTCACTCCCATGTCCTTGGCCATCACCAATTCGGCAATGCAAGCTTCGTACTCTTCCCGATTGTTTGAAGTGAGGAACTCAAACTTTAAGGAGTTCTCTATTGTCACTATTTCAGAGTCTTCTAAGATAACCTTGGCACCACTTCCCTTAGGCTTCGAAGATCCATCGATGAATATAGTCCACGAAATTCCCCCAGGATTGCCAGGGTCCGATGTGAGCTCTACTAAGAAATTTGAAAGCGCTTGAGCCTTAATTGCTAGCCAGGGCTCACACGCGATCCTGAACTCAGATAGCTCAATGGACCATGCTATCATTCTTACTGCTAGGTCCAGCTTGTGTAGTATCTGATAGATGGGTTAGTCTATCCTCACCACCACAGGATAGCACTGAAAGTACTGTTTGAGTCTTTTGGTCATGGTGATGAAGGCAAAGACAACCTTCTCTATTTTCTAATAAGGAGTTCAGGGCCTTGCAGTACCTTACTCATAAAGTAGACCGGTTTCTACCCCTCGGTCATTTCCCAAATCAACACGGAACTTATAGCTTTTTCATGAATTGAGAGGTACACGTATAATGTCTCACTGGATTCTGGTCTTGTCAGTATGGGGGAGAAGGCATAAGATTCTTAAAAGATGTGAAGGCATCGTCACACTGTTGAGTCTACTTAAAATCTTTCTCTTTTTTGAGCAGTCTAAAGAGGGGAAGAGATTTATGAGTAGCTTTGACAAAGAAACGCGTAAGGGCTACAATCCGGCCTGTTAGTTATTGCATTTTCTTGATATTTTGTGGGCTATGCATGTTGAGCACCACTTTGTATTTGTTTAGATTTGCCTTAATCCCGTGGTGGGTCAACATAAAACCCAGGAATTTGCCAGCTTGGACCCCGAAGGTGCACTTCTTCAAGTTAAGCCTCATGTTATATTTCCAGAGTTATGCAAACATCTCCTTGAGGTCCGAGATGTGTGATCTGGCTTGTCGGGTTTTTACTATCATATCATCGATATATACCTCCAGCATTTTCCCCACTTGGTCCTCAAAAACCTTATTCATCATTTTCTGATACGTGGCTCTTGCATTCTTTAGTCCAAAGGGTATAATCCTGTAGTAGTAACTTGTCTTCTCAGTGATGAAAGTAGTTTTGTCTTCATCTCCAGGGTACATTGGGATCTAATTGTACTTAGAGTATGCATCCATGAAAGACAAGAAATGGAATCCGAAGGAGTTGTCAATCAGTTTATCCACGTTGGGAAGTAGGTATGGATCTTTGGGGTAAGCTTTGTTTAAATCCATGTAGTCTACACACATTCTCTACTTCCCATATGATTTCTTCACCAGGACTACATTGAGTAGCCATGTTGTGTAAGCTATCTCTCTGATAAAGGCGACATTAATTAACTCATTGACTTGTTCGTCAATGACTAATTATCTTTCTAGGCAAACCTTTCTCTTCTTTTGGGAGACTAGCCTCGCATTTTTCCTTATAGATAGGCAATGACAGATGAAGGCAAGATCAAACCCAGCCATGTCAGAGGATGTCCAAACAAAGAGATTTTTGTTTTTCTCAAAGAGCTCAATTAATTGGTGCCTCTCTTCTTCCTCCAAATTTGCTCCAATCTTAGTGACTTGATCTGGCATGACTCCAAGTTGGAATGGCTGTAGCTCACCCGACTGCACTTTGGTACTCCAAATTTCTTCACACACATCTAATTCAGTCATGAGAATGTTGACTTAGTCTAGAGCTGGGCTAGATGTGCCAGCTTCCGCTCTCCTGGGGATCTTGTTGATTATGAAGCTATCATTGTAGCATTTGCATGCCATGATCTGGTCCCCCTTGATCGTGACAACCTCATTATTTTTGTTGAAGAATTTCATGGCCCTATAGGTGGTGGACACTATAGCGCCAAGTGCATTTAGTGCAAGACAAACTAAGATGATATTATATTCTAAGGTGCAGTTCATAACCAGAAACTTGACCTTGACAGTCTTAAAGAGCTTACTACTCCTCAGGGTCAAGTAAGTCTCAACATACCCTGCTAGAGTATTTTTTTCACCAGTAAAACTGTGAGCTCACCTTTGTAGGGGATCAACTCTGAGTCTAGAAATTCCAACTTTTTGTATAGCTCCATGAACATAATATTGGTTGAACTCCCTTGGCCTACAAAAATTTACCAGATCTCAGCATTAGAAATTATCCTGGTATCAACCAGCGGATCATCGTGCTCTAGGATAATCTCGTCGTAATCTTCGTCTGAAAAGTAGATGAGGATTTTTTTCGATCTCTGGCCCGTGATTTGGGTGCATAGTGGGAGACGCTCAACACCACCATCATGAGTGCTTTCTTCAGGGCGCTGTTAGATGACCCACCGCCCGTGAAATCACCAATAATAATGTTTATGGCTCAGTTGACCTAGGCATGGTGGCCATCATTGTCATCTAACGAAGTGTTCTGGTTTCGATCCTACCAGTTATCAATATTACAATAAGGCAGACTCTGAGACCTCCTCCTTTGGTGTGGAGATGGGCTTCGTCTACGATTGGGACTGGATTTTCTTTCATTTCATCCTCTACAGTGTCCATTGTTTTGGACATGACTGATGTACTGATTCAACCATCCTATCCTAATTAGGGACTCAATGGCATCACAAAGTTGAAAATAATCTTCTGTGTCATAGTCGTAGCCCTTATGCCACGAATAATGCTTTGTATGATCTTTCTGTGCGTATTTCTTCAAAGGAGGTGGCCTCTTGATATCCCAAAACTTGGTTTGAAACACTTCCTTCAGAATCATTATGTGTAGAGTGTTTAGAGGGGTGTAGGTTGAGTATTTGGCCCAGGGTGGATCATTCTTAGAGGAGTTTTGGGGCTGAGAGGAATTTTGGTTGCCTTTCTGGTGAGAAAGGTCACCCTTTTTCAGGCTCCTCTTAGCCTTAGTAACCTCCTCCAAGTTTATATACTTCTACGACCGTTCCCAAAATTCTTCCATACTTTATGGCTTTATTTTTACTAAAGATTGGAAAAATTGGGAGTCGTTCCGAAGGCCACTTCTGACATAGTGGAGAGCAATTCTCTCATTGAGGTTCTCCATACTTATACAAGCTATATTAAACCTCTTAAGGTACATGCAAAGGGGCCTGGCGCGCCCTTGACGAATCTCAAAAAAAGATTCAATATATTTGGTTTGCTCCTTACTGGTGGTGTAGTGCAACAAGAATAGTGATAGATCCTGGTGGTAGGGTTATAAACCATTTGAGGGTTGCCTTCTTTAAGGAAATAGGGAAGCCACAACATAGCAATTGTGAGGATCCCCCATGGAAGGACATAGATTGAACATACACATCTATGTGTTCTTGAGAGTCTGTAGTCCCATTGTAGAGTTCCACATTGGCTGGAAACTTGAAGTTTTTAGGAACTCTATACTCCATCAATTGGGCAGAGAATGGCTGCTCTTGATCATCAGGGTCTGGATTGTTATTAACAACATTGGATATTCTTACGTCAGCGTGCGACATTCTTCCCTAGCCATTGGCTGCGCTCCGTCTTCTATCATCTTGGTGTGATCCAGACTGGCCCTCATGCACAAATCGCTCCATATTTTCTATTCTGCGACATTGCTCTTCCCGCACCACCACTTGTTATCACACTAAGTCCAGCAGATAGGTTCTGGACATGTCAGATTGAACCGTGCTCTCTGGGCGGGACACGCGATCATTAGTGTTGTTGTTCCTGGGTCCCAAGCATTGATGCATTGAGATTCTGGGCCTATGATCATCAGCATTGACTCCACGCACACGAGGACTAAGCTGATCCCTCACAGAGGTCCTACGCGATGGGTGTGGGCTTTCATAAAAAGGTAAGGTTTCTTGCCCATCGCGTAGGTGCCTAGCTAGTGTTAGGCTATTGGTTCCTCATAGCGGAGGTTTCAGCAACTAGTTGATTTTGGACCACACGGTCATCGTGTGGTGGTGCGACAGGGTAAGGATGATGGTGAGCCACTGGACCTCTCCTTTGACTAGTGGGGGCGCACGCAACATCTCCTCTCTTTGAGTTCTGTCTTGTGCTCACCATGGTTGGGTGGAAATAGGAATTTAAATATTCCCACAAACGGTGCCAATATTCAGTAGTGGGTACTGAGATTTATTTAAGTAGGTTCGTATGGGTGTTTTCCTTCTTGAGCAGTAGCAAAGCGTGTTGAAATAGGGGTGATTGTACCACTTACAAAGGCACTTCAATGCTCAAGTCATGCTATGCACAAGTAGGGTTTAAACAAAAGAGTAATAGTTACCCGTTGAAGGTGATTGAGCCTGATATTTATAGATGGTGAATAGGGAAATGTGTTCCCTTAATTGTTGTTGAGGATCACTATAAAATCAGAATGTTGATAATATAGTTATGAGCAGTCAAAGGTGGTTATGAATGCTATTATTTTGTAATATCTTAATTGGCAGTTATGAATAATCGTAGGATATTCATCCACTGCGTAAATCTAGCAATAATGTTACTACTACCCAATGTCATGATCCGACATCTGTTGTACAGGGATTTCAACAGTGCACCACGAGTAAATTCCCATTGGAGTGTCAACAGCGGACTCCGGCTAGATGTGTGTCGTGTTGACTCATTGGACTAGTGTTCTGGATCATGGTCCAAAACAAATATAGTGTTCAAAACAATAATGCACTTCAGATTAAATCAAAGTAGATACACCCTTACTTGTTTGTAAATAAACTCACTAGAAGAATTTTTTCCTACTTAGAGCTTTATGCATCCTGTATTATCTCCCATTGTTCCCCAAAATTTCGCTTTGAATTTGTTGATCTAGTATTTTTAATTCATTGACTCAATGATAAGAAGTTAACTTCTTATTGTTTCTAATTTAATTATTTATAGATTAAATGGCTATTTCTATTACTGGGATGCAGATCATAAGGCAGTTGTATCAAAGGGTAGAAAAGAATAAATTTTAGCCGAACTTTCTCAACCTGAGAAGTTCATAATTTTAAGTGAGAAATTAGAATGCTACAACCCTTCTGTTATCTTTTCAAATTCAGGATAAACTCTTGTGCAGAATTTCTAGAATTTTAAACTTGTTTATTTCACTGCAAATTTTTTATACTAGCCCAATATACTTAGCATGATTTATGAGCACAAATTTTAGATATATAGGGGTAAATTCTTTCTAATACTAACCAGAATATTTCTTCAGCTTTCTGTAATAGATCTTGTAGGCCAAAATGACCTTAGCCCATGCAATCAAGCAATTAGAAGAAGTCAGAGGCCTAAGATGGTCAATGCCAAGTTGAATGATTTTGTATGGAGCAAAAACAGATATAAGTAAAAGAAATGTTAGGGAGTGAGGTCAAGAAATTAATTCTGATTTGTTGGAGTCCCTCCCTCTCTGCTAGAACTTTTTTCTCCCTCTGATCTGTTCCTTCTCGTTTTTCCTGCAATACGTTTTCCTTTTTTACTAGTATGCATCCTGTATTATCTCCCATTGTTTCACAAAATTTTGCTCTGAATTTGTTGATCTAGTATTTTTATTTTATTGACTCAATGATAAGAAGCTAACTTCTTATTGTTTCCAATTTAATAGTCTAAAGATTAAATCGCTATTTCTATTACTAGGTTGCAGATCATAAGGCAGATGTATCAAAGGGTAGAAAAGAATAAATTTTTGCTGAACTTTCACAACCTGAGAAGCTCATAATTTTAAGTGAGAAATTAGAATGCTACAGCCCTTCTATTATCTTTTAAAATTCAGGATAAACTCTTGTGCAGAATTTTTAGAAGTTTAAACTTGTTTATTTCATTGCAAATTTCTTATACTAGCCCAATATACTTAGTATGATTAATGAGCACAAATTTTATACTATGTAGGGGTAATTTTTTTCTACTACTAACCGGAGTATTTCTTCTGCTTTCTGTAATGGATCTTGTAGGCCCAAAAGACCTCAGCCCATGCAATCAAGCAATTAGAAGAAGTCAGAGGTTGAAGAAGGTCAATGCCAAGTTGAATGATTTTGTATGGAGCAAAAACAGATATAAGTAAAAGAAATGTGAGGGAATGAAGTCAAGAAGTTAATTATGATTTGTTGGAGTCTCTCCCTATCTGCTTGAACCTTTTTCTCCCTCTGATTTGTTCCTTCTCATTTTTCCTGTAATAGGTTTTCCTTTCTTACTGGTATGCATCTTGTATTATCTCCCATTGTTCCATAAAATTTTGCTTTGAATTTATTGATCTTGTATTTTTAATTTATTGAATCAATGATAAGAAGTTAACGTCTTATTGTTTCTAATTTAATAGTTTATAGATTAAATGACTATTTTTATTACTAGGATGTAGATCATAAGGCAGATGTATCAAAGGGTAGAAAAGAATAAATTTTAGCCGAACTTTCACAACCTAAGAAGTTTAAAATTTTAAGTGAAAAATTAGAATGCTACAGCCCTTCTGTTATCTTTTCAAATTCAGGATAAACACTTGTGTAGAATTTCTAGAATGTTAAACTTGTTTATTTCATTGCAAATTTTTTATACTAGCCCAAAATACTTAGCACGATTTACGAGCACAAATTTTATACTATGTAAGGGTAAATTTTTTTTACTACTAACTAGAATATTTCTTCTGCTTTCTGTAATAGATCTTGTAGGCCCAAATGACCTCAACCCAGGCAATCAAGCAGTTAGAAGAAGTCAGAGACCAAAGATGGTCAATGCCAAGTTGAATGATTTTGTACGGAGTAAAATAGGATATAAGTAAAAGAAATGTGAGGGAGTGAGGTCAAGAAGTTAATTATGATTTGTTGGAGTCTCTCCCTTTCTGCTAGAACCTTTTTCTCCCTCTAATCTGTTCCTTCTCGTTTTTCCTGTAATAGGTTTTCCTTTCTTGCTGGTATGTATCCTGTATTATCTCCCAATGTTCCCCAAAATTTTGCTCTGAATTTGTTGATCTAGTATTTTTATTTTATTGACTCAATGATAAGAAGTTAACTTCTTATTGTTTCCAATTTAATAGTTTATAGATTAAATGGCTATTTCTATTACTAGGATACAAATCATAAGGCAGATGTATCAAAGGGCAGAAAAGAATAAATTTTTGCTGAACTTTCACAACCTGAGAAGTTCATAATTTTAAGTGAGAAATTAGATTTCTACAGCCCTTCTGTTATCTTTTCAAATTCAGGATAAACACTTGTGCAGAATTTCTAGAATTTTAAACTTGTTTATTTCATTACAAATTTTTTATAGTGGCGCAATATACTTAGCATGATTTATGAGCACAAATTTTATATATGAAGGGGTAATTTTTTTCTATTACTAACCAAAATATTTCTTTTGCTTTTTGTAATAGATCTTGTAGGCCACAATGACCTCAGCCCATGCAATCAAGCAATTAGAAGAAGTCAAAGGCCTAAGATGGTCAATGCTAAGTTGAATAATTTTGTATGGAGCAAAAACAGATATAAGTAAAAGAAATGTGAGGGAGTGAGGTCAAGATGTTAATTATGATTTCTTGGAGTCACTCCATCTTTGCTAGAACCTTTTTCTCCCTCTAATCTGCTCCTTCTCGTTTTTCCTGTAATAGGTTTTCCTTTCTTACAGGTATGCATCCTATATTATCCCCCATTGTTCCGCAAAATTTCGCTCTGAATTTGTTGACCTTGTATTTTTATTTTATTGACTCAATGATAAGAAGTTAACTTCTTAATGTTTCCAATTTAACAGTTTATAGATTAAATGGCTATTTCTATTACTAGGATGCAAATCATAAGGCAGGTGTATCAAAGGGTAGAAAAGAATAAATTTTGGCTAAACTTTCACAACCTGAGAAGTTCATAATTTTATGTGAGAAATTAGAATGCTACAGCCCTTCTATTATCTTTTTAAATTCTGGATAAACTTTTGTGTAGAATTTCTAGAATTTTAAATTTGTCTATTTCATTGCAAATTTTTTATACTAGCCCAATATACTTAGTATGATTCATGAGCACAAATTTTATACTATGTAGGGGTAATTTTTTTCTATTACTAACCAGAATATTTCTTCTGCTTTCTGTAATGGATCTTGTAGGCCCAAAAGACCTCAGCCTATGCAATCAAGCAATTAGAAGAAGTCAGAGGCCGATGGTGGTCAATGCCAAGTTGAATGATTTTGTATGGAGCAAAAACGGATATAAGTAAAAGAAATGTGAGGGAGTGAGGTCAAGAAGTTAATTATGATTTGTTAGAGTCTCTCCCTCTTTGCTAGAACCGTTTTCTCCCTCTGATTTGTTCCTTCTTGTTTTTCCCGTAATAGGTTTTCTTTTCTTACTGGTATGCATCCTGTATTATCTCCTATTGTTCCCCAAAATTTCACTTTGAATTTGTTGATCTAGTATTTTTAATTTATTGAATCAATGATAAGAAGTTAACGTCTTATTGTTTCTAATTTAATAGTTCATAGATTAAATGGCTATTTCTATTACTAGGATATAGATCATAAGGCAGATGTATCAAAGGGTAGAAAAGAATAAATTTTAGCCAAACTTTCACAACCTGAGAAGTTCATAATTTTAAGTGAGAAATAAGAATGCTACAGCCCTTCTGTTATCTTTTCAAATTCAGGATAAACTCTTGTGCACACTTTCTAGAATGTTAAACTTGTTTATTTCATTGCAAAATTTTTATACTAGCCCGATATACTTAGCGTGGTTTAAGAGCACAAATTTTATACTATGTCGGGGTAAATTTTTTCTACTACTAATCGAAATATTTCTTTTGCTTTCTGTAATAGATCTTGTAGGCTCAAATGACCTCAGCCCATGCAATCAAGTAGTTAGAAGAACTCAAAGGCCTAAGACGGTCAATGCCAAGTTGAATATTTTGTATGGAGCAAAAACGGATATAAGTAAAAGAAATGTGAGGGAGTGAGGTCAAGAAGTTAATTATGATTTGTTGGCGTCTCTTCCTCTCTGCTAGAACCTTTTTCTCCCTCTGATCTGTTCCTTATCACTTTTCCTGAATAGGTTTTCCTTTCTTGCTGGTATGCATCTGGTATTATCTCCCGTCGTTCCTTAAAATTTTGCTCTGAATTTGTTGATATAGTATTTTTATTTTATTGACTCAATGATAAGAAGTTAACTTCTTATTGTTTCCAATCTAATAGTTTATAGATTAAATGGCTATTTCTATTACTAGGATGCAGATCATAAGGTAGATGTATCAAATGGTAGAAAAGAATAAATTTTAGCCGAACTTTCACAACCTGAGAAGTTCATAATTTTAAGTGGGAAATTAGAATGCTACAGCCCTTCTGTTATCTATTCAAATTCCGGATAAACTCTTGTGCAGAATTTCTAGAATTTTAAACTTGTTTATTTCATTGCAAATTTTTTATACTAGCCAAATATACTTAGCACGATTTATGAGCACAAATTTTATATATGTAGGGGTAATTTTTTTCTAATCTAACCGAAATATTTCTTCTGCTTTCTGTAATAGATCTTGTAGGCCAAAATGACCCCAACCCACGCAATCAAGCAATTAGAAGAAGTCAGAGGCCTAAGATGGTCAATGCCAAGTTGAATGATTTTGTATGGACAAAAAACAAATATAAGTAAAAGAAATGTGAGGAAAAGAGGTCAAGAAGTTAATTATGATTTGTTGGAGTCTCTCCCTCTCTGCCAGAACCATTTTCTCCCTCTGATCTGTTCCTTCTCATTTTTCCTGTAATAGGTTTTCCTTTCTTTCTGGTATGCATCCTGTATTATCTCCCGTTGTTCCCCAAAATTTCACTTTGAATTTGTTGATCTAGTATTTTTATTTTATTGACTCAATGATAAGAGCTTAACTTCTTTTTGTTTCTAATTTAAATGTTTATAGATTAAATGGCTATTTCTATTACTAGGATGCAGATCATAAAGCAGATGTATCAAAGGGTAGAAAAGAATAAATTTGAGCTAAACTTTCACAACCTGAGAAGTTCATAATTTTAAGTGAAAAATTAGAATGCTACAGCCCTTCTGTTATCTTTTCAAATTCCGGATAAACTCTTGTGCAGAATTTCTAGAATTATAAACTTGTTTATTTCATTGCAAATTGTTTATACTAGCCCAATATACTTAGTATGATTTATGAGTGCAAATTTTATACTATGTAGGGGTAATTTTTTTCTACTACTAACCGAAATTTTTCTTCTGCTTTCTGTAATGGATCTTGTAAGCCTAAATGACCTCAACCCACGCAATCAAGCAGTTAGAAGAACTCGGAGGCCTAAGATGGTCAATGCCAAGTTGAATATTTTGTAAAGAGCAAAAATGGATATAAGTAAAAGAAATGTGAGGGAGTGAGGTCAAGAAGTTAATTATGATTTGTTGGCGTCTCTTCCTCTCTGCTAGAACCTTTTTCTCCCTTTGATCTGTTCCTTCTCATTTTTCCTGTAATAGGTTTTCCTTGCTTGCTGGTATGCATCCTGTATTATCTCCCATTGTTCCCTAAAATTTTGTTCTGAATTTGTTGATATACTATTTTTGTTTTATTCACTCAATGATAAGAAGTTAACTTCTTATTGTTTCCAATTTAATAGTTTATAGATTAAATGGCTATTTCTATTACTAGGATACAGATCATAAGGCAGATGTATCAAAGGGTAGAAAAGAATAAATTTTTGCCGAACTTTCACAACCTGAGAAGTTCATAATTTTAAGTGAGAAATTAGAATGCTACAGCCCTTCTGCTATTTTTCAAATTCAGGATAAACTCTTGTGCAGAATTTCTAGAATTTTAAACTTGTTTATTTCATTGCAAATTTTTTATACTAGCCCAATATACTTAGCACGATTTATGAGCACAAATTTTATATATGTAGGGGTAAATTTTTTCAAATCTTACCGAAATATTTCTTCTACTTTCTGTAATAGATCTTGTATGCCAAAATGACCTCAACCCATGCAATCAAGCAATTAGAAGAAGTCAGAGGTCGAAGATGGTCAATGCCAAGTTGAATGATTTTGTACGGAGAAAAATCGGATATAAGTAAAAGAAATGTGAGGGAGTGAGGTTAAGAAGTTAATTATGATTGGTTGGAGTCTCTCCCTCTCTGCCAAAACCTTTTTCTCCCTCTGATCTGTTCCTTCTCATTTTTCCTGTAATAGGTTTTCCTTTCTTTCTGGTATGCATCCTGTATTATCTCCCGTTGTTCCCCAAAATTTCACTTTGAATTTGTTGATCTAGTATTTTTATTTTATTGACTCAATGATAAGAGCTTAACTTCTTTTTGTTTCTAATTTAATAGTTTATAGATTAAATGGCTATTTCTATTACTAGGATGCAGATCATAAGGCAGATGTATCAAAGGGTAGAAAAGAATAAATTTTAGCTGAACTGTCATAACCTGAGAAGTTCATAATTTTAAGTGAAAAATTAGAATACTACATCCCTTCTGTTATCTTTTCAAATTCAGAATAAACTCTTGTGCAGAATTTCTAGAATTATAAACTTGTTTATTTCCTTGCTAATTGTTTATACTAGCCCAATATACTTAGTACGATTTATGAGCACAAATTTTATACTATGTAGGGGTAATTTTTTTTAACTACTAACCGAAATTTTTCTTCTGCTTTCTGTAATGGATCTTGTAGGCCCAAATGACCTCAACCCATGTAATCCAGCAGTTAGAAGAAGTCGGAGGCCTAAGATGGTCAATGCCAAGTTGAATGATTTTGTATGGAGCAAAAACGGATATAAGTCAAAGAAATGTGAGGGAGTGAGTACAAGAAGTTAATTATGATTTGCTGGAGTCCCTCCCTCTCTGCTAGAACCTTTTTCTCCCTCTGATCTGTTCCTTCTCATTTTTCCTGTAATAGGTTTTCCTTTTTTACTGGTATGCATCCTGTATTATCTCCCATTGTTCCCCAAAATTTCACTTTGGATTTGTTGATATAGTATTTTTATTTTATTGACTCAATGATAAGAAGTTAACTTCTTATTGTTTCCAATTTAATAGTTTATAGATTAAATGGCTATTTCTATTACTAGGATGCAGATCATAAGGCAGATGTATCAAACGGTAGAAAATCATAAATTTTAGCTGAACTTTTACAGCCTAAGAAGTTCATAATTTTAAGTGAGAAATTAGAATGCTACAGCCCTTCTGTTATCTTTTCAAATTCAGGATAATGTCTAGTGCAGAATTTCTGGAATTTTAAACTTGTTTATTTCATTGCAAATTTTTTATACTTGCCCAATATACTTAGCATGATTTATGAGCGCAAATTTTATATTATGTAAGGGAAAAAAATTTCTACTACTAACCGTAATATTTCTTCTGCTTTCTGTAATAGATCTTGTAGGCCCAAATGACCTCAGCCCATGCAATCAAGCAGTTAGAAGAAGTCAGAGGCCTAAGATGGTCAATGCCAAGTTGAATGATTTTGTACGGAGGAAAAATAGATATAAGTAAAAGAAATGTGAGGGAGCGAGGTCAAGAAGTTAATTATGATTTGTTGGAGTTTCTCCCTCTCTGCTAGAACCATTTTCTCCCTCTGATCTATTCCTTCTCGTTTTTCCTGTAATATGTTTTCCTTTCTTACTAGTTTGCATCCTGTATTATCTCCCATTGTTCCCCAGAATTTCGCTTTGAATTTGTTGATCTAGTATTTTTATTTTATTGACTCAATGATAAGAAGTGAACTTCTTATTATTTCCAATTTAATAGTTTATAGATTAAATGGCTATTTCTATTACTAGGATGCAGATCATAAGGCAGATGTATCAAAGGGTAGAAAAGAATATATTTTAGCCAAACTTTCACAACCTGAGAAGTTCATAATTTATAGTGAGAAATTAGAATGCTACAGCCCTTCTGTTATCTTTTCAAATTCAAGATAAACTCTTGTGTAGAATTTCTAAAATTTTAAACTTGTTTATTTCATTGCAAATTTTTTATACTAGCCCAATATACTTAGCATGATTTATGAGCACAAATTTTATATTATGTAAGGGTAAAATTTTTTCTACTACTAACCGTAATATTTCTTCTGCTTTCTGTAATAGATCTTGTAGGCCCAAATGACCTCAGCCCATGCAATCAAGCAGTTAGAAGAAGTTGGAGGCCTAAGATGGTCAATGCCAAGTTGAATGATTTTGTATGGTGCAAAAACAGATATAAGTAAAAGAAATGTGAGGGAGCGAGGTCAAGAAGTTAATTATGATTTGTTGGAGTCTCTCCCTCTCGACTAGAACCTTTTTCTCCCTCTGATCTATTCCTTCTCGTTTTTCCTTTAATAGGTTTTCCTTTTTTACTAGTATGCATCCTGTGTTATCTCCCATTGTTCCCCAAAATTTCACTTTGAATTTGTTGATCTAGTATTTTTATTTTATTGACTCAATGATAAGAAGTTAACTTCTTATTGTTTCCAATTTAATAGTTTATAGATTAAATGGCTATTTCTATTACTAGGATGCAGATCATAAGGCCGATGTATCAAAGGGTAGAAAATAATAATTTTTAGCTGAACTTTTACAACCTGAGAAGTTCATAATTTTAAGTGAGAAATTAGAATGCTACAGCCCTTTTGTT
The DNA here is from genome assembly GCA_029884595.1 of Ormosia semicastrata. Classification (NCBI taxonomy): domain Eukaryota; kingdom Viridiplantae; phylum Streptophyta; class Magnoliopsida; order Fabales; family Fabaceae; genus Ormosia; species Ormosia semicastrata. The sequence continues at coordinate 7,136,947 of JAQQTO010000029.1, forward strand.
ATCTTTTCAAATTCAGGATAATCTCTTGTGCAGAATTTCTAGAATTTTAAACTTGTTTATTTCATTGCAAATTTTTTATATTAGCCCAATATACTTAGCATGATTTATGAGCACAAATTTTATATTATGTAAGGGAAAAAATTTTCTACTACTAACCGTAATATTTCTTCTGCTTCCTGTAATAGATCTTATAGGCCCAAATGACCTCAGCCCATGCAATCAAGCAGTTAGAAGAAGTCAGAGGCCTAAGATGGTGATGTGTGTGAAACAACATCATATTTTGTTCTTATTTTACATGCATTCTTGAGCATTTTAGGCATTTTAGTTTTCCTTTTTGGTTTGTTTTTCTCATAGTTCAGATAACTGCGGTGTTTTTGGTGTTCCTGTGCAGGATTAATGTTGATTTGACCTTGTATTGAATGGAATGCTCGCATGTTTGAAGTTGGAGCTTAATGGATAGCAATAAAGGTGCAAAAAGGTCATTCCAGAGAGATCCACGGCCTGCCCGTGGATCAAATCACGGCCATGGATCGAGGGACAACTTAAAGAAAGAAAAGTGAACTCCAGTGAGTTCCACGGCCGTGGATCGCAGTGCGCAACAGTTTTTATGTTTTTCTTTTTTATTTCTTTTGGGGCCTTTTTAGCCAATTAAAATCCTAAGTTATATATAGATGTTCTGAATAGAACCAGGGGTTCTAATTTGGTTTTGGAGGAGGCACATTAGAGGCTTTGGCTTTTGATCTTCATCTTTCTTCCCTCTTCTCTCTTGGATTACGGGTTTGGATGTTTAAGAACATGTTTTCTAATTTCTTCTTCTATATGTCTGAGTAGTTTCTTTTGTTTCTAGGATTGGGCAATGCCCTTTGATACATTGATAATGATTAATTGACGTTGTTTCCCCTTTTATTGATCTTGATTGTTCTTTGATTCAACCCTTATTGCTTTTATTCATGTGAATTTGCTGGCCACTTATTTGCATCTTATAGGCATTTAGGGACGTACTGAGAGGTGAACCTAAGTGTTGGAATCATAAGAATTGAACTTAAGGTCTAAATCACGAGAGTAGTTTTAGCCTTTCGAGGATTCAATGAATTACCAAAAAACGTAATAGGTTCAATTTAAATTCAATTACCACAAGAGTAGGAATTGATTTAATTGGGCACGGATCTTGTATCTTGAGAAAGAACATTAACTAATTTAGGGTAATTCACCTTCAATTGAATTTCAAATTTAATAAAAGGGTTGTCAATTAGGATTTATCTTGTATCATTGTGGTACCCCAATCTTGGAAGCTTTCTTGAATCTGAATATCTTTCTTAATAAATTGCTGTTTTTGTTCTTAATTTTGCACTTTAATAATTATTTACTTAATTGCTTGGTTACTACGTTCTTATCAATCAACAATTTTATTCCCTTTGTTTAATTTAATTGAATTAATTAATTAATTCGTATTCATAGACACAGTCCCTGTAGATTCGATCTTTTTATTACTTGACGACAAAACTGTACACTTGCGGATTTCATGCACCAAGTTTTTGGCGCCGTTGCCGGGGACTGTGTTTTTCTTGAATATTAATTTAATTTTTAATTTAATTATTTTAAACTTTTTTCTTTATATTTTGTTCTTACGTTCTTGATTTCTCTTTGACTCTCTGCAGGTAATTTCTCTTGTTTATGCAAAGTACTAGACGTTCTGGGATTCTCATTGAAGCAGATCCTGAAATTGAAAGGACTTTACGTCGAAGGAGAAGATAACAAAGGCACAGAGTAAGAGAAATATTTGAACCAACACTTGTCATGGCAGCAGCTGAAGATAATAAACCGTTAAAAGAGTATGCAGTCCCTAATGCTCGGGGTTTGCGATCTGAGATTGCTCGGCCAGACATTGAAGCTAGGCACTTCACCATACCTCTTGCCCTACTTTCTATGATAAGGCAGAACCAGTTTGGAGGATTACCGTCAGAGGATCCTAATGATCATGTGGATATGTTCTTGGAGTTTTGTGAGACCCTCAAGATCGAAGGCGCCTCTGTTGATGCTATTCGTCTCCGCTTGTTTCCTCTATCATTGAGAGATAGAGCTAGAGCTTGGTTGAAGTCCGTTCTAGCTGAGACGATAACTACTTGGGACCAATTGGAGCAAGCCTTTTTGGACAAATTCTTTCCACCTTCCAAGACTTCTCACCTAAGGACCCAAATCAAAAGCTTTGTTCAGAAAGATGGTGAGTCATTGTCAGAAGCTAGGGATAGATATAAGGCTTTGCTGGAAGCCTGCCCATACCACGGGTTAGAGAAGTGGTTGATCGTCCACACCTTCTACAATGGTTTAGAATATTCTTCGAAGGTGTCTCTTGACTCCGCAGCTGGTGGAGCTCTGATGAATAGAAGGCTCATAGAGGCTTATGAGATAATTGAGAGTGTAGCTTCAAATCATCACCAATGGGCCAATGAAAGAGGGCATAACCCGAGAAAGCTCTCGGGAGGTAAGTTTGAGGTAGATGGTGTTGATTTAATTATGTCAAAGTTTGATTCTTTGAATAAACGTTTTGACATGCTTGAGAAAGCTCATGTTAATGTCATAGGTGCCTCTAACAATTTTTGTGAGATTTGTGGAGCACAGGGACATATTGGTGCTGAATGCCAAGTTGGAATGGGTTCCTTATATGGTGCACCAGTGGAGCAAGTGGAATCATGCCATAATTTCCATAACTTCAACCAAAAGGGGAGGTATGATCCGTATTTCCAAACTTACAACCCCGGTTGGAGGTCACATCCTAACTTCTCTTACCGGAATAATCAGTACCAAGCTGGGCAAGGTAATGCTAAACCATCTTCTGGAGTTCCACAGGTACAGAAATCTAGACTTGAGTCTCTTCTAGAGAATTTTGTTGAGAGCCAGTCTAAGCAGAATGAAGAGTTTAGGCACCATGGGCAAGTTGTGACTGAGGCAATTAAAGAGTTGTCAACTAAGGTTGACAATTTAGCCATTCATAATAAGATGTTGGAAACCCAGATTGCCCAACAAGCAAGCACTGCTCTTAGGCAGCAAGGTAAGTTTCCTGGTCAACTTGAAGTCAACCCAGGCAATGAACATTGTAAGGCTGTGAGTTTGAGGAGTGGAAAGAGGTTAGAGGATCCTAGGGGTAATGGGGAGAGTAACAAAGATGTGGGGAATGAGAAAAAAGAGACTAAGGCACAACCCTTAGAAGAGGAGGAAATCACTGAGAAGGTGTCTAAGTATGTACCCCCTGAACCTTACCAACCCCCAGTTCCCTTCCCTCAAAGATTGGCTAAGGCGAAGTTAGATAAGCAGTTTGGGAAGTTCTTAGAGGTTCTTAAGAAATTGTACATAAATGTACCCTTCACTGAGGTGTTAAAATAAATGCCTACCTATGCTAAGTTTCTTAAGGACATCCTGTCTAATAAGAGGAAGCTAGAAGACTATGAGACAGTAGCTTTAACTGAGGAGTGTAGTGCCTTAATTCAAAATAAATTGCCTCCTAAGTTAAAGGATCCAGGTAGCTTCTCTATTTCCTGTTTGATTGGCAACACTAACTTTGATAAAGCTCTGTATGATTTGGGGGCTAGTGTTAGTCTTATGCCCCTTTCTGTGTGTAAGAAGTTGGAGGTGGGTGAGCTAAAACCCACAACTATTTCACTGCAATTGGCAGATCGGTCCGTCAAATATCCTGTAGGCATCTTGGAGGATGTTCCTATTCGTGTTGGTAAGTTTTTTATACCTGCTGATTTTGTTGCGCTTGAAATGGAGGAGGATTCCCAAATCCCCATTATTCTTGGTAGGCCTTTCTTAGCTACTACTGGTGCTATAATTGATGTTAAGAATGACAAATTATCTTTAACTGTTGGTGATAATAAGGTTGAGTTTGATATTTCTAAATCTATTAAATAACCTTCTTTTGAGGACTCTTGTTACAGGGTTGACTTATTGCACCAGGTGGTGGAGGAAGAGTCCACCATAATTCATTTGGAAGATCCATTGGAAAGATGCTTGGTTGGTGGTAGCTCTATTGATTCTGGAGGAGAGGTAGCTGAGTATGCCCGCTTGTTGGAGGCAACCTCAAAAATTCCTCCTAGCAAAGCCAAGGTGGAAAGGCTTGAGCCAAAGCCTAAGTCTGAAGATTGGGAAGAGGAAAAGGCTCCTAAGGTAGAACTTAAAACTCTTCCTTCCACTCTCAGGTATGAGTTTCTTGGTCCCAACTCTTCTTATCCTGTCATTGTTAGTGCTAGCTTGAATGAGTTAGAGACTGAGAAATTGCTAAGGGCTCTTAGGATGCATAGAAAGGTCATAGAATATACTCTTGATGATATTAAAGGCATAAATCCTTCCTTTTGCATGCATAGAATTTTGATGGAACCTGATCATAAACTCTCTGTTGAGCATCAACGTAGGTTGAATCCTAATATGAAAGAGGTTGTTAAAAAAGAGGTACTTAAGTTGCTTGATGCTGGGGTAATTTACCCAATTTCTGATAGTAAATGGGTTAGTCCTGTGCATGTGGTTCCCAAGAAAGGGGGGATGACTGTAATTGAAAATGAGAAAAACCAATTGATTCCCACTAAGACAGTCACAGGTTGGAGGATGTGCATTGATTATAGAAAGTTGAATAGTGTAACTAGGAAAGATCACTTCCCTCTTCCCTTCATTGATCAGATGCTTGAGAGGCTAGCTAGGCATACACACTTTTGTTACTTAGATGGTTATTCGAGATTCCACCAAATCCCTATTCATCCTAGTGACCAGGAGAAAACCACATTTACTTGCCCTTATGGCACTTTTGCCTATAGGAGAATGCTATTTGGTTTATTTAATGCCCCTGCTACTTTCCAGAGATGCATGACTGCAATATTTTCTGAATTTATTGAAAACATCATGGAAGTTTTTATGGATGATTTTTCAGTATATGGTACTAACTTTGATGATTGTTTGTTTAATTTGTCTAAGATTTTGCAGAGATGCGAGGAGGTTAATCTTGTCTTGAATTGGGAGAAGTGCCTTTTTATGGTACAAGAGGGGATAGTGCTTGGATATTTGGTCTCTGGAAAAGGAATTGAGGTGGATAAGGCGAAAATTGAAGTGATTGAGAAATTGCCTCCACCGGTGAATGTGAAGGGAGTGCAAAGTTTCTTGGGACATACCGGTTTTTACCGGAGATTCATTAGAGATTTTTCTAAAATTGCTAAAACTTTGTCTAATCTCTTAGTGAAGGATGTTCCATTTAATTTTGATAGTGACTGTTTGAATGCCTTTTGTAGGTTGAAAGAAGCTTTGATCACTGCTCCCATTTTGCAAACGCCGGATTGGAATTTACCTTTCGAGGTCATGTGTGATGCCAGTGACTATGCCGTAGGAGCTGTGTTGGGGCAACGAAAGGACAAGAAAGTGCATGCAATTTACTATGCTAGCAAGACACTTGATGGAGCTCAAGCAAACTATGCCACTACAGAGAAAGAGTTGCTAGCGGTAGTTTTTACTTTTGAGAAGTTCAGATCCTATCTAGTAGGGTCAAAGGTGACCATGTACACTGATCATTCGGCACTTAGGTATCTCATGAGCAAGAAGGAAGTAAAGCCTCGACTTATCCGTTGGATCCTTCTCCTACAAGAGTTTGATTTGGAAATTCTGGATAGAAAAGGGACGGAGAATCAAGTGGCAGACCATTTATCAAGGCTTGAGCAACCAGTGATTGGGGAGAGCGAATTGCCTATTGATGATTCTTTCCCTGATGAGCAATTGTTTGCAATTTTTGCGGAGAGTGCTCCTTGGTATGCTGACTATGTAAATTATTTGGTTAGCAAGATTTTACCTCCTGAGCTTAACTATCAGCAGAGGAAGAAGTTCTTCTCCGATCTGAAAAATTTTGCGTGGGATGACCCATACATATACCGGAGGTGTGCTGATGGTATTTATAGGAGATGTGTCTCCGAGGAAGAGGCTCCGAGTATATTGAGTTGTTGTCACTCTGCATCCTATGGAGGACATGCTAGTGCCTCCAAGACGGCAGCCAAAGTTCTTCAGTGTGGTTTCTTTTGGCCTCATACCTTCATAGATGCTCGGAATTACGTGTTATCATGTGATCCATGTCAGAGAGCTGGAAGTATCTCCAAGAGGCATGAAATGCCAATGAATACTATTCTTGAGGTGGAGATATTTGATGTTTGGGGAGTTGACTACATGGGCCCTTTTCCATCCTCCTGTAACAATAAGTTCATTCTGGTAGCTGTTGATTACGTATCTAAGTGGGTAGAGGCCATTCCGTCTCCAACAAGTGATGCAAAGACCATGATCAAGCTATTCAAGAAGATTATTTTTCCAAGGTTTGGAGTTCCTAGGGCTATGATAAGTGATGGAGGTTCACATTTCATAGAGAGACAATTTGAGAACCTCTTGAAGAAATATGGAGTCACTCATAAGGTTGCTATACCTTATCATCCTCAGACTTCTGGCCAAGTGGAGTTATCTAATCAAGAGATAAAGAGTATTCTGGAAAAGACTGTGTCTAGCTCAAGAAAGGATTGGTCTTTGAAGCTTGATGACGCTCTTTGGGCTTACCGTACTGCTTACAAGACTCCCATTGGGAGGACACCCTTTCGACTAATTTATGGGAAGCCCTACCATCTACCCGTTGAGCTTGAACATAAAACCTTTTGGGCTATTAAGCTTCTGAATTTTGACTTAAAAGCAGCAGGGGAAAAGAGAAAACTTCAACTTCATGAGCTTAATGAGCTGAAATTGGATGCTTATAAGACTGCCAAGTCATACAAGGAAAGAACCAAGAGGTGGCATGACAAGCATATTCTTCGTAGAGAGTTTCGTGAAGGAGAACTGGTGCTTCTTTTCAATTCTAGATTGAAACTCTTTCCCGGAAAACTTAAGTCAAGATGGTCGGGGCCATTTTTGGTGAAGAAAGTGTTTCCCTATGGTGCTGTGGAAGTTTGGAATGAAGAGCAAGGGACTTTCAAAGTTAATGGTCAGCGGTTGAAGCACTATCTAGCGGAGGAGCAACTTGAGAGGAGGATGAACATTGCCCTCCGTGACCCAACTGCAAAGTGATGAGAGCATAGGAGTCGAGCTTATGACTTTAAACAAGCGCTTCTTGGGAGGCAACCCATGTTTTCTTGTTTTTCTGTTTTATTTCATCCCTTTCTTTTAATTTTGTGTGATAGATTGTTGTTTTGATGTTTGTCTTTTGGATTTTGTTTAGGTTTGATCCCTTCTTGAAGTCATGTTTAGAAGAAGAGAGAGATCAGAAGGTTCCACATCCCGCCCATGAAAAATTCCATGGCCATGGAATGCAAACCAGAGGAGAAGGTATAAGTCAGAGAGATCCACGGCCAGGCCGTGGATCTTAGTTTAAAAAAAAGTCAGAGAATTCCACGGCCTAGCCGTGGTTCATAACACCGCCGTGGAACTCTCTGTTTCAAAAAAAAAAACCCAGAAGTCAGCAGCGTCCACGGCCTGGCCATGGATCAATCCACGGCCGTGGATCACGTTGCCGATTTCAAAACCACGCCCTTCCCTTCTTCATTTCCCCACTTCTACTTCTTTACTTCTTCTCATTCTTTTCTCCTTCAACCCCTATACCCATCCTCCCAAACCCCTATTCATCCTTATTTCCCTCACATTTCTACATTCACCATCTTCTTCCTCCCTCTCAAGGCCACCCTTTCCCCCATTCTCCCTCCTTCTTCTTCTTCCTTCTCCACCTTCACCCACCATAACCCACCATACCCAAACCTTCCAAACCACTTCTTTCCTCCACAAATCATCCCTTTTCTTTCATTTTCCTACCATTTCTCCCCTTCCTCACCTCTACCCAACAATTCCCTCTTTCCAATTTGGCAAACCCCTAATTTGGCAAATTTGCCTCCATATGCGAATAGTGCTACATAGAGGGGTTTTTGTTGTGCTTGATTGATTTTGTGTGGCTAGGCAGAATGACGAACAAGCGTCAGAGGAGCGAAGCTGGTTCAAATTCAAGGACACGAGGTAGAGGTACTGCTGCTCCAAGAGGTAAGCCCCCTAATCCCCATGGTTTTAATTTTAGGGATAATGAGCAGAGAGATTGTTATAATGTGCTGGTGAATAGAAGGATAGTTAGCACTAGGTATATAGATGATGTTGTTCTTGATACCTTAGGCTTACGTGATGATTTTGATTGGATGCTTGATAGGGCAGGATGGACTTATTTTTTGAATTTAAAGTGTCCCACTTACACTGAGCTTACATTAGAATTTCTTAGCTCTATTGAGGCTCATATACTTCAGGGGGAAGGTTGCTCTGAAGGCCAGATCACTTTTCGGCTGTTCAATAATGAGCATTGCTTGAATTTAGAGGAGTTTAATGAGATTTTTGGATTGCCTACTGGGGGAGAATGGAGGCACCCAAGTGGTTTTTCTGTAATTTCTTTTTGGGCTCATATCTCTCGAGGGTCAGGTTCATATGATTCCTCAAATTGTAAGGCTTCTTTTCTGCCGAATCCTTACCTTCGCTATCTCCACCGAATAATGGCTCATACTCTATTTGGGCATGGGGATAGTGATGGTAATGTTCGTGCTGATGAACTTACTTTTATGTGGGCCGTTCTTAATGATGTCAAACTGGATACTGGATCTTTTCTTGCTAGGCATTTGCTTAGGGTTGCTAGAGCCCAATCTGGGGCCATTGTTATTGGTGGGCTTATCACAGCGATAGCCAATTTCTTTGAATATGATTTAGATGGTTTGGAGGCTGTTCGAGGAAACTCTAGGATTAATCTCGAGTCTTGTTTAGCAATTAAGATGATTGTCAAAGAGGATGGAATTTTCTGCCTCCGTTTGCCTAATAGTGCTCAGCCCTTACCCCTTCCTAACCCACCTGCTATTACTGTGCGCAACCATGCAAATTGGCACACCTGGGAGTTCAACAGATGAACCCATTGATGTTCAGTGCCCTCTTCGCCCTCCACTGAGGGCAGGCACCTCTCGTCCTTCTTCTTCTTCTTCTTTTGCAGGTCCTTCCGAGGATGGTCTCACACAGATTTATACTTCTCTGGAGGCACTTCATGCTGAGTAGGCGCAGCAGCGCAACATGCTAGAGGAGCTTCGTCAGCAGGGTCAGGCTACTGATGGCCGCCTGCAAACCTTGGAAGGGACAGTTCAGAGTATGGAGAGCATAATCCGGGCCATTCATGGTTGGCATTTGAGTCAAAACCATTTTCCACCATCGCAGTGAGTTCATTTCTTTTCTTTTTACCCTTCTCTTGTTTTAGATTTTTACATTGGGGACAATGTAGGTTCTAAGCTTGGGGGGGTATTTTCATTTTCATTTTAGATAATTGGTATTGTCATTTAGAGTCTCATGCATTCTCATGCCTTGTTTTGCATTGCATTTTCTCATTCATCATATCTCTTGGGTTTTTTATTGAACTTGTGTCCCTCTCTTTTGAGGATTTTGAGATGGTATTAATTTGGAACCCAATTGTTAATTCTTGTGATAGGCTACAGGCATTGTTTTAATTTGATAGTAGAGGTGATCTTTTGATAGTTGATAATTAGCATAATGTTCTCTGAATTTGTGCCTCTTATTGAATTTTTAAACCTCTAAATGTGAGTTTTGAGCCTATTTGGGACTTATGCACTGTATGATTTTTGTTCTTATTCTTTGTGTTGAGTGATATTCCTCATTGATCTTGTGCTCTAGAACTTGATTTGAAACCATTTTGAGGCGAAATTTTTAGTTGCATGCTTGAATATGATTAAGGCATCTTAGGTATTTTTCTGGCTTTCTGAATTTGTTACACTTTCATCCACTAGTTGCCCAATTTTAGCTTATTGCATATTTAATTTTCTTGATGCCTATGATGATATATTATTGGTAATCATTTAGAGTATTAAATGGAGCAAAGTGGGTTTGAAAGTTGTGAAAAGTGTGTTTGGAATCATATACGAATGACATTTCTCTTTCTCAAAAAAAAAAGGGGGTGCAAATAAAAGAAAATCATAAGAAGCTTGAAAAAGAGGAAAGAAAAGAAAAGAAAGGAAGAAAATTCTTTGAAATGTGGAGTTGTTTTAGATTGAAATATTGCCTTTGCTCCATTTAATTTCTATTGGATTACTTGTGTTTATTGAAAATCTTGATGAGCCCTTTTGTGCAAACCTTTCTTTCTCTTCCTTACCTAACATCATTCCCATGGCCCCATTACAACCCTTGAAAGACCTTTTGATTCTTGCATACATGCTGATTATTAGTAGAAATTTGGTTTCTTATCAAGCATATGGTAGTGCATTTTCTTTGAAGAATTTTGAGCGTATAGTTTTCACCCTTAAACACTTTGAGTGTGGTTAGTGGAGTGAACTTAATTTAATCAGTGAGGATGCATGATTTCTGAGAACTTAGCCTCTAATTGGACTTGATTTTGATTACCTCTCAGATTCTTGGTTTGCCTTAGCCTATTGCTTGGATATTGTTTTCTCGGGTTCCTGATTCTTTATTGTCTTTTGATCCTACATCTTGGTTTGGCATTAATTATTGCTTGGGGACAAGCAAAGTCTTAAGCTTGGGGGGATTTGATGTGTGTGAAACAACATCATATTTTGTTCTTGTTTTGCATGCATTCTTAAGCATTTTAGGCATTTTAGTTTTCCTTTTTAGTTTGTTTTTCTCTTAGTTCAGATAACTGCGGTGTTTTTGGTATTCCTGTGCAGGATTAATGTTGATTTGACCTTGGATTGAATGGAATGCTCGCATGTTTGAAGTTGGAGCTTAATGGATAGCAATAAAGGTGCAAAAAGGCCATTTCAGAGAGATCCACGGCCTGCCCGTGGATCAAACCACGGCCATGGATCAAACCACGGCCATGGATCGAGGGACAACTTAAAGAAGGAAAAGAGAACTCCAGTGAGTTCCACGGCCAGGCCGTGGAACCATCCACGGCCGTGGATCGCAGTGCGTAGCAGTTTTTATGTTTTTCTTTTTTATTTCTTTTGGGGCCTTTTTAGCCAATTAAAACCCTAAGTTATATATAGATGTTCTGAATAGAACCAGGGGTTCTAATTTGGTTTTGGAGGAGGCACATTGGAGGCTTTGGCTCTTGATCTTCATCTTTCTTCCCTCTTCTCTCTTGGATTACGGGTTTGAATGTTTAAGAACATGTTTTCTAATTTCTTCTTCTCTATGTCTGAGTAGTTTCTTTTCTTTCTAGGATTGGGCAATGCCCTTTGATACATTGATAATGATTAATTGATGCTGTTTCCCCTTGTATTGATCTTGATTGTTCTTTGATTCAACCATTATTGCTTTTATTCATGTGAATTTGCTAGCTTAGGGATGTACTGAGAGGTGAACCTAAGTGTTGGAACCATAAGAATTGAACTTAAGGTCTAAATCACGAGAGTAGTTTTAGCCTTTCGAGGATTCAATGAATTACCAAAAAACATAATGGGTTCAATTTAAATTCAATTACCACGAGAGTAGGAATTGGTTTAATTGGGCACGGATCTTGTATCTTGAGAAAGAACATTAACTAATTTAGGGTAATTCACCTTCAATTGAATTTCAGATTTAATAAAAAGGGTTGTCAATTAGGATTTATCTTGTATCATTGTGGTACCCCAATCTTGGAAGCTTTCTTGAATTTGAACATCTTTCTTGATAAATTGTTGTTTTTGTTCTTAATTTTGTACTTTAATAATTATTTACTTAATTGCTTGGTTACTACGTTCTTATCAATCAATAATTTTATTCCCTTTATTTAATTTAATTGAATTAATTAATTAATTGGTATTCATAGACACAATCCCTGTGGATTCGATCTTTTTATTACTTGACGACGAAACCATACACTTACGGATTTCACGCACCAGATGGTCAATGCCAAGTTGAATGATTTTGTATGGAGCAAAAACATATATAAGTAAAAGAAATGTGAGGGAGTGAGGTCAAGAAGTTAATTATGATTTGTTGGAGTTTCTCCCTCTCTACTAGAACCTTTTTCTCCCTCTGATCTATTCCTTCTCGTTTTTCCTGTAATAGGTTTTCCTTTCTTACTGGTTTGCATCCTGTATTATCTCCCATTGTTCCCTTAAATTTCGCTTTGAATTTGTTGATCTAGTATTTCCATTTTATTGACTCAATGATAAGAAGTGAACTTCTTATTGTTTCCAATTTAATCATTTATAGATTAAATGGCTATTTCTATTACTAGGATGCAGATCATAAGGCAGATGTATCAAAGGGTAGAAAAGAATATATTTTAGCCAAACTTTCACAACCTGAGAAGTTCATAATTTTAAGTGAGAAATTAGAATGCTACAGCCCTTTTGTTATCTTTTCAAATTCAGGATAATACTGGTCTTGAGATATCATCCAGAATTGATTGTGGTTTGCAAATTGTTCTTATTCTAAAGTTATATTCTGTAAGCTGAGTGTATTACATTGGTGCTTTCATTCACACCATGGCCGACATCACCAGAATGAAAGAGTTGCATACTGAGATAAAAAGGATGATGGAATGATAGATAAAAGAGATAAGGATTATGCCGCTAGATTGGAAAAAGGTGAGGCTACTCACAATACACGATTTGAGTAAGCTGAAGCAGCTTCAGATGATAGATTTGAAAGAATTGAGGCTGCTCTACAAACTTTGATTATGAATTCCATGGTACCGCATGGTGGTATGAGCTTAGGACCTGAAATTCCTTCAAAACAAAGGTAACTATTCTACGTGAGAAACATTAAGTTAGATTTTCCCATATTTGATGGATCAAAAGTTTTAAAATGACTTTTTAAGGCTGAACAATTTTTTGAATATTATGATACACTAGACGATCAGAGGTTAAAAATTACTACAATTCATTTTGATAAGGAGGTTGTACCTTGGTTTCATATGATGAACAAAAATCAACCCTTTCAAACCTGGTAGAATTTTAGTAGATTCTAGGAATTGGAGTTTGGTACTTCACCCTATGAATGTCCTAGATCTACCCTGTTCAAATTAACCCAAACCAAATCTATTACTGAATTTTATCATGAATTTACTGCCCTTGCCAACAGAGTACATGGAGTGAATTCTGATGCCTTATTGGACTATTTTTTTCAGTGGATTGAAACCTGATATTCAAAGGGATGTGATAGCACAGGGTCCTATGTCAATGTTAAAAGTTGTATCTCTAGCCAAGCTATTTGAAGAGAAATACCTATATAAGCCTAAATCACAATACTATCCTTCTTCCACAAGATACCAGACTGCCCAACCATATTCAAACACTACTCAACAAGCCAAAAATAGCACCTTACCTCCATTACTTCCCCCCCCACCATATAGACCTAACCCTCAACTAAACAGAAACCCCAACATAAAAAAAAAAATGTTAGCAGTAGAAATGTAATTTAGAAGAGAAAAAGGTCTTTGTTACACTTGTGATGAGAAGTTCAATCCTACTCATATATGTCCTAATGAGCATTTTTTGATATTGCAATCTGAAGATGATGACATTCCTCTAATTTAACCTGATCCACCTAATGATGCCAACTTCACAAAACCTGTTCAAGGTAATGAACACCATCTATCTTACAATGCCTTGAAGGGGGCCAATGGTTTGGGTATTATGAAGTTTAATAGGAAAATTAATGGAATGAATGTGCAAATTCTATTGGATAGTGGTAGTAGTGACAATTTTCTACAGCCTAGAATTGTTCACTTTCTTAAACTGCCCATAGAACCTGCACCACAGTTTCAAGTACTGGTAGGTAATGGGAGTGCTTTGACTGCGAAAGGATGTGTTAAACAATTGCAAGTTACAGTACAGAATCATGTGCTGTAGTTTCCTCTGTACTTACTACTAATAGCAAGAGCAGACTTGGTGTTAGGAGCATCTTGGTTAGCTACATTGGGACCTCATGTAGCTGACTATAGTGCTCTAACATTTAAATTCTTTCTGAATAGTCAGTTTATTACTTTGCATAAGGTTAAACCAGAAAGACCAAGGCCAACTCAGTTTAATCAAATAAGAAGAATGCATAACACTCATGCTATAGCTGAGATGTTCACAATTCAGATTCAGCTTCCTGATCACCCCCAAGGACCAGCTGCTTGATCTTCCAGATGATTTGGAACCAGAATTAGCTATACTACTCCACAATTATAGAGTGGTATTTGATAAGCCCACAAGACTACCACCAGAAAGGGAACATATTCCTTCAATACCTCTGCTTGAAGGAGCTAATCCAGTAAAGGTGAAACCCTATAGGTATCCTCACAGTCAAAAGATTTAAATTGAATTAATGGTGCAAGAGATGTTAGATGAAGGGATTATTCAACCAAGCAGTAGCCCATTTTCTTCACCAATCCTCTTAGTTAAGAAGAAAGATAGCATTTGGAGATGTTGCACGGATTATAGAGCATTAAATGTCATTACTATGAAAGACAGTTTTCTAATGCCAACAGTAGAGGAGCTATTAGATGAACTACATGGAGCACAATACTTTTCAAAGTTGGATCTCAGGTCAGGTTATCATCAGATTTTGGTGAAACTAGAATATAGATGCAAAATAGCTTTTAGGACACATTAAGGTCACTATGAATGGCTTGTTATGGCATTTGGCCTTACAAATGCTCCAGCTACATTCCAAAGCCTCATGAACAAAGTATTTCAATAACGGTTAAGGAAATCTATATTAGTCTTCTTTGATGACATTTTAGTATATAGTCGGGATTGGCACTCATATTTGTGTCATTTGGAAACAGTTTTGAGCATTCTACAGTATCACAAACTATTAGCAAAATTGTCCAAATGTTCATTTGGACTGCAGCAAGTTGAATACTTAGGACATTTGGTATCTGGAACAGGAGTGGCTATGGACAAGACTAAAGTAGCAGCAGTGCTTGATTGGCAAGAACCTAAAACAGTAAAATAATTGAAAGGCCTTTGGGGTTGACAGGATACTATAGAAAATTCATAAGAGGGTATACTTCTATTGCAGCTCCACTAAATAATTTACTTAAGAAAGAAATTTTTCATTGGGACATAACAGCCAAGACAGCCTTTGATAACTTGAAACATGCAGTGATAGCAGCACCAATATTGGCCTTACATGATTTCTCTAAGCCTTTTGTACTGGAAATTGATGTTTCAAGGACTGGTATAGGGGTTATTCTCAGTCAAGAGAATCATCCAATAACTTATTTCTCCAAAATATTATTGCCTAGGGTGCAAAAAGAGTCAACTTATGTCAGGGAACTATATGCTACTTCAAAGGCAATGGCCAAGTTTAAGCATTATCTTTTGGGACACCAATTTGTGATTAAAATTGACCAGAAAAGTTTGAAGAACTTAACCGAGCAATCTATACAAACCCTTGAGCAACAAAAATGGCTACATAAGTTTTTAGGACACGACTTCAAAATTAAGTACAAGCCTGGCAAGGAGAATGTAGCAGCAGATGGCTTATCTAGATTATTCTTAATAGCTTGGTTTGAACAGAAAGCAGAATTTCTAGATAAATTGAGATTAGCAATTGCAACTAATTCACAATTCTCTAAGGAGTTGGAGTTGTGTAGGCACAATACTCAGCCCAATGGTAATTTTGCACTGAAAGATCAGTTGTTATATTAGAAAGGGAGGTTAGTTGTACCTACTAAACATGAATTAATTAAGGATGTTCTACTTGAATATCATTCATCCCTGATTGGAGGTCATGCTGGAGTGGCTAGAACAATCGCAAGGATTAAAAGTTAGTTTTATTGGCCAGACATGAAAAAATATATTACCAAATTTGTGCAGCATTGTGTGGTGTGTCAGCAAGCTTAGTCAATGAACTGTTTCCCAGGGAGATTATTACAACCATTGCTAATTCCAAATCAAATATAAGAGGATTTGGCAATGGATTTTATTATCGGATTGCCCAATTCACATGGATATGCTGTAATCATGGTGGTAGTAGATAGGTTGTCTAAATATGCACATTTTTCTGCGTTAAAAACAGGCTACTCTAGTAAGCATGTGGCTGAAAAATTTATGACTACTATTGTGAAGCTGCATGGTATGCCAAAAACCATAGTGTCAGATAGAGACAATGTGTTCACAAGTAAGTTCTGGCAACATCTATTTAAGCTACAAGGAACAACCTTGGCCATGAGATCCTCCTATCACCCTCAATCAGATGGGCAGTCCGAAGTTTTAAATAGGTGTCTGGAAATCTATCTCAGATGTTTCACTAATCACAACCCAAGAAGCTGGTTTAAGGTATTACCATGGGCTGAGTACTGGTATAACACTGCATTTCACAATCGTGCAGGTATAACACCTTTTAAGGCAGTGTATGGTCGAGATCCTCCAAAGTTAACTAGGTACTTAGCAGACTCCAATAATCATCCTATAGTACAAGAAGCCTTGCAACAAAGGGATTTTATTTTGACTCACCTTAAAGTGAATCTTTTAAAAGCACAACAACACATGAAAGTTCAAGCTGACAGAAAGAGAAAAGATGTGAAATTTCAGCTTAGTGATTTGGTGCTAGTAAAATTACAAACTTACAGGCAACAATCAGTGGAACTGAGAAAGAATCAGAAGTTAAGTATGAAGTATTTTAGCCCTTTTCTAATAATAGAAAAGTATGGTCTTGTTGCTTACAAACTGTTGCTCCCTGCTATTGCAAAAATACATCCTATTTTCCATTGTTCAATTCTCAAGCCATTTAAAGGTGGTATTGCTCAACAATACATTCCTTTGCCATTATTGACTGGTGATCAGGGTCCAATTTTGCAACCAGTTTAGATTGTGCAGCAGAGAACAATTATCAGAGGTAATCAACTGGTTCCACAAGTATTGGTACAATGGGAAGGGTTGGAGAGTAAAGATGCAACATGGGAAGACACAAGCATAATAGAGCATAGCTTTCCTAATCTAAACCTTGAGGACAAGGTTTCAGAAAATGGGGAGGGTAATGTAACAGATCTTGTAGGCCCAAATGACCTCAGCCCATGCAATCAAGCAGTTAGAAGAAGTCAGAGGCCCTTGATGGTCAATGTCAAGCTGAATATTTTGTATGGAGCAAAAACGGATATAAGTAAAACACTACTAGAAAATTGGGTTTTAGAGACCGATTTATTTCGGTCTCTATAGAGACCGAAATAGAGACCGATTTTTAAAAAAAAATCAAATTTGCTACAAAAAAAAAAAAAAACAGTCTCTAAATCGGTCTCTAAATATTTTAGAGACCGAATTAGAGACCATTTTTATGTTATAAAAAAATTAAAAAAATAATAATATATTTTACTATTAGAGACCGATATTTTGGTCTCTAAATAAAAAAAAATTTACACAAAAAATAAATAAATCAATAGAGACCAAATTTTCGGTCTCTAAGAAATACTTCTCCCCGTAATCGCAACTTTTCCCAAATATTTGCCAAATATACTTCTCCCTATATCGATTCTCTCCAGCCTTCCATTACTCCAGCCCCTCATTCCCCCCCTCATTCCCCCATTCTCTGTCAGTGCACCTACCGATTTGCTCCACGATGCCGCACTGGCGGATCGCTCCGTGGATCTACTCTAGCTAGATCTGCTTCAGCCGGATCTGCTCCAGCCGGATCTACTCCAGCCGGATCTGCTTCAGCTGGATCTGTTCCAGCACCGAACAGCCTCATGGAAGAGCTGAAAACATTGTTGAGCCTCATTCCCCATTCTCCGATTTTGTTGCGCTAGCATGTCTTCCTAGACATCCTTCCTTCTTCAGGTTCTCTTCTAATAAAATGCCTTGTGTTAATCAATCTTTGTTATTGTTATTCTGTGTTTGTGAATGAATATGTATGAAGAGAGGACAGAGCGAGAGAGATGAGCATGTGCAACAAGACTTCAGGAATGAGCAAGGCCCCTGGCGCTCTAGAATCCAGGGCCTAGCGCTCAAAACTTCACTTAAAATTGAGTCTCGGGAGGGTGAGCGCCTGGCGCTCAGACTTTGGGTGCCTGGCGCCTGGACTTCACTTAAAATTGAGTCTCGGGAGGCTGAGCGCCTAGCACCTGGACTTCACTTAAAATGTTGAGTCTCGGGAGGGTGAGCGCCTGGCACTCAGACTTTGGGCGCCTGGCGCCTAGACTACAGAAGATGTTGTTTGTTGTGTACTGAGCGCCTGGCGTTCAGCATTTGGGCGCCTGGCGCCTGGACTTCAGTGAATGTCCTTCACTCCGTTGAGCTTCATCTTGTTTCCTTTGGTGCCTACAATCAAAACATTAGCAAATGAGATAAAACACCAATAATTTTAATCAGAATGACTCAATCTAACGAGTTAGAATGGATTAACTAAAAAGATAAAATATAGTTATCTTAAGATCAAAATAACGTCAAAAGTAAGGCTTTAGTGGTGAAATCCACTCAAAAAGTTATGAAAAATAGATAATCTAGCAAATTATCACCTATTGCTGCTGCTTATTGTAAATTTGTTCAGCAGTATCCATAATAAGCTTGGTTCCATACACTCAGCCTAGTGCCAGTTCATTAGCATTGCAACCTATTTTTTCTGACATTCCCTATTAATTAGTACGGATTTTGCATTCTATGAGTGGTTCGATGCTTTCTTTCTTTCTTTTTCTCCAACTGCAACCCTTCTGTTAATTTGCTAACTCAATCAACATACACAGATATAGATTGAAGTTTTATTTTTTATTTCTTTTTCTTTTAAGTGCAGATTAACAGTACAAGAGACTTAGAAAGTGGTCAATTCTTTCAGATATTTTTTTTTGGTAAATAATTCTTCCAGATATGATCTAGTTCATTGTTACCTTCCAATTCCCAAAAGTGTCGGTGCTCTCTCTCTCTCTCTCTATCCTTCATTGTCCTTTTCTCTACTTTTTTATGGTACAAGTCCTTTTCTCTATTTTTTTAACATATCTTTTCTTTTCCAGTTGCTTGCTTTTTTATTATTTATACGAATAAAAAGTTATATTAAACTAAATATGGATATAAAGATTCTAGCTTTACACCAACTACTGTTTCTTGAAATAAATAATTTGAACGATTAATCACTCTTTAGTATATCAATATCTTTAAATTAGTATATATATATATATATATCATGGTATGACATGTATATTAATATTTTATAGAAATTAAAATCTTCATAATTTTACATCCAAACAATTTTTTTTTCATAATTTTGTGCATTGTATACATTTATTCAACAGTTTTAAAATTTTATTAAGATGTTAGATTTAATTTAGTTAGAAAAATCTAAGTGTCATACATTTCTATTAAAAATGGAGTGATATTTTAAGAATGTAGAAGAAGTTATAGTAACATTACTCTTATTTTTCTTACTTTTTTAGTATTTTTTTATCACTTATAACACTTTATTCAGCTCTCAAATTTAACTTAACTCTTTCAATTACATTCTTTTAAGCATGAATTAAGTGATGACATATTCAGACAATGTTCGCTTTGAGTTGGACATGCGAAACCATCTGATTAGAATCTAAGATCATACAATACTTTATCTAATTGTTTCTATAGGTAGTCTATCCACGGCTAATTTACCTTGCCACTTTTCAAATTAAAGTATTGCTTTTCCAACAAAAAGAAAATTAAAGTCTTACTTGGTTAGCCTATCTTTAAAATGCCCAGCCAAATCACATTTTGTTTTATACTTCTATGCCATGTTATATGTTTTGGTTGAAGAAAATAACCTAAGTCATATCTAAAACCTGGAAAACATGGTACGTAGTACTATAATTTGAGCATTCAAATGGAACTAGGAACCCTTTTAACATTCTCTCTCTCTCCCCCCTGCAATTATTTCTTAGTCCAATCTTGAATGAGCCTCTTTATTGATTTTTTAAATTTTGTTTTCGTATGTATAGGTGCTTGAGGTTGAAGTTTCAAACTTTTGAGATAAGAGATAAATCCCAAACTTTGATTTTGTTCTTCTTCTACTTTAGGCTTGTTCTTGGTATTATTTTGTATGTTAAACTTGTTCTAGGGTCTATATGTTTTGAAATGACAATGATTTTGAGGATGTTGTTGTATCTTAAATTTATATAATTTTTGTTTAAAAGTAATGAACTAATGTCTAATTTTTAGATTAATTTTAGAAATTTGTTGCATGTGGTTAGACTAAATTTCACTTGTAGTTTTAATATTTCATTTTGATTATGTTACAGAATATGGACATTCGTCAATATCGTTGTTGGATGTATAATAGACTTTTACCGGGTAGGAAGGGACTTGCTGATATGTTTATAGAGGGGGTTGAACAATTTGTTTCCTTTGCATGCCAACAAGCACATCTATCAAATGGAAATATTAGATGCCCTTGTTCTAAGTGCAAAAACCTGAAGTACTTGACTCCTGAGGACGTTAAAGTTCATCTTTATCAAAAGGGGTTTAAACATGATTATTGGTATTGGACAAGTCATGGAGAAATTGATCCGACTTTGACGGGAGTTTTCAATAGTCATCCAAGCACCTCTACCACTACACAAATGGGTAATAATGACCATTTAAATAGATTTGAGGCCATGGTTTATGATGTGGTTGGTCCAGAGTTTGGGTTCTATAACAATCAACCCTTAGAGGAACCTCCAAATAAAGATGCTAAAAATTTTTATGATATGCTTCATGCGGCCCAAAAGCCTTTGTGACCGGGATGTAAAGATGAAATTGAATTATCTGTTGCTGTTGAATTATTGAATATCAAATCAGAGGGAAACATTTCCCAATGATCTTTTAATCAAACAGTAGCACTTATGAAAAGGACACATCCTCCTGAAAATCTCATCCCAGAAAATTTTTACAAGGCAAAAAAAATAGTTTCCAAATTAGGTCTTACTGCAAGGAGAATTGATTGTTGCATGAATGGTTGTATGTTGTTCAATGAAGAGGAAGTTACAGAATGCACATTTTGTGGTGCGGCTCGATATAAAATAAAAAGGATTGGTAAGGGAAAAACCAAGGAGATCCCTGTAAAAAGGTTGATTTATTTACCTCTCATTCCTAGGCTGAAGAGATTATATGCTTCAATGAGTTCTGCTCCGCACATGAGATGGCATTATGAAAATAGACGAGAATCGGGAGTGTTATGTCATCCATCAGATGGAGAAGACTGGAAACATTTTGATGAAACATATCCTGAATTTAAAGCTGAACCAAGAAATGTTAGATTAGGCTTAAGTGCTGATGGTTTTACTCCATATAGTCAATCAGCTATTCCTTATTCCTGTTGGCCTGTAATTGTCACTCCGTACAATCTTCCCCCAGAACTATGCATGACAACTCCATATATGTTCTTGACTTTGATTATTCCTGGGCCACACAATCTGAAAAGTAAAATAGATGTGTATTTGCAACCTTTGATAGATGAGTTGAAATTGTTGTGGGAAGAAAGTGTCCTAACTTATGATATTTCAAAAAAAGAAAATTTTGTAATGAAAGCTGCATTAATGTGGACAATAAATGACTTTCCTACGTACAACATGTTGTCGGGTTGGAGTACAGCAGGGAGATTGGCATGTCTATATTGTATGAATCGAACAAAGGCTTTCACTTTGAAATATGGTGGTAAATGTTCTTGATTTGATTGTCATCGTCAATTTCTGCCTATGAATCATGCATATCGCAGAAATAAGGATGCATTTTATAAGAATAGACAAGAGAAATCTGTACCTCCACCTAGGTTGTCTGGGGCCGAGGTATGGGAAGATGTTTGTGATATTCCAAAAGTGACTGAGGTGGGTCCATGTACATGTGTTGGGTTCGGGGTTACTCATAATTGGATAAAACAAAGTATTTTCTGGGAGTTACCATATTGGAAAACTAATATGATCAGACACGATCTTGATGTGATGCATATTGAGAAAAATGTGTTTGATAATGTCTTTAATACAGTGATGGATATTAAAGACAAAACCAAAGACAATGTTAAAGCTAGGATGGATCTTAAAGAGTATTGTAGGCGGAGAGAACTACAGCTGCAAGAATTGCCTAATGGAAAAATTTTGAAGCCTAAAGCAAAATTTGCCTTGTCCATGGAGCAAAAAAGGGTTGTATGTAAATGGGTTAGTGAATTAAAAATGCCTGATGGATATGCCTCTAATCTGCATAGATGTGTAAACATGAGAGAGGGGAAGCTACTTAGGATGAAAAGTCATGATTGTCATGTGTTTATGGAGCGGTTGCTACCAATTGCTTTTGGTGCATTACCAGATCCAGTGTGAAAGCCTTTAGCTGAATTAAGTAAATTCTTTAGAGATTTGTGCTCAACAGTTTATGTGTGTCTGATTTGTTACTAATGGAGCAAAACATTGTCACTACAACGTGTAAGTTGGAACGAATCTTTCCACCCGAATTCTTTAACTCAATGGAGCATTTACCTATTCATTTGCCGTATGAGGCAAGAGTAGAAGGCCCTGTTCAATATCGATGGATGTATCCATTTGAGAGGTAATCACGTGATTTATTACGTTTTAAATGTGGTAATCTTTTTATTTCAAAGTTTAGTAATTAATGATATCATGTTTCTTTTAGGTACTTGAATAGGTTGAAACGAATAGTTAAAAACAAATCACGTGTGGAAGGGTCCATATGTGAGGCATATTTATGCCAAGAGACTTCTCATTTTTGTTCTTATTATTTTGAATCTCGTGTGCAATCAATGAGAAATAGAGTTGGTCAAAATGATGATGGAGGTTTAGATGAGACAATCCAACCTAATTTATCAATTTTCAATCATCCTGACCGCTCAGCTGGAACTTGTAATAGTAGGTATTTAATGGATAAGGAAGTAGTTACTGCACATTTACATATCCTACTTAATTGTGAAGAGGTTCAACCATATATTGGGTAAGTGAACTAAATGATTCTTGAATTGTTTATTTTAGTATGCATATGTAATTGGTTCATATTTAGTAACCTGGTGCATGTTATTAGATTTTTTGAGGAATGCTTGAAAGCAGCTAATCCAAACATTAGTTGCACCAATGTTAATGGTATGATTGCATCTGAATTTCTAACCTGGTTCCGAAGTTACGTAAGTGTCTTAACACTTTTTTTAATGATATAAATACTTGACAGTTATCTTATAAATTATATTGATTTTACTATTTTCATTGGTAGGTTCACAATAAAAATAACTTGGTACAAAATCAATTTTTGCACCACTTAGCATGGGGTCCTAAGAGAAAGGTTCATACATGGCCTATCTACTTTGTCAATGGTTATAAGTTTCACACAGAAGATTGGAGTATCGGTAAAAAAACATCAATTGTGGAGTTTGTGTTAAAGGTGATGACAAAGTAGAAGAAGAGAATTATTATTATGGTATCATTAAAGAAATTGTGGAAGTAGAATACCCAGGAGAACCAATGAAACGATTAGTGTTATTTAATTGTGAATGGTTTGATGTTGTACTTAATCGTGGTGTGAAGGTTCATAAACAATATGGAATGGTGGAGGTTCGACATACTCAACGGTATCCAAAATATGATCCATTCATATTTGCTCAAAATGCAATTCAAGTGTATCATGCACCTTATCCTGAAAAAATAAAAGACAAGGCTAATTGGTGGGTTGTCATTAAAATCAAACCAAGAGGTACTGTTGATGCTCGATATGCATTAGAGATTGCATATCAAGATACTGCAACCTATGTGGATTTTATAACAAATTATGACCCTCTTGATAACTTAAGAGATGAAGAAGGTAATAATCATGAGGTAGAAGCTGATGTTAGTGAGGATGAGCAGGAAGATGAGGTAGAAAGTAATGAAGGAGAGGATAGTGAGGAAGATGAATTTGATTTTGATAATGATTCTGAAAATGACAATGAAAATGCAGATCTTCAATAATATGAATTGCTTGATGACGATGGGGATGACGATGATGGTGATGATGATGATCATGAATATGATTAGTGTCTGTTTTTTTCATTTGTTAACAAAAGGTAAATTATTTGTGTTTTGTATTTTGCACAAATTAATTATTAGTTATTTGATAAGCATTTTTAATTTACATTTCATTTGTGTTCATCGCAGATGTCTGAGAGAGATCGAGGTAAAGGAAAAGTTTCTAAGAGTCGCCCAAAAAAGCAACAACTAGTGCGACCGGTTCAACATTCTACTACTCACCCACCTCTAACCTCTGCTAGTTCTCCATCTCCTACTACTACTCCATCACCCACATTACCTGCATTTACTTATTCGATCCCAAGTACACTTTCACCACCTCTTACTCAACCATCTCATCGTGTGGTGCCTCCAACAGAGGAGTCTCGTCACAATGTTGGATCATCTATACCTCCAACAGATGTAGGATCTGCACTTGGATCAAGTCATACTCAGGATGCATCAGATGCACAATTGTCTAGTAGCAAACCAATTTTATATCTGGAAGGAGATGGGTATGTATAAGTAATATTCTTTTAAATTACATTATTATGTTGGATATATTATAACCCAACACTTGTATTGTTTGTAGATTTTTGCCTTCGCACTTGGCGGCAAATGGCATCAGTGATATCTTCAGGAGTCATTATTTAGAGCCATGGACATCATGGAAAAGGATAATTAGTATCACAAGAGATATGTGGTTTGGAGAGTTTACGGTAATTTTCAAATTTTTATTACTACAATTTAAAATTTGATAGACTTTTTTTGTCATAAACAATCTGCTTTCTCAAATATATATTGTAGAGGAAGTATACTGTCATTCCACCAGATAGTTATTGGGCTCGAAGAAACTTTGAGAAACAAGGTGCAACATTGTTGAAGAATGTTTTGAAAAAGGGTCGCAAGAAAATGGAGAAACCAAGTTAGCTTGGGGATGAGATATGGGACGCATTGTATACACATTGGGAAAGTGGGGCTTTCAAGAAGAAAAGTGCAATTGCAAAAGCCAATCGGGCATCTAATTGTGGAGGATATGGAGCTTCATATCACACCAGTGGCTCTATTACCTCATCTCAGCATAGAGCTAATCTGGTTAAGTTCAATATTATTTTGCATTGTTGTCGAAGTTGTCTAATATGGTTAAATTTACCAATATGATTTTGTTACAACTGCTGCAGACTAAGTTGAATGGTGTTGTTCCATCAGCACCAACATTGTTTCACCACACACATCGACGTAAGGATCACACATGGGTGGATAGAAGATCAGAGCATATAGTTGTAAGCAATTGTTTTATCTAATTTGAACTCTTGGGTTTGAAATAATGATGTTCATTAATTGTATTCATGTTGCTATCTTGATGTTTAAAGGGAACTCTAAATATAAGTTATAATTTTTTTTATGTTTGTGCTTGCAATATCATGCTTAGATTCCTCTTGATTATCTTTTTGATGATAAATCATAGGAACTTACTTTGAACATGTGATTGAAACCATGTTTATTCTTATACTGGCCTATTTTTTGACTTGTTATGATATTTGTTTATTGTATGTCAAAAGTCCTTTTCCCATTTGTTTTGGCACACTTCCTATGTACCCACCATTTGGCCACTTTATTATTTGAATCAGTTGGTTTGGAATGAGTACAATTAATTCAGAGTTTATACATACACTTCCTGTGTACCCATCTTATTTCCTTTTTGTGATTCCTCCTAAATATGCAACCTTGTGACTTTTGGTGCTTGTTTCAGATTAGCACTAGTTTATTTATGAGAAATGTCGCTTCTATTTAACAACATTTTGTCTCTAATTGCAAAAATATGACAACTAAAGGTGACAGTTTCATGGCCAAACAAAAAGGTCCTTGATGAAACCTTTGCTTGTGGAAAATTTATTGTCTGAATTAGCTTTTCCCTACATAACTCACCTAATCACGGACCATCCTTTGGTTTATCTAATGGCATATATAGCCTTACAGTTTATGCAATTTACATAGAAAATATACTGAACCCTCCAAGTTTCACGTGTTATTTATTGGACAATCATAATCATAATTCGTATCATAACTGCTTAGTTTCCGATTGGGTATGCCTAATGATTATAACTAATCATAGAGCTTATACCCTAATGAAAATAAATGAATAGGTGAATCGGGTTTCCATCACTATTTCATTAGTGTTTCTAGTAGTTTGAAAATGAATTTTGTTTCACATGAGCAAGCTCAAAGTAAATTAAGTAATGATTGAGTTCCACTAGTGCACTTCCACAATTCATGGTGATTTCCCAAAAGGATCCAAAAAGTATCGTCACATAGACTTTAGAAAATCATATATCTTTACTGTTCTAACTTATAAGTCAAGAAACAACTTTTATTTATATTTATTTACTTTTATTTGCCATAATATGCGGAGTTTGGATTCAACTCCCAAACAATTACTAACATCATTAATCAATTTTGACTTTTTGTAATAAAATTTTGAAGTTATAATGGATTGAGGTATTTGTGATTGAAATCACGTTTATTCTTATATTTTATGTCATGACTTATATTATGTTAGATTTATGTGCTGCTTTAACTTTTTGCATTAATTAGTGTCATATTGGTATTGACAGACTAAATTTGCAAATGAAATGCAAGAAATGACCCAAAGAGCATCAGAGCAGGGAACTCCTCCCCCAGATGAGTTGGATGTGTGGCGCAATGTGGCTGGAGTGAAAAAAGGTAAAATATATGGTCTTGGAATTGAGTCAACCGTAGTGGTTGGAAGACCACAATACCGTGGCTCAAGTTCTTCATCATCTGACTGGGTGCGAAGAGATGAACTTGAAGAATTAAGAAGTGAGAGAAATGAGCTTCGAGCTCAAGTGGCAGATAATAGGAGACAGATTGAGGAGATAAATCGGCTGGTACGAGAGCTAATGCAGTCGATTAACTTTCAGCCTTCTCAAACATTTCCCATGACTGGTGGAGCAGAAGAAGAGGACGAGGACGAGGACGAGGACGAGTAGGAGCTTTTATGATTAGAGTTTAGTTTGTGTTGTGTTCAACTTTCTTATATTTGAAATGTTGTAGTAATGAGATATTGTAGACAATGCTTATTTTAGTTTATTTAGCATGTCTTGATGTTTAAATGATATATTCTAAAGACTGAATTAGTTTAGTTTACGTTATTTTTTATTTATGTGTTTGGTTATATATGAGATTGTTGATTGTTGTTTATTAGGTATTTTAAAAATTTGGATTTTAATAAATTTAAAAGTAATTATAAATTGTTGATTGTTGTTTATTAGGTGTTTTAAAATTTTGGATTTTAATAATGTTTTAAAAAGACATTTATCATTTTAGAGACCAATTAAGAGACCGATAATTAGAGACCGATTTAATGATCGATTTTATAAAATATACATTATATTCAGAATTTTAGAGACCGATTTAGAGACTGATTTAGAGACTGATAAATCGGTCTCTAGTTAGAGACTGATTTAGAAACTAATTTTATAAAATACTTAATATATTTAGAGAGATTTTAGAGACTGATTTTAGAGACAGATAAATCAGTCTCTAACTTAGAGACCGATTTAGCGACCGATTTTATAAAATATATAATATATTCATGCTTTAGAGACTGATTTAGAGACCTATTTAGAGACTTATTTAGAGACCGATTTTTTCGGTCTCTAAAAAATCGGTCTCTAAATCAGTCTCTAATGAACTTTTTTGAAATATATTTGACCGAAAATTAGAGACCGATTTAGAGACTGAAAAATCGGTCTCTTAGAAATCGGTCTCTAATATTTAGCGACGAGGCTTTTAGAGACCGATTTAAATCGGTCTCTAAATCGGTCTCTAATTATTTTAGAGACCATTTTTCTTGATTTAGAGACTGATTTTTCGGTCTCTAAAACTCAATTTTCTAGTAGTGAAAGAAACGTGAGGGAGTGAGGTCAGGAAGTTAGTTATGATTTGTTGGAGTCTCTCCCTCTCTGCTAGAACCTCTTTCTCCCTTTGATTTGTTTCTTCTCGTTTTTCTTGTAATAGCTTTTCCTTTCTTACTGGCAATAATTACTTGTATTGATTTCAAGTACTTAATTACAGTAATAATACTAGTCTTGAGATATCATACAGAATTGATTGTGTTTTGCAAATTGTTCTTATTCTAAAGTTATATTCTGTAATCTGAGTGTATTACACTTTCATTCTTCTACTTTTGGTACATGCAATATGAAAAGATTATTGTTTATCAAGTTTTTCGGCATGATACTAGTTGGAAGACCATAGTTTCTCAATATTTTGCTTTCTTATTAAAATGGATCTGAATCTTCTGATATACTGCCCGGTATTGTTCAATACCTGGTCAAATTGATTATCTCACAAAAATCTTACATTTTCAAAAGGCTCCAAGATATACAAGGAAAATCTCTATCATCAAAACGTTTTTCTTTTCCTAGTTTCTTTATGCTATTATGAGCAATTATGATTATGAAGATTGAGTAATAAAAATTATTGATGTTTCTCAGTTTCCGGTCAGAAGTTGTAGCCTGCTGGTTCAAAAAAGAAAGATTGATCTGGTTGATTTTTTTTCCCTTTAATTTCTTGAATCTCTTCTTCAAGAGGGGATGGGACTCTTCCTTAATTGGCAACAAGTGATTCATGTTGTAGTAGTTTATAGGCTGAGCTATTGGCTATTGTTGCAGGATGAAGGATGCAGGAAAAGGGCAAGAAAGATCAAAGACAAAAATCCTGGTGAATATTCTCTCTCCCTCCTCCATCTCTTCTAATGGCTATGTATTGTTATCATTATTAAAAAGTAATAATAATTCAATCTAAATGTATGTATTCATCTTTGGATCTTTGGTCAGATCACACATAGAGGAGAAAATTTTTGGTCCTTCATTGTAGCAATGTAAGAAAGAGATAACACTTTGAACTTGTAAGTTGCAGTGATATGCTAAGCTCCAATCTTTGTACATTTGCTGAATGTTTGATTTTTGTTTAGTAATTATCCTCAATAGTCACAGCAAATACCCCTTAATCCTGGTTTTCCAGTTATTTCCTCTTAAAATTAATTGTGATCTAAATTATTTTAATTATTCATAATTGTATTATTTAGTTTTGATTTGTTCTAGGTGTGCATCTTTGGGGTCCGAAATTTCTGGATTCACATGATGTTAGCTTCAAAATTCATTTTTATGTTCTACAGCCACGTCTATATGAGTCTCGTCATCTACATGAATCAAAGAGGGCTAGAGGAGCTGTTGGGCGCTCTCTCAATGCTAAAGAACTCCAAGAATCAAAGCTTACTTCAGCAAACCAAGGCCTATATGTTTCCACTGCACTTGTTTGAATTTGAGTGGAAATATGCAAGAATCTAACATCCTTTTTATTTTTTGTAGAACTTGTTTGAATTTGTTTTATAACTTTTTAAGATATATATAAATACAATTATGACATTTCGTTGTTTTCTCATAATTTATTTGATGAATTTATATTTTTTTGTTCAGTATTCTTTATCTGATAGGTGAAAATTTAATTTCTCGAAATATGACCAGGCACCTAAACAAAAACATCTCCTGACGGCGTTATTTTTATATATATGAATTTTGAGATTAAGTCCAAAATCACACACTCAAAAGACTCAAGTCTCTTCCACTTATTATAACACGTTGATAAATTTAAAAGCTTTGATTGGGTTGTTCATACAAAATTAATTTAGCAAATTATAATAACTTTTATATTTAATTAAATTTAGATTGGTTACAGAATAGCTACAAATTATGTGGCGATTGATAGATTAGTAACAAGTTAGTTACTTATTAGCTGTAAATTAGCTATGGTTTGGATTATATTTCTTTTTACTCATGTAATATTAGCCACAAATTAGCTACAACTAAGGATTTAGTTACGGAAATTTTTCCTAGCTAATTAACTATTGATTAGCTATGGATTGACAAGAAAATTTTTTAATTAGTGAGGCATTAACTACGAAATTAACTATGAAAGCTTCCTAGCTAAATTACAAGGAAATTAAAAATCTGTTAAAAATAAATTTAGTACCAGATTGACTATGGATTAGTTAGGAAAATATTTCTATAGCTAATTAACGATGAGAAATTATCTATAAAAAAATTTGTAGCTAATCCCTTGTTGATTGGTAACTAATCCGCAAAATTCTTGTAGTCAAGGTGTATGTCAATTTTTATTTAATTATGTACATTCAATATCAAAATTGACTTTATCAAGAAAAATACGCATGCGATGTACAAAAGTAATTAGCAAAGCATAGAACTCTTGATGCTTGTAATTTTAGATAATTATATTGCATATATTTTATTTAATAAAATCACTTTCATTTATATTTATATATGTATTTATTTATTTCATTTAATTCTTAGTTAAGGGTACAAAATCTAGTGCTTATAATTTTAGATAATTATATTGCACATATTTTATTTGATAAAATTACTTTTGCATATAAATCTAATCCTAATAAACCTTGAATCTTCTTAGTTCCATAAATATAAAAAATAATAAAAAGTGAGAGAATTCTTTAAAATTGTTAGTTGTAGATTTACAAAAATTTTGTTGTATTTTTTAAATTGATTGTCTTAATTCGATAACAAATTTTATGTGAGGAAAAATAACTTTAAAAAAAGTGATTCATCATATCTCAAAATCTTATTCTCAATCCTTGTTTTTGTCTCCCTTCCATATTTTCCCTAACATAGATAACTCTAATGAGAAAACTATAAAGTCTTAACTTTTTTCTTCTATATTCATATATCATATATATAACACGAATGTGAATTTTAAAAAAATAATATTTAAGTTTAATTTTTTAACAATTTAATAATTTTTTTCAACTATTTTTTCTTTTCTTATAATTAATATGTTCTAATTATGGTCCTATATTTTATTATTGTTATAATCATTTGTAGTTAAACAGTGTTAAATCTAAATTAAATTTTCAGAACCAGTTGAGTTATTAATGAGGATTATTTTTGGTTTTCTATAGTATGAGTATCCATATACTTTTAGGGTATGAGACTAATTTATTCACATGAGTGATACAATTAAATCCTCCTTACCAATATTTTAAAAACTAGTTTATTTGGTCCAATTCGATCAATTGGACTGCAGACTGTTTATCACACCGGTTCTACTTTGTTTAAAGAGAACTATTAGGAATATATTTTTTATTATACTCTTTTCAATACACTTTTTTTATTGAGTCATGTCATATACTAAATCACACATTCAATCTTGATTAACATGTAATTAATTCGATTAGCATGTAATTAAATTTAAGTATATATTTTAATATGTAATATAACATAATAAAAGAGAGTGTATTAAAAAAATGATAAAAAAATGTATTTTTATAACTCCTCTCATTCAAATAACCGTTTGGACTGGACCACTTAAAACCGGTCATAACCGGATAACCGACTAGTTCAAAACCGGTTGATTCTCTTCTTTTTTAGGAAAAAAAAAAGTGAAAAAAAAAACTTGTTTTGCTCGTTGGCCTTTCAAATTCACTCACTCACACAATGGAGCTGGTTTGCCCTCAGCTCGCTCACGCAAGAGGCAAGACGCAGCAGCAAACTTGGTTCAGCAAATCGGCGAGCTTGGTTCTACATTCAAATAGATTTGAATCTTTTTAATTTTTTTTTCTTTCAATGGTCAATTGTAAAAGAGAGAAAAATATAAAAAAAATTATTAATAAAACTTAATTATTAATATAAAATTTCTTTTAATCTTTATATCTTTATCTCTCTTACAATTAATTACTTACAAAAAATTTATGAAAATCCAAATCCGCATTCAAGCTCCCTTTAATGCTTTGTGTGACAACTGTCGAGATTACCAAATTTAAATCAATTTATAACCGATTTACCAAAACTACTTGTAGCATAAGGTAACACCGGGTCGAGCCCGTAGATCACTCTAATTATGAAGTCAGATTAAGAGGTTAATAAACAGGGGGGAAAAGTTTTGCAAGATTAAACAACAAAGAACAATTAAAATGAGTAAACAAGATTGGGAAAACAACCAATCCAAGAGAATTAACAAATCTTGATTTTAATCCATCCTTGATCTTTATAGATCGATTCAACTATCAACCAAATCCCTGGTCTTAGATCACATCAAGACGCCTCTCAATGATCCATGGATCTTCTACTAGAAATGCTTCTAGAATTCAATTAATTAAGGTTAGACAAATTAAGCATCCATCCAAAACCCAAATTAACTTAAAAATCAAGATCCAACCAAGCTAAATATTTCATCAAACACCTTTAATAAATTATTTAACCTCTAAATTCATCTCTTGACATATGACAATTACGCAATTAACATATGCAAATTCCAATCAAATTAAGCATTAAATCAGAATTTAAACAAGAGAAGAAGAGAAAGAGAAACTTGATTAATAGATGAATATATAACAATTAAAACAAAATCTCAAGATTAATCATCAAGACTGTCAATCTCTTGGATTGATTAAAGAAGTTTAGCTCTCCATAGCCATCACCATTGGAGAACCTTCAACAACCATACAAAATGAAAATAACAAAGAGAGAGAAGGAGAGGAAGAGAAGAAGAGAATTCTCCAAAATGAAACACTAAAATTTTAATTATAACAACACTTCTACATAAAAGCTCTACATACTACAATGATCTGCATAGCCTCCCTTTTATAGAGGGTTTAGAGGTACAAAATGTCAAAAGGGGGCTGAGTCATGGTGGTTGAGTGGAGTAGGTGGATGAGTGGAGTAGGTAGATGAGTGAAAAATGTTGAATGACTTTTGGTGAGTGAAAAATTATGGAGATTCTTTGTCTCCGAAATCATGCAGCTCTGAAGTCATTGCATTCGTCATTTTTGAGCCAAGTGGTCTTCATGAAAATTGTAGGTCTGGATCTTAGCTTTCAAATGGCATAAGTTTCACCTTAAATATCCACCTACAGCCCAAGATATGACCCAAATACAGAATTAGTGTAAGACGTAAATCATGCTGAAAAATTTAATTAAATCCATTTTGAGTTCAAAACATACAAAACATAACCAAACTTAATTTATTAAGTGCACGGAGAGTGTAAATGACTAAAAATAAAGACTTATTAATGCATCAAATATGTGAACATTATTGTGCCTTAATGCATTCGAGTTCAAACTTACCAACCTTGCGGTGACTTTGTGCGTTCAAAGCAAGATTTTGTTTAGTCCCTCTTCTTTTACTCTTTTTACATGGTTCCACACCTTGTTCAGAGTATGAATGAGTGGTTTTGCTAAAACCAGCAACACGTTTAAAGTTATCTCATAAAGTGGTGAGATTTGGTGAGATTGGAAATTTAATAGTGACATTAAAAAAAGGTTAGTATACTTGTTAGTAAAATTAAAATAAAAAATTTAAAAAAAAATAAGATAAGTAATAAAATTTTATTAACTTCTAATACATTAAATATTTTATTTTTATTAAAAACTTTTTGTTTACTTTTCTTATTAAGTATTCTTAAAACACTTATTAGTGAAACTCATTAAGAAAAATCACTATGTTATCCTAAAATTTAAAAAAATATGTGAGGTGGGGAAAAGTAAGCAAAAGAAGGATTTTGGATTTTCGCAGCTGAAAAAAAAAGGAAGGATTTGACATTTTCAAAAAGTTTGGGAATTGTCAGCACATTAAGGGGAATTGTCAGCACACTAATTACCAAACTTTAATTAACATTTGTTTTACCGTCAAACTTGCAAAAATGGTACATAATTTTATTCTGATATTATACTTAGCATTTTTTATTATTATAAATTATTGTATATAATATATATAATTAATTAATAATTAGTTATATATGTTATATTATATATATGTTATTTAAGTATTATAAATTATTTATTAATTATCTAATTTGATTATTGATTTAATTGATAAAATTTGTTGAACTTTAAATTATTCTCTTTTCTCGATTTATCGATTGAATTGATTTTTAAATCATTGTTCTTTACAATAAATGTTTTTGAAATTCAAATTTTTATCTTTTTTTAGGAAAGGTTAAATTAAAATTTTGATTTTTTTAGTTTTACACTCATTTTAATTTAATTTTTATAATTTTTTTCTTTTAAATAAGTCCTCACATTTATAAATGTTTTCAAAATAGTTTTTACTATTAATTTTCATTTTAACATAGTTAATTTAATTATTACTAAGCACTTTACGGAGAAAAAAGTATTTAAAAAAATATTCATTGGATGAAAAAATATTTATTGAGAAGAAATAAACATTTATTAAAATAAATAAATACCTTATTTGATATTTTACAAAAAAATGAACATTTTGAGGAACCCATATTAGATAGTAAAATATTTATTTTATTAGTCAACTAACAATTTTATAACTGTGTTATAACAAATTAATAATGAAATTATTTAAAAAAAATTTATAAGTATGAGGATTGGTTTAAAAAGAAAGTTATATAAACTTTATTAAAATTAAGTACAAACTATAAAATCAAATCTTTAATTTAATCTTTTAAAATGATAATTGAATAATATTAGTAAATATTATTTTAAATACTCTTTTTAATATTTACTTTATTTTTTACTCATCTCATACATTTAAAAAAATTTAAAAAAAATTACTAACAATATTTACCTTTAAATCACTAAAAAATAAATATTAAAAAAATATCTAAAAAATATATGGCTAACATTTCACAGGATAATTTGCTTAAGATTGCATCCGTCCCCTTCTCGGTAAA
The DNA here is from genome assembly GCA_029884595.1 of Ormosia semicastrata. NCBI lineage: Eukaryota > Viridiplantae > Streptophyta > Magnoliopsida > Fabales > Fabaceae > Ormosia > Ormosia semicastrata. The sequence goes on from JAQQTO010000029.1 coordinate 7,171,571, forward strand.
ACCACAAACTTATTCCTCCTGATTAATGATATTATTATTGAAATGCGTAAATGTGATGTATGTAGAGATGGCGGCTCGTGAGTCGTACATCCAGTCAAAGTGGACAACCTGCAAGGAAATTTGTTGTCAAATTTTCATATGAATCGTGATGATGATGAACTTCGCTGGCTGAAGTGCTGAAAACAACTGTTGTAGCAAAGACATTCAATATTATCGATCATAGTCCTTCCATAATGATGGGCTATCATTCAACCTTTGATTATGTTCTTTCTTCGGGTTAACATCAGAACCCTCAGTCGTTCGCTTAGTTTACGCTTGACAGATACTCAGATAGTCACGAGGCCCGCCCTATCATCTGGTTTAGTGTCACCCACTCTTCTATTATATCAAAATTTTAGCTTTTTCTTTTTTATTTGTCCGTGTAACATTGCTCAATGAAACATATCACTTTTTTTTAAAAAAAATCTACATAGAGGGACAAGCTGCAGAGAAACTACACAACTAATTGAACAAGAAAAGGAAACCCTATCAAGATACATGATCATCGATTTGAAAACGACCACAGCCAACTAAGTACCCTCATGCACACCGAGGGGATGAGAGTGATCGTATAATCAACCACGCGAATTCCCTCACGTGGGCCGCTAAAAATATATATATATATAATGCTATTTGTACATAAAAAATTATCTATCATCTTTATATATTTTTAGTTTGAGATCAAAAAAGTTAAAGATAATATGTATTGAAATATATGTTTTTTATTTTATTATTTAAAATAATAAATAATAATAATGTAAAATTTTTTACGAACTAATAACATCACTCTTTAAAAAAAAAAAGCACCCGCCCAAGTCAAATTTCTTATGCAGGCCATTATTGAAAATTCTTCATTTCCACACCTACCTAGTGAAAAGAGAGAGAAACTCACCATCTCTTCTCTTCTTTTCCTTTTTGTTTTTAATAGATGATTGGTGTACGAGAAAAATATACAAATTTGAGTTTGGATGTGCTACAAAACAACTGACGCCTCACATTTTTACTCATTAGATGTGTGATTGTTTAGATTAACAAAACATATAATTCTTTTAATTTTAGGGTTTGATAACAATCTCCGTTCAAGTGTAAAAATAATATTAATATTTTAATTAATATTATGTTATGTACATGATCGACTATAATTTTAGCATCTGACATTTAAATAAGTGTAATGCCATTTTAAACTGGCCAATAAACATCTTTTTTTTTGGGTAACACGATGGGTAGAAAGAGATGTACACTCTCATGAAAGCCCAATTAGGATTTTCTCAAATTTTTTCTTCTCAAGTGATCAATTGTAGGAGAGAAAAATATACAAGGTAATAAAAAAAATTTCACAAGTTTTAATTAAGTCCCACTAATAATTTTTTTTGTGTCTTTCTTTCTCCTATAATTGACCACTTGAGAGAAAAAAAAGATTGAGAAGATCCTGATCCCACGAAAGCCACGTAAACATCATTTTGAATGAACCAATGAAATATATGAAGTATAGCGGGATAGAGATCACCTGTCTCCATTTCCTGTCCCCTTCCTTGTTTCTCCTTTTAAATTTTAGTAAGTGTAAAATAAATTAAGTGAGAAGTAGACATGTAATTAAATTTAAAATACTTATCAAAATTTAAGTGAAGAGACAGATAAGGACACAAGAAATAGAAACAGGTAATCTTCATCCAGTATAGCGATGGCTTTTTGGGAATAAATTTTGTATCTTTCTTTCTTTTGGCACATCTGAACTGCGATGGATGGTGAGAGATTCTTGTACTCTAATGTTACTACACCAATCCAACAAAAATTTGATATATATCCTATATAATTATATAAGTAGTTGAATTAAATTAAAAATATTATTTAATAAATTTGAGTTGTTGAGAGTATTACTTTTACAATATATTAGATAGAGGAATTTATAGTTCTGTTTAAATTAGTTTTTAGTTAAAGAGTTAATTAATCCAAACAATATTACTTACATTGATTTGTATTAGATTGAATTGATTACATTCTAAAAATCGTTCCAATCCAAAACTTTGTTTGAATTAGATTAATTTATTTGGTTTTTTATCAAAGTTTTTTTAAGTCTAGCATGTTATGAGTGAAAAATACTTTAACCTATTAAAATTAAAAAATAAAAAATAAAATAAATAAAAAATAGAAAAACTTATTTCACATATCTAAAATAATATTTAATCACATAAAGTAAAAAAAATCTAAGAAACTATAGTTATTATAAATAAAAATATAAATCTAACAATAACAAATAAATATATTATATAATATTAATTATTTTTATTAAATTAAATCGATTTTAAAAATCAATACAAAAAACTAATTCAATCCAATTAGTTTTTAAATAATTAAATAAAAAAATTAAATTTATTCAATTTTGATTGAATTTTAATTTTTTTATTCTGCTTTCGTTTCCTCTTATTAGAAATTCTCTGGATGTGTATAGAAAATAACAACCTACTGGCACACGTGGAAGCCAACAACCCATTCTTATTAAATATGCATGGTAAGTGTGAAAACATGTGTCAGGCCAATTTGTCTCTATAAATAGATACTGAGGGAAATGGCTCTAATTGCCTTAAACGTACATTTCCACTCCATCATTTCCTTGTTTGTGTTTTAGGTCTTCAAACCCCCGCAACGAAATGGCATACTTGGAAGAAATGCAAGAGGCGCAAAGATCTCGTGGCCCAGCCACTATACTAGCCATTGGCACCGCAACTCCGTCCAACTGTATTTACCAAGCTGACTTCACCGATTATTACTTTCGAGTGACCAAGAGCGAGCACATGACTGAACTCAAGGCCAAGTTGAAGCGCATATGTAAGTTCAAAGGATTATTATCTTTACATTCATTAAGTATCAATATCGTGTCATTGTGTGTGTGTGCCCACATTCATAGTGGCTTGTACATTTTATTTGGTTATACTAATTAAGGGTCTGCATCAACCCAAAAATGCCTGCACGCCTTCATGCACACACACATATATACATGCGTTCATGTGTCGATGTAAGTTAGAAGGCCAAAGTTATTAGAAATAATTTTTGCTCCTCGATTTCTCATTGACATCATATTTTTAATAATAAACCTTTGCATAAAGACTAATTAATATGTTTCAGTGTATAAGAATACGGAGTGAAGTAAAAATGATATAGACAACTATGATATCCAAATTGCTAATGTTATTCGTACATCTAGAATCTTATACTTGAATACATTTAGTTTTCAATGTATATAAAATATTGATTATCTACGTTTATCGTACTGTTAACAAAGTAACAACACACTTCTTTTCATAAATGATAAATGTTAGTAATACGATGAATGTAAGTAACTATTATTTTATAAGAACATAATTTTTTTATTATTTTTTTATATCATTTTTTATACCTCTCTTTATACTATTAATTATATCATTTTTTTCAATCATTTTTACTAGCTTAATCACAACTCTTCAAAAAAATATATAAAAAGAAGTGTATCACTAAAAAAAGATATAAAAATATCATTTTCCTTTATACAATATTAACCAAAGTGTACCTCGAGTAAAATTTTGGGTGTATGAATAAGATTAAAATATCCAAAATGTCAAGAACCAAAAGTTATTTGCTATATTAGATTCTTCTCAAGAAATTTAGTTGACTCTAGCTTCTTCGTGTCCTCAACAGGTGAGAAGTCAATGATTAAAAAACGTTACATACACCTAACTGAAGAAATCCTCAAAGAAAACCCCAACATAAGCACTTACAAGGAACCATCCCTTGACGCACGCCAAGACATGCTGGTTGTGGAGGTGCCAAAGCTTGGTGAGAAGGCAGCATCCAAAGCCATCAAGGAATGGGGCAGGCCCACGTCAGAGATCACTCATCTTATAGTCTGCTCCACCTCGGGTGTGGATATGCCTGGTGCCGATTATCAACTTGTTAAGCTCTTAGGCCTCAAACCATCCACCAAACGGTTCATGTTATACCATCAGGGTTGCTTTGCTGGTGGTACCGTGCTTCGTCTCGCCAAAGATCTTGCTGAGAATAATGCTGGTGCACGTGTTCTCGTGGTATGTTCCGAGATCACAGTTGTTACATTTCGTGGGCCCTGCGAGACACACTTGGACTCGTTAGTGGGACAAGCACTCTTTGGTGATGGTGCTTCAGCTGTGATTGTTGGATCCAATCCTGACACTTCCATTGAAAAACCATTGTTTCACCTTGTGTCTGCTTCACAGACAATCCTACCCAATTCTGAAGGAGCAATTGAGGGACACTTGCGTGAGGTGGGACTCACGTTCCATCTCAAAGAAAATGTTGCCCAGTTGATCGGAGAGAACATAGAGAAAAGCCTTGAAGAAGCCTTCCACCCACTTGGGATAAGTGATTGGAACTCATTGTTTTGGATAAGCCACCCCGGTGGCCCTGCAATCTTGAGGCAGATTGATGCAACGCTTGGGCTGAACCAAGATAAACTAAGAGCAACTAAACACGTTCTAAGCGAGTATGGGAACATGTCAAGTGCATGTGTCCTTTTTATACTGGATGAGATGAGAAAGAGGTCCATGGAGGAAGGGAAATCCACCACTGGTGAAGGACTGAAATGGGGTGTTTTATTTGGATTTGGCCCAGGTTTGACCATGGAGACGATAGTTTTGCACAGCGCCGCCATAGACCCTGGCTCCTAGCTACTATGATTGCGTGGGATGGTGATATGGATCAAATTATCAAGTATTAAAAAAAGAATAAAATCAAGTATACTTGCTTGCTTTTCGCTTTAAGTTTTTCATTACTGTCACAACCGCATAGGTTTTGTGTATCGTGCTCCTTATTATATATACAATTCTGATTTTTTTTTACAGCACTTTTTATATCTTTTCTTATATCATTAATTATATATATATTTTTATTAATTTTTTCACTTAATCATAACTTTTAAAAAGAATATAAATAATAATACACTTCTAAAAAAAATATAAAATTAATATTTTCCTATTATATATATGATGATATAATAAATCAAATTCGTCCATCACAATCTTACCATTATGATTTATGCAAAATATATATATATATATATATATATATATATATATATATATATATATATATATAGACACACCATGTTAAAGATTAAAAGTTAATTAAGGTGAGATACAAGATTTAATGATAAATATTTATTTTTCTCACATGATATGTATTACATATATCTAACAATAATTAAATTATAGTAAAAGTTAATTATAATCATAGACGAATATTATTTATATTTTTTTGTAAGGTAAGGTGACCTATGACACCATAATTTATTGAAAAAAAAGAGCATGTGGAGACATAAACCAAAACTCATGCAAAATAAATCAAGAATATTATTTATAATATCAAAAGTTTAAATATTTAAATTTGTTATTTTAAAAAATTTTATCAAATTATTATTTCAAATATGAAATTATGTGGATATATATATAGGCAACATATCGATGAAAGCAATGTTTTATTCCGTTTTTTTTATCCCTTACTTTATCAATTAAAATTTATAAAATATCACATCATGATTTTTTTCTTTTACATGATATGTATTACATATATTTATCAATAGATTCTTACAATAAAAGTGAATTATAAGCCTAAATAAACCTTATATATATATATATATTGGCAGCATATCGATGAAAGCAATGTTTTATTATTATTTTTTAATTCCTTACTTTATCAGTTAAAATTTATAAAATATCACATCATGATTTTCTTTCTTTTACTTGATGTGTATTACATATATTTATCAATAGATGCTTACAATAAAAGTGAATTATAAGCCTAAATAAACATTTTATATATATATATATGCAGCATATCGATGAAAGCAATGTTTTATTCTGTTTTTTTTTATCCCTTACTTTATCAGTTAAAATTTATAAAATATCACATCATGATTTTTTTTTCTTTTACATGATATGTATTACATATATTTATCAATAGATGCTTACAATAAAAGTGAATTATAAGCCTAAATAAACCTTATGTATAATATCAAAAAATTAAACATTAAAAATTACTTAAAAATTATATGTAAAATTTAATAAAAATAAATTTTTTCATGTGAAATTTTATAATACAAAGTCATGTAAAGATATTAAAAAAATAAATTTTATTAATGAGACTCAATTAAAATTGATGAAATTCACATCAACATTGTTTTCTCTCACATGATATGTATTACATATATCTATCAGTGATTTGTCACAATAAAAGTGAATTATAATTCTAAGTAAACCTTAATTACAATATAAAATAAATAAATATTAAAATTACGTGACTGAGAACATATATATATATATCTGCCGACGGTGCTGCAAATTCCGATCGTAATCAACCCTATGGTTGTATGCTACAGTGCCAACTCCACATAAAATCATGGTTAAAAATGCTCCTCATGAATTTGTTTTTCTTTTTTGTTTTTTCTTGTTTCAAATTTTTTAAAAAAAAATTATTAAATTAAAACAGTTTAACCATCACTTAATCAATTATCATAATTAAATTATGTAATAGAAATTAAATTATCTTACTTAATATAATTTAATTATTAAATTATCATTTAATTATGTAATAACAATTTTTGAAAAGGTTTAATTAACAATTTTTTATCCGTTTAACTATTTTAATTATTACTTAAAAATTTTATTTATTTTTAATAATATGCTAGCATACTGTAATTATCATTAACTACAGGAGAGTCAAATTTAAAATCTAAATTCAATGAAATTCTTATTTGCTTTAAAAGATTTGTATTGTCACCTGTTAATAGGTAGGATGAGAAATTTTTGCATAAATTATGATTATTTAAGTTAATGCATTAAACTAATTATATCATTAATTGTGATATATTATGGTAAGTAATTATTAATTTATTATATGAGTTATTTATTAAATAATAATATGATTAACCCAATACACTTAATTTGAGTATTCCAAATTTATGTTAAAAGAATTTCCATAATTTAAAAACCAAATGAAATAAAACATGACTTGGGTCCTCTTTTCTTTGGGTAAGACTCGAGAAAGCACAGATATGAGATGAGCTATGAATTCAACATGATATGAATATATTGATATAGTAAACGTTTAAAAAATAATTAAAAAATATATAAAAGTATCAAAATATATTTGATATAATATATATATCAGATATCAATATGATGATTATTTTTAAATATCAATATTATATAAATAAGGCTTTTTAAAAAGAGATAGGGAAAAAATTGATATAAAATATTTATGAAAATTAAACTTTACTACTATGGATTGGGTCCTCTTTAATTAGTATTATTAGTACACATCCGTAATGGCTAATGAGTCAGATGACAAACATAGAGTGGGACTGGGGGAGTTTTTACCTAAATGACTAATGAGCAGATGATAATCAAGGAGAATTATAGTATGAACTATTTTGGGGTGGTTAATGGATGGATACAATATAAATTAGTTATTAATTTATTATTAAAATAAATTAATAGTTAAGATTAAAATATTAGATTCAATTAGTAACACTTAAATTTATATATAAATTTAGTTATATTATTCTTTTTTTATGAATAATTATATATACAAAGAACTTATAGATTTTAACTGATAATTTTTATATATATCCAGATTTACATATAGATACTGTCAAATAAAAAAAAAAAGTAGTTCATCCATAGATTCAAATAAAATGGGTCAATGATAGCCTTCTCCGATAAACATTAAGTGAAGGAGGCTTGGGACTTTTTTACATAAATGATGCAAGTTGAAAATCAATTTTTTACTTAAGTATAAATTAAAAGTTAATATTTGGAATGGTAAAAGATAAATAGTAAAATATAATAAATCATATATGTTAAGTGAAATTTATACTTAAATAATTCTTTTTTATTTTTTAATAATAAGTCGTGCTTTAGAGGTACGACTTACTCAACGATAATTGATAACATTATATTTTATACATTTTATAATCCTCTCACTAGGCTTCTTAAGGTTCAAATGAGCTTAATTAAGTTAGTTTTGACACATTTTATGATATTGAACCTTATTGGATCATTAAACAAATTATTACATAAATCAGTCTTAATTATCTCTTTGACAATATTTAGTAAACTGGCTATAACCTGAGTTACAAATATTTGATTGATGTAATTTTGGTCTTGTAGGAAAGCTAAGACAATTCCCTACAACTTTCATAAAGAACACAAAACTCAGATCGGATTCCTTAGAAGTGATATTGGGCTTTGAAGTCAGAACAGAGGAGCTGAAACCGGGTCTAAACACTCTGCAGTAATTGGACCATATCTTGAGTTCTAGGAATGATTTTAAACTCAAACTAAATTCATTTTAAAGCAAAGATTCAGGTCTACAACTTTCATGAAGACCACTTTTCTCAAAAATAAAAAAACTGGACACACGACTGTACACGTTTATTCAATTATAATAATAATAATGAAAGCCTACAACGTCAAAAAGTTAATCAATAAGTTTTGTCACTGTAGCTCAATTTGCATTCTACTGTAACTCCAATTTGTGTCTCCTGTAGCACTTGAATTTGCCTATAAATAGGCCTCAAATCGTCAGTAACAATGAACACATTTGGGGGGAGAGAGACAGAGGGGATTCTGGACAGTACCCAGACTCTCTTCCTCCTCCCTTCACTTTTTTTTTTTTTTTTTTTTTCTTTTTCTTTCTTTTAATCTATGTGTAAATAAGTTTCAGTCTACTTTGGTCAAAGTGTGAAGCTCTTGGTAATAAAATAAGGTTAGATTTATTCCTCTCTTGTGCTTTAATAATTTATATTTTTAAGTAATTATTATACGTGTTATATTTTATTTCTGATAATTTAAAAACTACCTTTGTAAAGAGAAGTTCTTGATTTATTGTAGACAAAATATTGATACAGTGAATGCTTTAACTCATTTACAAGTGGTGGTGTTAGAAACTCTCCTTGTAAAGTGAAGATCTTGATTTATTATAAATAAAAATATTGGCACAATAAATGTTTAATCTCATTTATGAGTGGTGATGTTAATAGATGATTAAAAGAGACAGAATATAATTAGGTATATTATTTTAATAGACTTTTAACGTTGTATTTTTTGATTAAAACTTCTATGTTGCGAGAATTCTAATTGAGTTATAAAAGAAATTAATCTTACCTTTATTGCATAACATTACTCAATGAAACATATCACTTATTTTAAAAAAAAATCTACAGAGAGGGACAAGCCGCAGAGAAACTACACAACTAATTGAACAAGGAAAGGAAACACCTATCAAGACACATGATCATCGATTTGAAAACCACCACAGCCAACTAAGTACCCTCATGCACACCGAGGGGATGAGAGAGATCGTATAATCTACCACGCGAATTCCCTCACGTGGGCCGCTAAATATATATATATATATATATATAATGTTATTTGTACATAAAAAGTATCTATCATCTTTATATATTTTTAGTTTGAGATAAAAAAAAGTTAAAGATAATATGTATTGAAATATATGTTTTTTATTTTATTATTTAAAATAATAAATAATAAAAATGTAAAATTTTTTACGAACTAATAACATCACTCTTTAAAAAAAAACACCTGCCCAAGTCAAATTTCTTATGCAGGCCATTATTGAAAATTCTTCATTTCCGCACCTACCTAGTGAAAAGAGAGAGAAACTCACCATCTCTTCTCTTCTTTTCCTTTTTGTTTTTAATAGATGATTGGTGTACGAGAAAAATGATGTGCTACAAAACAACTGACGCCTGACATTTTTACTCATTAGATGTGTGATTGTTTAGATTAACAGAACATATAATTCTTTTAATTTTAGGGTTTGATAACAATCTCCGTTCAAGTGTAAAAATAATATTAATGTTTTAATTAATATTATGTTATGTACATAATCGATTATAATTTTTAGTATCTGACATTTAAATAAGTGTTATACCATTTCAAATTGGCCTATAAACATCTTTATTTTTTCTGGTAACATAATGGGTAGAAAGAGATGTACACTCTCATGAAGCGCGATTAAGATTTTCTCAATTTTTTTTTTCTCAAGTGATTAATTATAGGAGAGAGAAAAACACAAGACTATAAAAAAAATTTCACAAGTTTTAACCAGGTCTTACTAATAATTTTTTTTGTATCTTTCTTTCTTCTATAATTGACCACTTGCGAAAAAAAAAAGATTAAGAAGATTCTAATCCCACGAAAGCCACATAAACATCATTTTGAATGAACCAATGAAGTATATGAAGTATAGCGGGATAGAGATCACTTGTCTCCATTTCCTGTCCCTTTCCCTATTTTTCTATTTAAATTTTAACAAGTGTAAAATAAATTAAGTGAGAAGTAAACATGTAATTAAATTTAAAATACTTATCAAAATTTAAGTAAAAAAATAAGAAATAGGACAAGAAATAAAAACAGGTGATCATCATCCAATATAGCGATGGCCTTTTGGGAATAAATTTCGTTTCTTTCTTTCTTTTGGTACATTTGAACTGCGATGGGTGGTGAGAGATTCTTGTACTCTAATGTTACTACAGCAATCCAACAAAGATTTGATATATATCCTATATAATTATATAAGTAGTTGAATTAAATTAAAAATATTATTTAATAAATTTGAGTTGTTGAGAGTATTACTTTTACAATATATTAGATAGAGGAATTTATAGTTCTGTTTAAATTAGTTTTTAGTTAAAAAGTTAATTAATCCAAACAATATTACTTACATTGATTTTGTGTTAGATTGAATTGATTACATTCTAAAAATCGTTCCAATCCAAAACTTTGTTTAAATTAGATTAATTTATTTGGTTTTTTATCAAAGTTTTTTTAAGTCTAGAATGTTATGAGTGAAAAATACTTTAACCTATTAAAATTAAAAAATAAAAAATAAAAGAAATAAAAAATTAAAAAAACTTATTTCACATATCTAAAATAATATTTAATCACATAAAATAAAAAAAATCTAAGAAACTATAGTTATTATAAATAAAAATACAAATCCAACAATAACAAATAAATATATTATATAATATTAATTAATTTTGATTAAATTAAATCAATTTTAAAAATCAATACAAAAATTTAATTCAATCCAATTAATTTTTAAATAATTAAGTAAAAAATTAAATTTATTCAATTTTAATTGAATTTTAATTTTTTTATTCTGCTTTCGTTTCCGCTTATTAGAAATTCTCTGGATGAGTATAGAAAATAACAACCTGCTGGCACACGTGGAGGCCAACAACCCATTCTTATTAAATATGCATGGTTAGTGTGAAAACATGTGTCAGGCCAATTTGTCTCTATAAATAGATACTGAGGGAAATGGCTCTAATTGCCTTAAACGTACATTTCCACTCCATCATTTCCTTGTTTGTGTTTTAGGTCTTCAAACCCCCGCAACGAAATGGCATAATTGGAAGAAATGCAAGAGGCGCAAAGATCTCGTGGCCCAGCCACTATACTAGCCATTGGCACCGCAACTCCGTCCAACTGTATTTACCAAGCTGACTTCACCGATTATTACTTTCGAGTGACCAAGAGCGAGCACATGACTGAACTCAAGGCCAAGTTGAAGCGCATATGTAAGTTCAAAGGATTATTATCTATACATTCATTAAGTATCAATATCGTGTCATTGTGTGTGTGTGCCCACATTCATAGTGGCTTGTACATTTTATTTGGTTATACTAATTAAGGGTCTGCATCAACCCAAAAATGCCTGCACGCCTTCATGCACACACACATATATACATGCGTTCATGTGTCGATGTAAGTTAGAAGGCCAAAGTTATTAGAAATAATTTTTGCTCATCGATTTCTCATTGACATCATATTTTTAATAACAAACCTTTGCATAAAGACTAATTAATTTGTTTCAGTGTATAAGAATATGGAGTGAAGTAAAAATGATATAGACAACTATGGTATCCAAATTGCTAATTTTATTCGTACATCTAGAATCTTATACTTGAATACATTTAGTTAACAAAGTAACAACACACTTCTTTTCATAAATGATAAATGTTAGTAATACGATGAACGTAAGTAACTATTATTTCATAAGAACATAATTTTTTTACTATTTTTTTCATATCACATTTTATATTTTTCCTTATATCATTAATTATATTTTTTTATCACTTTTACTAGCTTAATCACAACTCTTTAAAAATGATATGAAAAAGAGTATATCACTAAAAAAATAGTGTAAAAATATCATTTTTTTTATACAATATTAACCAAAGTGTACCTGTGAGTAAAATTTTGGGTGTATGAATAAGATTAAACTATCCAAAATGTCAAGAACCAAAAGTTATTTGTTTTATTGGATTCTTCTCAAGAAATTTAGTTGACTCTAGCTTCTTCGTGTCCTCAACAGGTGAGAAGTCAATGATAAAAAAACGTTACATACACCTAACCGAAGAAATCCTCAAAGAAAACCCCAACATAAGCACTTACAAGGAACCATCCCTTGACGCACACCAAGACATGCTGGTTGTGGAGGTGCCGAAGCTTGGTGAGAAGGCAGCATCCAAAGCCATCAAGGAATGGGGTAGGCCCACGTCAGAGATCACTCATCTTATAGTCTGCTCCACCTCGGGTGTGGACATGCCTGGTGCCGATTATCAACTTGTTAAGCTCTTAGGCCTCAAACCATCCACCAAACGGTTCATGTTATACCATCAGGGTTGCTTTGCTGGTGGCACCGTGCTTCGTCTCGCCAAAGATCTTGCTGAGAATAATGCTGGGGCACGTGTTCTCGTGGTATGTTCCGAGATCACAGTTGTTACATTTCGTGGGCCCTGCGAGACACTTGGACTCGTTAGTGGGACAAGCACTCTTTGGTGATGGTGCTTCAGCTGTGGTTGTTGGATCCAATCCTGACACTTCCATTGAAAAACCACTGTTTCACCTTGTGTCAGCTTCACAGACAATCCTACCCAATTCTGAAGGTGCAATTGAGGGACACTTACGTGAGGTGGGACTCACGTTCCATCTCAAAGAAAATGTTGCCCAGTTGATCGGAGAGAACATAGAGAAAAGCCTTGAAGAAGCCTTCCACTCACTTGGGATAAGTGATTGGAACTCATTGTTTTGGATAAGCCACCCCGGTGGCCCTGCAATCTTGAAGCAGATGTTAGAATTTTTATTTATAGACAAACATAAATCATATTATATAGAACCCAGATTAATTGGATGTCAAAATTATTAGAGCATTTTTGTTTAGCCCAAATTGTGATCAGTATTGTTAATGGGTGTATTGTTGTTAAAGCACTGCTCATATATGTAGATTTTGTTTATGGGTTCTGTATATGGGTTTACCATAGTGGGTAGGTTTAACGTAATATACTTGTTTTATATATACAGGGAGAGGCCTCTATTCCTAATCACTCTAGTGCGTATAGTTGTCCCATTGATATTGACGCATGAGCGACTATTGTGGAATAAGAATAATATCTTTCCCTCATCGTGTTTTACTTTTCAGAATTGTTTGACAATGTCTTCTTCATTGATGCTATTTCAAGATAATCCTAAAATCTTTTATATGAAATTGATATGTCATAAATTATTAGGATTAATAGATCCGATAAATATTTTCTATCAATTGGTATCAGAACATTGTTTTAATCCTGATTATGACTATCAATATCTTGTTTTAATCCCGAAATGGAGCAGATTCATCATTCTTATTTTATATGTTGATGATGTATTGTTGGCGAGTAATGATTATGTTTTTATGAATGAGACAAAGAAGATGTTGACAGCACATTTTGATATGAAAGATCTTGGTAATGCCTCTTTTGTATTAAGTATTGAGATTCACCGTGACAAATCTCGTGGTATTCTTGGCTTGTCTCAGAAAGCTTATATTGAAAGGATTCTGAATAGATTTAATATGAAATCTTGTAATCCTTGTACTGCACCTATTCAAAAGGGTAAAAGACTCTCTAATGGCCAGTGTCCTCAAAGTGATAAAGATGTTGCTGAAATGGAGAAAGTCTCATATGCTTCCGCTGTTGGCAGCCTTATGTATGCTCAAGTTTGTACACGTCCTGATATTACTTTTGTTATTAGTGTACTTGGGAGATACTTGAGCAAACTTGGTGTGGCTCATTGACAGGTTGTATGAGGTATCTACAGGTACCAAAGACTGTATGCTCACCTATAGGAGGTCTGACTGCCTTGAGGTGATAGGCTATACTGATTCTGATTATGGTGGTTGTCCAGATGACTACAAGTCCACATCAAGGTATATCTTTATGTTAGCAGGAGGAGCTGTTTCTTGGAAGAGTGTTAAACAGACACTTATAGCTACTTCTACTATGGAAACAGAATATATAACTTGTTATGAGGCTACGCGTCAAGCGATATGGTTAAAAAATTGATTAATGAATTTCTTATTGTGGAGAATATTTTCAGGCCTCTTACTATTTATTGTGATAATTCTGTCATAGTGTGCTTCTCTCAAATTAATAAAAGCTCAAAGCGTTCAAAGCATTTTGATATAAAATTCATGTTTGTTAGAGAGAAAATTCAGGAGTTTCAGACTCGTGTTGAGCATATCCCTACAGAACTTATGGTTGCAGACCCACTAATTAAATGTTTAGCTGTTAAAGTTTTTGTTGATCATGTGACATGTATGGGTATAGTGAGGTCTTTTGATGTTTTGGGTTAGTGGGAGTTTAATTTTGTTATGACCTCATTTTATTATGTCTTGAGACAATTATATTATTATTATCGTTGTCATATAATATTGTTATTGTTATTGATCTGCGCAGTTTTATTTATTTATGATATGATATATTGTGGAGACATTTTGGACCCAGTCTCATTTTGTTGTTGTGCTGAGATGTTAAATCTCAGAAAGCATCTTAGGCGGATGCTTGGGGCCATTTTGTTGGGAAATGCACTTTGATCACATATTGGCAAACAAATTTTGGATGTGCTTTTCCATTACCCATTTACCACATTTTGATGGGTCACTGAGATATGAGTATGTTGCATGTATGGTAACAGTACTCATTCGAGTATGATTTTCTGCATTATTGGGATACTTGTAGTCTCATTTTGGACCATTTATTGAGAGTAATAGCTCGATTTTGACATCATGTTGTGGCCATATATTGTTTGATTAATCTGGAGAATTGTTTTCTTATTAAAGTAATATAATGTGACTTATGTTGTCCAAGTGAGAGAATGTTAGAATTTTTATTTATGGACACACATAAATCATATTATATAGAACCCAGATTAATTGGATGTCAAAATTATTAGAGTATTTTTGTTTAACCCAAATTGTGATCAGTATTGTTAATGGACTTATTGTTGTTAAAGCACTACTCATATATGTGAGTTTTGTTCATGGGTCCTGTATATGAGTTTACCATAGTGGGTAGATTTAACCTAATATACTTGTTTTATGTATACAGAGAAAGACCCTTATTCCTAATCACTCTAATGCGTACAATTGCCCTATTGATACTGACGCGTGAGCGACTATTGTGGGATAAGAATAGTATCTTTTCTCATTATGTGTTTTACTTTTAGGATTGTTCGATAATGTCTTCTTCATCGATACTATTTTAAGATAATCTTAAAATTTTTTATATAAAATTGATATATCATAAATTATTAAAATTAATAGATTCAATAAATATTTTCTTTCATCGTATTGATGCAACGCTTGGGCTGAACCAAGATAAACTAAGAGCAACTAAACATGTTCTAAGCGAGTATGGGAACATGTCAAGTGCATGTGTCCTTTTTATACTGGATGAGATGAGAAAGAGGTCCAGGGAGGAAGGGAAATCCACCACTGGTGAAGGACTGAAATGGGGTGTTTTATTTGGATTTGGCCCAGGTTTGACCATGGAGACGATAGTTTTGCATAGCGCCGCCATAGACCCTGGCTACTAGCTGCTATGATTGCGTGGGATGGTGATATGAATCAAATTATCAAGTATTAAAAAAAGAATAAAATCAAGTATACTTGCTTGCTTTTTGCTTTAAGTTTTTCATTACTGTCACAACCGCCTAGGTTTTGTGTATCATGCTCCTTATTATATATACAATTCTGATTTTTTTTACAGCATTTTTTATATTTTTTCTTATATCATTAATTATATTTTTTTATTAATTTTTTTCATTTAATCATAACTTTTTAAAAAATATAAATAATAATATACTTCTAAAAAGCATATAAAAATAATATTTTCCTATTATATATATGATGATATAATAAATCAAACTCGTCTGTCACAATCTTACCATTATGATTTATGCAATATATACATATATATATAGACACCATGTTAAAGATTAAAAGTTAATTAAAGTGAGATACAAGATTTAATGATAAATATTTATTTTTCTCACATGATATGTATTATATATATCTAAAATGATTAAATTGTAGTAAAAGTGAATTATAATTATAGATGAATATTATTTATAATTTTTTTTAAAGGCAAGGTAACCCTATGGTACCATAATTTATTGAAAAAAAAAAGAGCACATGGGGACATAAACCAAAACCCATGCAAAATAAATCAAGAATATTATTTATAATATCAAAATTTTAAATATTTAAAATTGTTATTTTAAAAAAATTATCAAATTATTATTTCAAATATGAAATTATGTGAATATATATATATAGGAAACATATCGATGAAAGCAATGTTTTATTCCCTTTTTTTATCCCTTACTTTACCAGTTAAAATTTATAAAATATCACATCATGATTTTTTTCTTTTACATGATATGTATTACATATATTTATCAATAGTTGCTTACAACAAAAGTGAATTATAAGCCTAAATAAACCTATATATATATATATGTATTGGCAGCATATCGATGAAAGCAATGTTTTATTCTGTTTTTTTTATCCCTTACTTTATCAGTTAAAATTTATAAAATATCACATCATGATTTTTTTCTTTTACATGATATGTATTACATATATTTATCAATAGATGCTTAAAATAAAAGTGAATTATAAGCCTAAATAAACCTTATGTATAATATTAAAAATTAATTAAAAATTATACGTAAAATTTAATAAAAATAAATTTTTTCATGTGAAATTTTATAATACAAAGTCATGTAAAGATATTAAAAAATAAATTTTATTAATGAGACTCAATTAAAATTGATGAAATTCACATCAACATTGTTTTCTCTCACATGATATGTATTACATATATCTATCAGTGATTTGTCACAATAAAAGTGAATTATAATTCTAAGTAAACCTTAATTACAATATAAAATAAATAAATATTAAAATTACGTGACTGAGACCAATATATATATATATATATATATATATATCTGCCGACGGTGCTGCAAATTCCGATCGTAATCAACCCTATGGTTGTACGCTACAGTGCCAACTCCACATAACATCATGGTTAAAAATGCTCCCCATGAATTTGCTTTTCTTTTTTCTTTTTTCATGTTTCAATTTTTTTTAAAAAAATTATTAAATTAAAACAGTTTAACCATCACTTAATTAATTATCATAATTAAATTATGTAATAGAAATTTAATTATCTTACTTAATATAATTTAATTATTAAATTATCATTTAATTATGTAATAACAAAATTTTTGAAAAGGTTTAATTAACATAATTTTTTATCCGTTTAACTATTTTAATTATTATTTAAAAATTTTATTTATTTTTAATAATATGCTAGCATACGGTAATTATCATTAACTACAGCAGAGTCAAATTTAAAATCTAAATTCAATGAAATTCTTATTTGCTTTAAAAGATTTGTATTGTCACCTGTTAATAGGTAGGATGAGAAATTTTTGCATAAATTATGATTATTTAAGTTAATGCATTAAACTAATTATATCATTAACTGTGATATATTATGGTAAGTAATTATTAATTTATTATATGAGTTATTTATTAAATAATAATATGATTAACCCAATACACTTAATTTGAGTATTCCAAATTTATGTTAGAAGAATTTCCATAATTTAAAAACCAAATGAAATAAAACATGACTTGGGTCCTCTTTTCTTTGGGTAAGGCTCGAGAAAGCACATATATGATATGAGATATGAATTCAACATGATATGAATATATTGATATAGTAAAAGTTTTTAAAATAATTAAAAAATATATAAATAATAAATATATAAAAGTATCAAAATATATTTGATATAATATATATATCAGATATCAATATGATGAATATTTTTAAATATCATGTAATATTATATAAATAAGGCTTTTTAAAAGAGATAGGGAAAAAGATTGATATAAAATATTTATGAAAATTAAACTTTACTACTTTTCTTATTTGTCCTTAAGTCCTACCGACTAGATACTACTAACTTGAGACTGGGCGCTCTTTAGAATTAGTACACATCCGTATTGACTGATGAGTCAAATGACAAAAATAGAGTGAAGGGTACTATGGATTGGGTCCTCTTTAATTAGTATTATTATTAGTACACATCCGTAATGGCTAATGAGTCAGATGACAAACATAGAGTGGGACTGGGGGAGTTTTTACCTAAATGACTAATGAGCAGATGATAATCAAGGAAAATTATAGTATGAAATATTTTGGGGTGGTTAATGGATGGATGGAAAATAATCATCTTATATTTCTTTAAAAAGATGTAAATATTATTTACATTATTTTTAATGAATATAATTAAGTGAAAAAAGTGATAAAAAAATATGTATAATAAATAATATTAGATGAAATATAAAAAAGGATATATGTATTGTTTGATATAAGAATATAAGTGTTGTGGATAGATACAATATAAATTAGTTATTAATTTATTATTAAAATAAATTAATAGTTAAGATTAAAATATTAGATTCAATTAGTAACACTTAAATTTATATATAAATTTAGTTAGATTATTCCTTTTTTATGAATAATTATATATACAAAGAACTTATAGATTTTAACTGATAATTTTTATATATAACCAAATTTGCATATAGATACTATCAAATAAAAAAAGAAAGTAGTTCATCCATAGATTCAAATAAAATGGGTCAATGATAGCCTTCTGCGATAAATATTAAGTGAAGGGGGCTTGGGACTTTTTTACATAAATGATGCAAGTTGAAAATCAATTTTTTACTTAAGTATAAATTAAAAGTTAATTTTTGGAATGGTAAAAAATAAATAGTAAAATATAATAAATCATATATGTTAAGTGAAATTTATACTTAAATAATTCTTTTTTATTTTTTAATAATAAGTCGTGCTTTAGAGGTATGACTTACTCAATGATAATTTCTTTTTATTATATTTAAGTAAGTCATGTTTTCTATCCATAACTTATTTTATAATTTTTTTAATTAAAATTAGGTAATTCGTGAATGGAAACCACGACTTACCCCTTTTTTTAACAAGTGAATTCATGCTTTTATTTAGATTTGTAATTTAATAATCAGACGTGACTTACTTACAAATCTTTTTTTTTAAGCTAATTGATTAATTTAAAAGAAAAATAATTTATAGGAAAAATAAAGTTAAAAAAATTATACAAGATTTTTATAAGGAAAATAAACAAATTTATTACTCATCATTTAATTTATCACTTGGTTCATTTCTATACGGCGATTCGGTACCACAAAGAGATTTTATTCTTGTGTATGATGGTTGAATCATTCGTTCTTGTTCAACTCTTTATGTTTGACCTCCTCTTATTCTTACTCTACCGCCTCTTACTCTTGATCTTTGTTGTAGTGACGCGGGGTCCTCTTCATTACCACCATGTTCAATGTCCTCGCTATTTGATATTTTGTGAAGGCATAGAAGAATGATAATCTAAAACTTCATAACAATAAATGTAGAAAAGTTGTAATAATAAAAAAGTATAATTAATATTCTTAATAAATACCTCTAGTAGAGAGAATTAAATGAAAATGAGCCAAGTTTGAAACAAAGTAACAATGATACAGAGAACTTGAAAAACACTTAAATATGAAGCAGCAGTGGAATGAGATTGTGGAATTTATAGGCACGAACCTGCTAAGTCATGACTTATTATTAAATTGAAAAGCTTAATAGAAGTTGTGAATGGCACCCATGACTTCATATGACATTTATAAAAAAAGAAAAAAAGACAAGTTGTAGCTTACAAGCACGACTTACCTAAATTAAAAAAAAAAAAAGAGTAAGCATGATTTACCCAAAATATAATAAAAATAAAATATGCAAGTAAGTCATGCTTCTCAACTACGACTTATTATACATCACTATTTAACTTACATTACTTTAAGAATTAAATTATGACCTACATCTATATAAAAAATTCATTTTTAAAATATATCATTCTCATAAAAAAATCGGGACTTGGGTTAAGAGGCATCAAATGTGTCACCTTTTGGCAGACACCTTTGTCTAACTATCACATGATTCATATCGCCTCCTACTTCATGAGCATTGCGTGCCACACATTGCTCCTTCCAACCAGGCCAAATAAGAGCAACATACTATTACATTGATATACTTAGTGTTCAGAATGAGGTTCTAAGGGTTATTGAGAAGGTAACTGATGGTGGTTTCATCCGTGATGCAGTAGCAACAGCAATTGAGTGAGGGGGTGGATATCAGCAAAAGGCACTCCGACGCTCAAGTCAGTATGTTCGCAAGGAGGGTAGTGGGTAGAATTGGGAATTAGGTCATACATTTTTCACCTTGCTGAGTGTATTTATATGAGTGTTTTTAGGATGTGAGAAATCTGAGCATTCAGTACGTATTGAATGCTGTTACTTGGGATTGTGGAGACCGTGATTTCTTGTTATTATTCCCTTATTTGTGTGGGGCATGATTAGGATTGATTTCTGTTGAGGAGGTTACGCCTAGTGTGTAGGCTGCGTCACGCACAGAGTGATGTCTGGAATGTTCACTCTAGCAGGCCGGGTTGCTCCAAATTCATGGATCCATAACTCAGTCTAGAACAGTTGCCCCCAACTTATCGCTTAGATGGGACAGTTAAGTGTCAACGTATCTGAGTTTGATAGGAGCACACGACGCGCAATGGACAAAGGGATCCTAGTCAGTATTAACGTCAGATCTTGCAATATTTTTATTAAAGGGCCGAGGTCCATGTTGTGTCATTGTGCATTTCCCGGGGTTAATGAGTAAAGTCGGGATTCGAGTTGGGTTGCTCTACTTACATCATCATTTCGCTATCCAAGGTATGTAATAAGTTGCCCCCATGTATAGTTCGCTGGGTTTGTGTTGTAAAAGTAGTTTGGTTTAGAACTGAGGTCCAAGATTTGGTTTAGCCACGGTCTTGGTTATATTCTGTGGTCTGGCTTAGTGACCTTCTCAAACGTCATGTGTCGTTTCAATTTTGAATGTCTTGTGTAGTGTCCTTTTTCATATGCTTTTGTTCAGAAATGGTATGCCATGTGGTTGAAGAGTAAAGGAAGTCGTCGTTTAGGGTTCGTAGCGTCATGATTAGCCATTTTCAAATTTAAAAAAGAAAAGGCGTTATGATGAGGCGCTTCAAATGAAAAGGCGTATCTACCCTTGATAAGTATACAAAAGTACTTTCTAAATATTTTATTATTAGACTAAAATGTTAAAATATAAATAAAAATTATTGAAATTAATGTATTTTTTTAAATTAAGTTTTTATTTACTTTGAAATGCTCTTAAATAAATTTTTATGTTTAATTTTAAAATTTATAAAGAGTAAGTCAAAATTTAATCAAATTCAAAGAGGATTCAAAGCTCAAATAAAAAAAGGAAGTAGTCAAATAAATAAATAAACGCTAAAAGTTGCTTATAAATATAAGAAGGAATGAAGCGACACAGCGCCGTGCCCCCGTGCGCCATATAACAGAGAAAAAAAAAAAAGGAAGGAGGAGTCAGCACCGTGTACATCAACAGAAAGGAGAAGAAACAATTTGAGGAATAGGAACTGTGAAGAAAAGAAGCGGAGTGGATACAACTATTATATTTTTATATCAAATAGTATATATATTTATTTTCATATTTTATTTAATATCATTTATTATACATATTTTTTTATTATTATTTTTATTCAACCACATATCTTAAAAATAATATAAATAATACTTATATTTTTTTTAAGAATATAAGATGATTATTTTTTAAGTGGATAAAAGAAAATTGATAAAGCATGCTTCTCGAGATAACACAATAAAGAAGAGAAAAAAGAAAGACGTGACGCAAGCGCAGTGCAGCGTGATTTCTGTTTCATGATATGACAATTTTAGTAAGATAATTTTATTATATTTTAATTTTATTATATTTTATTAAACTTTTTGTATTAAAAAATTGATGAAATTTTAATTATTTTAATATTATTATATTAAATTATTTTTACTCAATTATATGGTTTAATGTTTATTAATTTTATTTTTTATTAGATTATATAAATAAATTTTAAAATAAATTTTGTCATACTTTTTTTCATACTTTGTAATTTATTTGTGTTATCTGAATGTTAGTGGTAATTGTTAGATATCAATTGTGACTTTTTATTATGGATACATTTGATGATATGATAATTATTATTAATTAAGAAAATTTTATCATATATGTAATTATTATTTTTAATGCTTTATTGATATATTTTTCATGAGCACATGTTTGTCGCTTGATGTGCATGAGTTAAATTATTTTGGTATAATAATTTGATATAACTAATGTTAAAATTAATATTGGTGAATTCTGAACTTTAGTCATCTTACATTTGGTATAAAACCCAATTTGTTTTAATTTGCTTTACTTAATTTTGCATTTAAATTAATCTTTATTTACTTTTAATCATTTGATATTTTTCTTTAGTTTCTTTATTTTTTTAGTTAATATTTTAATTTGTCTCTCTATGGAATCGACACCCCAAAGTTGTGCTATAATTATCGCATTATTCTTTAGGCGTAATCAAATTTTGGTGACGTTTCTTGGGAGATAATAAAAGAATTGCTAATCAAATTTTTCTTTTCAGCTTTTTGTAAAGGCGGTAACTTCGTTCTCTCTTTTATCTTGCTGCATCTTTATCTTCTTTTCTTTTTCTTTTTGGTAGTTTTTATTTTTTTATTTTTTTTATTTTTTAGTATTGCATTTTTCTCTACCTTGCATGAGCAGATATAGAGATGCCTTGGGTCGATTTGCTTATAGACCTGCGTCAGAGTCAAAGTCAGAGTCTGATTTTTCTATTCATTTATTTGACACTTCTAATTCTGAGAAAATGAGTGAACATGAAGATCAACCCACTAAGACCCTTCAAGATTACCTCCACCCTACATGCACAGCCACACCATCATGCCTTATGTTCCCAGCTAATACTCCATTAGATTTTAAAACAGGGATGATACACTTACTCCCTACTTTTCATAGCTTAGAAAATGAAAATTCATATTTGCACATTAGGGAGTTTGAGGAAGTAGTTGCGACTTTTCATAGTCAAAATGCAACTGATGACGTTGTGAGACTTAAGTTCTTTCCTTTCTCTTTGAAGGATAGATCTAAGAGTTGGCCATATTCGCTGAGACCACGATCTATTGGGTCATGGAATAAGATGACTCGAGCTTTTTTTAATAAATATTTTCCCCAACATAAGACCAACGCTTTAAAAAGGCAAATCTCCACCTTTACACAAAAGGAAAGTGAGACTTTGTGATGAACCTACAAAAATTCATATTTTTATAGTTCAAAATCTTAATTTTTCATCCTCTTTTAATCTTTTTGATTTAATTTTGTTCTCAAGTCTTGTTATGTTTTTATTATTTTAATTGTGTTCTTATTATATGTTTTTATAGGTAATTGCCCATGGAGAAGATTGGACGTTTAAGGAAGCAATAAAAGGAGGAAAATTCATTAAGAAGCCCAGCGCTTGAGTGTTGGGTCAACACTGCTTGAGCGTGCGTTGCATGCAAAAGGATTCCTCTTTAGTGACTCAGCGCCTGAGTGCTGGTTGCATAAACAGCAGCGTTATTTTTATAAATAAAAGGGTTTTGCTAAATTGAACACATACTTGGACAAAACACAGCAGCCGTCAAGAGACACAAATCCTAATATGATGTGCGTGAAATTAGGCTTGAAGATTAGGAATTTTCTTCAACCTTTCCACCTTTCTACAATGGAGTTTGTCATATTCTTTTCTTTATGTTTTTCTTTTTCCATGTGTAACTAATTTTTCTTTGTTAGGGGATGATAGATCTTGATATTTGATGATGTAACTTCTTTTTTGAGTTTAATTTATGTTTCTATTTTATGATTTACATATTTATCTCTATTCTTAAGGCTTTTATAAAGCTGATCAATTTCAAAATGATCTTTTGGGTTGATGTATGATTTGAAAAAATTTGTATGAACTTATAACATGTGATAAACACCATAATTTTTGCAATCACTAGGAATAAACATTGTGGGTTATGTAGTCTTTCTTTTAATTCTCTCGTTCTTGATAATATCTTTCTATTTGGGATTATACTAAATGATTAGTTAATTCTAAACAGTGTAAGAGGATAATATACCAAGGAATTGAGTATTAATTAATTTTGAGAATTAACCTTAAATCATTGAAATAGAATATAGTTAAACCAATATTTGAATGTGCATTTAAAGAGTTCAAGTGAAATCTGAACTTTAACACTTTAATACCATTGTTTTTCACCCTTTTGATTTATTGTTTTGCTTATTTTATATTTCTTTTTAATTGAATTTGCAAGAACTTTTTTTCTTTGTTAGCTTAAATAGTGTCACATTCAATGAATTTAGTAATTAATAATTTAATCCTTGTGGGATGATATTCTTACTCACTTTTTATTACTTTTGCAATTCGGTGCACTTGCCGATTTCACAACAAATTTTTTATCAGTCTTGGGAGAGATTTAAGGAGTTGTTGAGTATGTGTCCTCACCATGGGTATGAGAATTGGCGTTTAGTGAGCTATTTTTATGAGAGACTTACACCTAGAGAGCGCCAATTTGTGGAGATGATGTGTAATGGTGAGTTCTTACCGAAAAATCCTAATGAAGTCATAGAATACCTCAATGAGCTTGTTGAAAAAGCTCACACTTGGATTGGACCTAGTGCTACTGAGAGTACAAATAGGTCACGACCTATAGGAAACCCAAATAGAGGTGGAATCTACCAACTTAGGGAAGAGGATAACCTAAAGGCTAAGGTTGAGATGCTCACGGGGGAGTTGGAGGTATTAAAGACTAAGGACTTAAAGCCAACACATCTAGCTAATTATGCAGAGTCTTTTGGATCATGTTTTGTATATGACGAGGTAGATCACCTCGCCCAAGAATGTCTCACATTTGCTGAGATGAGAGGTATGTACAAGAAGCATTTTATACCTTTCTCTGATACATATAATCTGGGGTGTCACAATCATCCCAATTTTAGTTAGAAGTCTGAAAACCAACAGCCTGCACAACCCCCTAGACCATATCCTGCACCATATCATGCAACTTCACCTTCTAGGAGTCTTTTAGAAGACACTTTGCATGCTTTTATTAAGGCACAAAGAAAGACAAACCAGAAGTTTAAATCTTTGATTACGCAGGTCGTTGAAAAAAAACAAGGATATAAAGAGCCAAGTGTCCAAATTGATGATCTCCTTGAGTGTGAATGAGCGAGGTAAGTTCCCTTCTCAAGCTTAGTCAGCACCTCATAGTTCACACATGGCACAATATAATTTGAAAGACGTGAATGCCATTATGACACAAAGTAGTACATCATTAAACATCCCAACAACAAACAACTCAGAGGATATGGACAAGAATCAGGACAATAGTGATGTTGAGCTGCCCAAGGAACTTAAGGTGACAAAGAGTCTTATTAAGGTACCATTTCCTTAAACTTTAAAATCAAGTAAGCGAATTTTGGATCCTAACAATAAAATCCTTGAGAATCTAAGGCAGGTAAAAATCAATCTTCCTCTTTTACATGTGATTAAACAAGTCCCTACTTATGCAAAAGTTCTCAAAGATTTGTGTATAGTTAAGAGGAAGCACCATGTGAAGAAGACAGCGTTCCTGACAGACCAAGTTAGTGCTTTAATTGAGCAGCAGATTCCTCCTAAGTACAAAGATCTTAGTTGTCCAACCATTGCATGCAGCATTAGAAATCATGAGTTTGGGCAAGTTTTGCTAGATTTAGGAGCTAGAGTGAATCTAATGTCATATTCTATTTATTTACAGTTAGGATTGGGATAAATCAAACCAACCACTGTGGTATTACAATTGGCTGATCGTTCAGTCAAAGTACCCCGTGGTGTGGTAGAGGATGTTCTAATTCAAATTGACAAATCTTAATATCCTGTTGATTTCCTTATCCTCGACACTAGCTTTGCTGTTGATATTACTTCAAAAATTCCTTTGATTTTAGGTAGGCCTTTCATTGCCACTTCTAATGCTCTTATTAATTACAGGAATGAGCTCATGAAGTTGTCTTTTGAAAATATGACTCTCGAGATAAATATCTTCTATATTGCAAAACAATCAGAAGATGATGACGAGGGCCATCAGACATACATGATTTACTCAATCATAGATAGGAGAGTTTCTACAGCCCATGATTTTGACCCCCTTACGTATTTTCTTATTAATTTTGAGTTTGATTCTATCAGTAATCCAGCTGATGTATTGATATTAGTTCTATTTTTTATAAAACTCAAGGTCATGACACTCGAAAATGGCAACCAAAGTTTGAGGAGTTGCCTAAGAAAGGTTGGAGTATTGCTGAAATAAAAAATGTTCATCTCTTGGTCTGTTCTCATAAAATTAAATTGGAGGAAGGTAAATTGTCAGCAGTTGAAGCCATAACTTGAGTTACAGGATCTAGATTTAGAAGAGACTTTGATAGACGATCTTGTCTACCAAAGCTGAGATGAGCTTTAGTATTTCATTTGTGTTTTAGTTGAGTTGGCTTTAGTGCCTCCCAGATTTCGGAGCCTTTGTATGGGATGTAAATAGCGTCGAGCAACAAAAAAAATTAAAAAAATTCAAAACTCAAAAAAGAAGAAGCTTGCGTGCTTGTTTATTTTATTTTACTTTATTTTGTTTTTGTTATTTTTGTCATTGCTAACTATTGTCAAGGTGTAGTTATCCTCATCTTGTCTTCTCTTTTTAATTTCTAAGCATTTCAGGTATGTGATTCCTCCCTATTACTTTGTTTATTTTTGTCCCAATAATTTCTTTGATGCATATTGGTGATTATTTCTTATGTCTAGGTTTAATTTTCAACATTGAGGACAATGTTTCATTTAAGTTTGGGGTGTTGTTGATGCAAGTGTAGTATTTAAAATACTTGTTGGAACTCTGTGACATATTTTCATGTGTGATTTTTAAAAAAAATTTGCACCACACGTGCATCTTTATTACATGTGTACTCATTCTCATTCATAGCCATCTTTGTAAATTCACCAAACCCACCATAATCATTCACCAAACCTCTAATGCACTCATCCAAACTTTGTAGTAAGATGGTGATTTGACACATGTAGCTAGAGAACTCTTTTGCTTAAGTATTCATGTGAGTTTTTGAGAGGATTGAGAGCCCACAAATGTAGTAAATTGTGATAAGCGTTCATTGGTCTGTTGAATTGGGCACTTCTTTTGAGAACATCATCATATAGTTTGTGGTAAGATGGTGGATATACTTTGGATATGAAGAAGGTCAACTTAGGATTAACGTTTGAGCCTTTCAAGCTAATCATTTCCATCATAGACCCCTAGTAGCGAACTTTGAGCCAATAAACACATATAACTTTTTCTTTTCATATGCCTACATTATTCATGCCTCTCCACATTGGAGTATAACTTATACATTGATTTTTTTACCCTTTTTACTTTTAAGTGTATACTAAGTGTAGAATTTGTATTTTCTTTCTTTTGTGCTAGGTTATTGAAAAAAAGTCAAAGTTAGGAAGAAACGGTAAAGATACCAAAGTGACGTGTGTTTGTTCATTAAATAGTTCAAAAAAAAAAAAAAGAGGAAGAAGAAAGATAAGCACTATCATTCAATGATCTGAAAAGTTACATAGTACATTAAGTGAAAAGTGTGGTCTACTGAAATATTTAATGAGATTCCCTTTGTATGTAATTAGAAGTCATTTTGAATAATTTTTTATTTTTTTTTCATATAACCCCAGACCGAAGCCACATTACAACCTTTTGTATTGACTGTTATGATTCTAAGTAAGATTTTGAAAAAAGTGATAGAAGTCTCATTTGTTAAAAGGTTCTTATTATAAGATCAATGTTTATTTGTTACTTGTACATAATTACTTAATTTTTTGTGAGAGTATGTACACTCTCATTATCAATTCTACAAAGAGAATTCTTACACAAAATACTTTTATATCCGTAAATTATGGAGTTGAACTTTTTATTTGAGATATTCTTGATATTGCATGTGTCAAAATTTTTGATTAGATAGATATAATTTAAAACATACACTCTATAAAATGCTATAGGGAGATTGCTTATAAATATGAGTGGGAATGAAGCAAGACAGGCCGTGCTCCTGTGCGCCGCACAGCAGAGAAAATAATTAAAAAAGAAGAAGCAAGAGCCAGCGCCATGGACATCAACAAAAAAGTGGAGAAACAATTTGAGGAACAGGAACCGTGAAGAAAAGAAGCATATTGGACAAAAGATACTTGATAAAGCACGCTTCTGGAGACAGCACAATAAGGAAGAGAAAATGAGAAGGACGTTATGCAAGCGCAGTGCAGCGTGATTTCTGTTTCATGCAATAAAGAATTTTGGTGAAATAATTTTATTATATTTTAATTTCATTATATCTTATTAAATTCTTTATATTAAGGAGATAATAAAATTTTTATTATTTTAATATTATTATATTAAATTATTTTTATCTAATTTTAAGATTTAATGTTTATTGATTCTATTTTTTTATTAGATTATACGAATGAATTTTAAGATAAATTTAGTCATATTTTATCATATTTTGTAATTTATTTATGTTATTTAAATGTTAGTTGTAATTGTTGGATATCAATTATAATTTTTTATTAGGGATACATTTAATGGTTTGATAATTACTATTAATTAGGTAAATTTTATCATACACATGATTATTATTTTTAATACTTTATTGATATATTTTTCATGAGCACATGCTTGTTGCAAGATGTTCATGAATTAAATTATATGAGTATAATAATTTGGTATAGTTAATGTTAAAATTAATCTTAGTGGATTCTAAACTTTAGTCATCTTACATCTGGTATAAAACTCAATTTATTTTACTTTACTTTACTTAATTTTGTATTTAAATTAATATCTATTTATTTTTAATCATTGGGTATTTTACTTTAGTTTCTTTTTTTAAGTTATTCTTTTAATTTGTCTCTCTGTGGAATCGACACCCCAAAGCTGTGCTACAATTATCACGTGATCCTTTGGGCGTAATCAACCCCCATTAATGGCAGTAACTTAGGTTGACTTTTCGCGTTTATAAATAGGGATTGAGTTTAACTCTTCCCACTCTTCGTTCATTCTTGCACTCCAGATTTTCTTCTCTAGTAACTTAGGCAATTTCTGGCTTCTTTTGTGGCAGTTGTTAGTGATTCAAGGCCCTTTTAGCACTTTCTTCACCATTCAAAGCCTTTTCTCTTCCAAAACTGAAGATACTCCCCATTTTCACTCTTTTCATTTTCGCCATTTTATCTGAACATTTAAGGGGGGAATGTTTGGGAGTGAGGAGACGGTGCAGAATAGCGACATGTTAGTGGAGGTTTTGAGTCCTCCTTCGTCCCCACCGCCTCAGCCATGGCAGAGGCTTCAAGCCCACGGTGGGGACTCTAGTGATGTTTTGAACTCCTTGACTAGGATGAGGATCTTGGAGGCAATTTAGAGGGAAAATTTTTGCCAAGGAGTAGGCTAGGCAAAGGTCAGTCTGTTCGCTCTCTAAGCTTATTACAACATTAGGAGACTTAACTGATTCTTCTGAGTCTAATTAGGGAGCGTCCTCTATAAACGACGTTATGGCACAAACCCAAAGTGCGTCTCCTGCAAAGCAAAGGAATCTTGCCCCCAAGATATCAGCATATACCGATAGGTGGACCAAGAAGTCCTAGGCACTCCATCCAATGTGAAGACTGCACAAGATGTCCAAGAGAAGCAGTAATATCTATAACTCACTATAGACGGGCTTAGAGACTAGGAGTTCACCATCTGGCACCCCCTTGAAGACGAAAAGGTGTGCTTGATTCATATGGAGGGCAAGTACTTCATGTATATTTATGAGGCTCTCTTTATGCGCTTTGGAGTGCAGCTACCCTTTTCCAAGTTCGAGATGGGTGTCCTTAACTACCTTTGTGTGGTGCCTACCCAACTTCATTTGAATGCTTGGGGGTTTATGCGGGTGTTCAAGCTCGTACGTCAGGTCTTTGAGTGGCCTTACTCGGTCAATTCCTTCTTCTACCCTTTTTCCTGGCTCTTATCCTCCGAGAGTCACCAAACCAAGGAATGGGTCACATTGCAGGGGCAGAGCGGGCACAGAGTTTTCAAGCCCTATCAAGAGTCCTTTAAGAACTTCAAGAGGGACTTTTTTAGGATAGAAAGGGCTCTGGGGACAATACCTTTTTCTGTCACCCTAGAAGGTCAACCATGCCTCTATTTATACTGGACCAAGGCTATTTGGGAGCAGAGGAAAAAAGAAATAAAGACTCTGATCTCCAAAACCTCTCTTCCTGAGGCTGAGGTCCTGCATTTCTTGATTAATTGGACCAAAGAAAATGGGGGCATCTCTTGTAAAGACATCCTAGATGAGCACGCCGATTCTATAAAGGCATTTCCGGATATCTCATCTTGCATATTTTTTCTTTCCGTACTTATCTTCTTGTACTTTTCATTGTCTAAGTGTTGTAACACTTTTTCTTCTTTTGCAGAAAGCATGGCTTTGAAATACAGATTCTGGCTCCTAGCTGAGAAGTTAGCGGCTAAGGGTGGAGGGACGTTAAGATCTCGAGCCTCGACGACTGCTCAATGGGTGACTGTTGCTGTTCCTGCACCTTCGAGCAATGTAGCCCCTCCACCTTCAACTCAGGTGGTTATTTCACCCCTCACGAACACCGAGATTCTAGCTGTTGAGACCAGTTCTCTTATTCCACCACTACGACCTTAGAAGAGATAGGTTGAAAGCCACAGGGATGGTAGGGGGAAGAGGCCAACCATTGAGGGCATTTCGGAAGAGCCCAAGGTGCCAATGGTCCCAACTAGTTCGAGGTCTGAGGGTGCTCCGCAGTATGAGGGTGCTCTTCTCCACTTCCCAACTGGATCGGTGTGGACTTAGGGGGC
Source organism: Ormosia semicastrata (assembly GCA_029884595.1). Classification (NCBI taxonomy): domain Eukaryota; kingdom Viridiplantae; phylum Streptophyta; class Magnoliopsida; order Fabales; family Fabaceae; genus Ormosia; species Ormosia semicastrata. Next base: position 7,202,960 of record JAQQTO010000029.1, read on the forward strand.
TGAGTCTATCAACTTCGTTAATGGTACCTTACTGAGTCCTACCAAGGCTGATGTCTTGATCGAGCACAACATGACAAAGTTCTTCTGTAAGGCCCAACTTCGGGGTATACGCATTGTCTCCTTCCTTCGATTTATGAAGGAGGCTTGGGAGTCCATTCGAGAGGTTACCGGCTTGGAGAGGGAGCTTAACATCCTTCGGGGTGAAAAGCAAAAACTTTAGCTGGATCCTAAAAGGATAGGAAGCTAGCCAAGGTTGCCATAGAGGTTGCTCAGAAGGATGGGTAGCTAGCCTAAGCTATTAAAGAGCTTAAGTTACATGATTCTGAGGTGGATAAGCTCTAGGATGAGGTCACCTGCCTTATCGCAGATGCTGCCAAGGTCACTTTTCTTCGAGATCGGGTTGCTGAGATGGACTCGCTACAAGTACAACTTGGAGAAGCAATGACTCAGGATAATGTAATGAGGGAGAGCTTAGCCTCAACTGAGTCCATCCGCACCGATGTCTGGGCTCAGTGTGAACTTTTGTGCCACTCCGAGACCAAGCTAAATGAAGAACTTACATAAATGGTAGATGACTGGTTGAGGTCCATGGAGGAATCGTTTCAGAATACGCTTAACCAACTCCACCTTCTTAACCCTGATCTTAATGAAGAAAGGGTTGGTGCACTAAGGTAGGTCTGGGATGGGCAAATTATGGATGTTGTTATTCCCATGGCTGTCACAAATGATCAAGTAGACTGAAGGATGGACGGGGGAGGAGGGATTGAAGTTGCATCAGAGGCTGTATAAGAAGAGGCTAGGGTCGTGATGGCTGAGGATGTGTAGACTGAGGTGTCGCAGGTCGAGGCAGTACAGACCAAGGAGGCGGTGACTCTAGAGGGATCAAGCCCTACTTTCTAATGTTCAAATTTTCCTTTGCCCCCTACGAGGTTTTTATTAATGCAATAGGACAAGTCCAGAGCTCGGGCATCTTTGTTTAATTTCAATACTTGGGATTTTTTTGCGTATTGATGGGTTATCTTTCACCAAGGTGAGTCCAATGCTCAATCTCGATGTCTCTTACATATTTGTCAAAAATTTTCCTTCGCAACACCGAGATGGGTCCAATGCTTAATATCGGTGTTTGTTTTACACTTAGCAAGTTGCTCATGTAGTTCACTGAGGTAGGTCCAACACTCAAATCTCGGTGGCAAGAATTTGGTTGGTTGAAGTATTTAGAGGCCCGTTTCCCTATTAGAGTTCGGGGTCTGTAATCATAGGTCAATGTCCAACTCGCTCCTCCATAGTTTGTTAATTGCTACTTGGAGGGGGATAGAGATTTTATCACTCTTATAGATCTGATGTCCTTTTAGCCTTCTTTACTCTATAATTTTGTAGTAGTCTATGCTTGCTTGAGAACCATTACTTTGAATTTATTAGGAATTAAAACCGCTTTAAAGAGAATAGCTATTTTCTGATCTGTTTCTTAATTGCCTATTACCCTTGTAACTAATTACAATGGAGGAACAATTAAATGTGGCTTCAAACGTGCAATTGGTTCACCCTTTTGGGAGCCAATCAAGGCGCATTACTTCCTTTATAAATAGGGAATGTTTGTATTGAGGTTGTCAGTTGTTCCTTTCTTTCATTTTCTAACTTTCGTATGAGACTGGGTCTTGCCTAGAAGGTGGCCTTTTTTTGCTTCTTGTGGGCGTGTTGAGAGTTATGTCATTCTCTAAGATCATCTTCATTTCTTTTCCAAATTCTCAAAGGTGTACCCTTTATCCCTGCATGTTTTTCGGATGGGGGCCTTTCTCTCTAGGCGTAACGACTCGATGAGGGCCAAGTAACTGCTCTATGTGGCTTGGTCAACAAGTCTACAGACAACAGAAGCCTTTCTTTCTAGGCATACGCAGCAGCAGAATGAAATCTTGCTTGTGCTGGAAAAGTTCATGGCTTGTGCCCTAATTCTTGTGAGGCATAGAGGGGTTTCACCGCTCTCCCCCCTCTACCCTCCTGATTGTTACCGAAGGTACTTGCTATGCCTTGGGAGCATAGGGGTGATTTGGAGACTTAGGATTGTGAAGTTTTTTGCTTATGTTGATCAAGAGGGAAAAGATGGGTGCTCACATCTTGAGAAGCCGTTGAGGTGGTCGTGGTTAGGGCTTGATCATCATCATCATCATCATCATCATCTCAACAGGCTATCTTCTTGGCTTCTTTCAAGTGGGCACTCTTGGACGATAATAGCTTATAGGTTATCTTGGTAAACTTGATGATGTTTGGAATGTGAATAATAAAAAGTTTTCTTTTTTGAATCCTTTACTTTTCAATATCTATTCCCTTCTCCAAGATGAGTCCAACGACCCGATCTTGGTGATTTTATTTTATTCATTATATTTTTTACATTTTACATACCGGGGTGGGTTCGACACTTGATCTCAGTGTTTTGTGACTTGCTCATGTAGTTTACTGGGATGGGTCTGACGAGCACCGAACTCAATCAAAATTATAACCGAGCTATACCTATGGCTTGTAGCATAGGAAACAACACTGGATCATCTCTTAAGGATTTTAAATGCAATTTGATCAGATCAAGTCAAAATTGGGGAAATGATTTGAGAACTCAGAATATGTAAATAAAAGAAATAAAGTGAGAAATTCAATTAAAAGAGCAATCAATTCAGAAATCTATCTGAAATTAGGTTGATTCTATCATAGATCATTCAACAAATATTTGAAGTGCATTTGAATGGTTAATTTGGATTCAACCGAAATCTTTGCATCAAATCCAGAATTCATACTAGATAATCATCTAGAATTCAATTAAAAATTGAAACACGAATTTGCAATCGCACAATTCATGTTAGATCTATGTTAATTTGATTTTCGAATTCAATTAACTTAGGCACAAATCAGTAATCTAACCTCTGTAATACTGTGATTAATTTAGATCAATCGATCCTAAATCCCATCACAATTCTCAATCTTAAATCAAGATCCAATCAGATAAAACATAAATAGAATCAACATTCATGCAATCAAGAAGAAGAAGAAGAAGAAGAAGAAGAAGAAGTGGAATCCAAATGCAATTCAAACACAAAAACAAAACCAAGATCTCATGAATCCAAATCACAATTTCTTCAAGAATCTTTGAATCGATTACAGAAGTTTAGCTCTCCATAGTTATCACCATGAAGGATCTTGAGGAAGAAGGAAGAAGAAAAGAGAAAGATCTAAATCTAGAGAGAGAATGTGAGAAGTGTAAAATGAAAGATCTCGGATATATACTTCTAACCCCTATAACTACCCCTCTAATTTGGCCTTACATCATTATAACCACATTAGTTACAAATCTAGATCCATTATGAGTAATTGAGCCCAAACCCCATGTTAATTGGAGGTCTATAACTCAAGTTATGGACAAATCATTCTCAAAGGATCTCTGATTCCGTTGGCTGACTTCAAAGGATGAAAGCTCCATCTAAACGTCGTAGTTTGGAAAAGTGATCTTCATATGAATTGAAGATATATGTATTATCTTTCAAATGCCACTGGTTCAGGCCTATATCACATCTATAACCTAAGTTATGCCTTAATTAGTGTACATTGCTCGGGTTCTAGTGACAGAACCCGTGTTCTAACTTCTAGGCCCAATTAGCTCCACTAGATGTCCGAATTAGCCCTGGAGCTCTTCATAAAAGTTGTAGACCTCTCTCTCTTCTTTCCTGCAAGGTAAGATACATAATTTTTAAATATTTACAACTCAAGATATGACCAAAATACAAAAATAGTATAAAATCTCAATAATGCTAAAAAAGATCAATTAAGTCCAATTTGAGCCCAAACTTACAAAACATGACCAAGCTCAATCAATTAAGTACATGGAGAGTGTAAATGATTAAAAATTAAGGTTTATTAAAGTATAAAATATGTGATTATCAGGGTCCAACGCTTGACCTCGGTGGCTATTTTTTAGGTTGACAAATACTCATTTTTCCTGACCAGGATGAGTTCAATGCTCGATCTTGGTAGTCAAGTTCATTTAGGATGGTTGCCAACTTGACCTGTGTAATGTGATACGTAGACCTCAGAGTGATATCCAACATCTCAGACCACGGATAGGAGCGCGTAACTGCATGAGACCTTTGTTAGGCTTATGGGTTAGGCTTAGTGTTGCAAATGCATTAAACCTTTTAGGTTTATGGGGTAATTTGAAATTATAGAAATGGCATGAAAGCCTCTTGGTGTGAAGTCAACGATCCTAGGCTACGGTCGGCTACACTTAACTATTGTAAACCTAGTCAGTCTATGGGTTAAGGTCGAGCCATAAGGATATAGGTGAAGACCCTTGAATGCACTCCTTGGCCTCTGATGAATGTCAAGTGGATTCTCCTGTCTGGCCATCATGTAAGAATACAGTCAACCTCTGTAAACTTGGTCAGTTTATGGATTGAGATCAAGCCCTACGGGTATGGGTGAAAACCCTTAAATACACTCCTTGACCTCGGATAATGGTAAAGTGAATTCCCCAGCCAGGCCATCATGTATGAACCTCAGAATAACTGATCCTCTTCGAACCTTGTATTCCTTGGACCTCGCCAAGGTATGGTTACCTTGTGGGTTGTGTTAGGCCAAAGTACTCATGGACTCAAGGTCACGATCGAGGTACTAGTTGAGATGATAATAGGCCAAAGTACTTATGGACTTAAGGTCACAACCGGGATACTAGCTTAAATGATGTTTGACCAAAGTATGCGCGGACTAAGAGTCGTTGCCAGGATACCAGTTTAGATGATACCATGGTTGGAAAAACAACTAATTTATTCATATGAAAAGATGTTTGTTACATAGTAGAAGCAGTAATTACAAAGCATTACAATATCGTCTGGGTTACTTCAGTGTGATAACGGTTGTCCTCATGGTTGTCATTCCGAGGTGGAGCCCTATCTTGATTCTGGGCATTCATCCGAGGTGAACTTGGGCCGAGGTTATTATTCCTAGCTGGAGAACGTCTTCTCTGGTAGGGAGGAGAGGGACTTCGAGGGCCATAACTTTTCTTCCTGTAATGGCCTCCCCTACCATTATTATTTTGGGTTTGGCGCATATATCGGTCCAAATGCCCATCCCGGATAAGAGACTCGATTGCATCTTAAAGGTTGATACAATCCTCCATGTTGTGACCATGGTCGTCATGCCAAGCGTAATGTTTGGACTTGTCCCTCTGTGAATGCTTCTTCATAGGAGGGGGTCTCTGCACATCTTAGAGCTTGGTATTCATGGCCTCTTAATAGATCTGTGCTTGAGGTGTAATGAGGGGAGTATAATTCTCGTACTTCCCCTTGAAAAGTGGCTTTAAACTCTGGCCCTGTTGGCATGGTTGCTCCCCGGACTTGGATTCAGTATCTTTTCCTTTCTTGATATGCTTCCTAACTTGGAGATTGTCTTCAATGTTAATGTACTTGTCAGTATAGGCATGAAACGCATCCATATTTTTGGGCTCCTTCTTCGCCAGTGAAAAGGAGAATGGTCCTTGTCCGAGCCCTGATAGTTGCCGAGGCTACCAAATTAGATGAGATTTATTAACCAAATCACCAAGCACTTATAGTATGTGGTGTAACCAAGTCAAGCCCTTGGATCATTCCAATAAATCAATTATATTAAGAAGTTAGCAAAATGGGGTTTAGTTGTAGGAACAATTAAACAAAGCTATTTAAAGACTGTAAACAAAGTTAAGTAAACAACCAATCCAAGGGAATCAATAACTCTTGAGTTTAATCCATCCTTGACCACTAAGGATTTATTCACTGGCTAACCAAATTCTTGGTTTTAGGTCACATTAAGAAGCCTTAAGATGACCTATGAATTCTTTACTAGATAAGCATCTAGTATTTGGTTAATCAAAGTTAGATGAAGTTAGCATCCATCTAACCCTAAATCAACCTAAAACTCAAAATTCAACCAAGCTAAGCAATTCATCAAACGCCTTTGATGCATCATCTAGTCTCTATGAAATCCGCATCCAACATGAACTCTTTACTAGGTAAATAAGCACCTAGGATTTGGTCAATCAATGAAAAATGGATGAAGCATCCATTTAACCCTAAATCAACCTTGGTTAATCAATGAAAAATGGATTGAACATCCATTTAACCCTAAATCAACCTCATTTCCATAGTTCATGTGAGCTAGACAATCTATCAAACACCTTTGATGCATTTTCTAGTTTATGCAATTCCAATTAAACACATGATAGTTATGCAACCATCATATGAACACCAAGGCCAAGTTAAGCATTCAGCCAAGGATTAACAAAATCAAAGAAAGGGAAGAGAGAAATATGATTAACAAGTAAATTAAACATTCAAACCAAGGTCTCAACATTAAACATCAAGAGTGTTTCAATCCCTAGGATTGATTACAAAGCTTCAGCTCTCCATGAATGGAGAGCACAACATTAAAAATGAAGAAAACTTAGAGAAAGTGAAAATAGAGGAGAAGAGAGAAGAGGAGAGAACGAGAGAGAAGATAAAAATTGAAAAATGAAAAGTGTCTCTACATACTCTCGGATCTGGCTTAAAATATCACATAACAGACATCAAAAGTGAAAAAACAAGATTGCCCTTAGCTTAGGATGTTTCTTCTTCCAATTAGCTTTAATTGGACACCTAATGAAGGAGTTTTGGCTAAAACAATTTTAACAACTCCTGTATCTGTCATCTCCCATCAGGCGTTAAAAACCCTATCAAAACATTACCATTTTGATAAGTGGTCTTCACTTTGTCTCAGATTTCCAATGGAACTAGTTTCAACCCATTATGACTCCTACAACCCAAGATATGGTCCAATCTTTGCACACTTCTCAGGTTCCAGCGATAGCACATCTGTTTTGACTTCCAGGCCCAATATGACACACTAGACATCCAAATAAGTTGTGGAGCTCTTCATCAAAGTTGTAGAACTTCTTCTTGGATTTCCTACAAAGTAAAGTTAATAATTTTTAGATGTCTATAACTCAAGTTATACTCGAAATACATAAATAGTGTAAAATTGCCACAGTATTGAAAAATACAACTAAACCCAATTTGAACCCAAACTTATAAATGGCAGCCAAAACCAATCAATTAAGCCTATGAGAAGTCTAAAATGATGAATATGAGGGTTACCTAATATATAAAAATGGTGTTTATCAAATTCTCCCACACTTAGCCTTTTGCACTCCCGGGTAAAAGTAGAAATCCATCATTAGGTGATAAAGGAAAACTACACAACTTGAAAGTTAAAACACAAGAAAAACTCACTTTCCAATGATGTTGAAGAATGCAAAAGGAAAGCAACAAAAAATTCAAGGAATTAAAATGTAAATGAAGTAACCTTTCTTTACATCTCAGACCAACAAGCATAGTAACTTCAATTGAAAAACATAGATCAAGAATGATAGAACCTCATAATATTTACTCTCAATCTCTCAAGTGTTTAGAAAGTAAGTGTTTCACTTAATTCAACCCATGAAAATATGCACCACCATAAGCTTGCTTATATTCTACTTCTCCATTACTCAAAACACATACACACACAAATCAAGAGGACTTTATTCAAGGTTTGTAATGGGGCCAAGGTAAAGGAGGGGAGTAATATGAATATGACAAGTTGAAGACCAAAGAGAATAAAAGAGCATTAGGGTTGGGTCCAAATAACCAGCATGATAGTTTTTTCCCAACTCTATGTAATGCAAATTCCCTTTATATATTCTTTTTCCTTTTGTCTTATTGACTTTTCTTTACACAACTTTTTTTTTTTAAAATTGGTCACTCTTTCCTTTTTCATTAACATTTTTGCATACGAATTAGCACACTCCTACATTTATTCCAGAACTTATCCAATAGCAATGTCAATGCTTTCTTATTCCCTAAGGTTGGGTAAGAACATTATTTTTCATTTAAGGCATGTAATAAGCTAAAAACAAAGAATGATCAAATTAGCTCAAAGGGGTTAATCAAGGGAAAATATGCAAAGTTGACTATTTGGCTAAAGTGGCTAATTCAAGAAGAATGCCTCAATCATATTCATGTATGCATGTGAAAATGTAACCTAAAAAAGAATCAATGCAAGTTCTAGAGTAACAAATTCCACGAGTACAAATCACATACGAAAAAAGAGAATGATACAAATGTTTAATCTATTCATTAAAAGGCTCAAAGTCTCACAAGGTATGCTTCTATAAAACTTAATCTACTAATTCAATTTCATTATCAAACTAGTTATTCTCAAGATGAGAGACAATTTATTCACTTATGTTACCTTAATTTATACATGCTCACAACTTTCACAAACTCAAAGTTTCATTGGAAAGCAATAAAAAACACACTTTGTTATGAAATAGTTAAACAGTTTAAAACAGAAAAAATAGAAATAGAAAACAAAAATAGTAATAGTAACAAAAAATAAAAAATAAAAAATAGAAACAGCAAAAATAGTAAAAACAAAGCAATAATAAAAACATAATAGAAACAACAGAATTGAAAACAAAAAAATCAATAAACAACAAATATCAAACATAAACAGCAAAATCACATAACAAAACAAAAATGTAAATTCCTTGTTGGTGTATGCCCTAGAGGCCGATACATTTTGTCTGTATTTACATATATTCTATTATGCTATTTTAATATGTGAAGCATTTCATTTATTGTGTTCTTTTAATAAATATAATAAAGTCATTAGAATAGTAAGTTTGATACCATAAGACATCAAGTGAATGACTTGATCATGAGATCCTATTGGATAAAACACTATTCTTAAATGTCCCTAGTCAAGTATTATTATTAATTAGGACAACAATAATACATTGAGACTAGTATGTGCGTAGACTGATGACCACATATCACGGATCATGGATATGAGATATCAAGTCTTCACATAGGTACATGTTAGAGTAATTATGTACTGGACTGACCCGCCATGAGAATGCTACATGGATCATTACGTGAGTGTCATAAGCGATTCTCATAGTGACAATGGTGTCTGTGGTCCTTTGACCTGAAACCACTACGATTCCTACATGAAGAGTTGTGTGTTTTAATTCCATCAAACATCATTTATAACAAGGTAATTATAAAGTTGGTTATTGGATATACCATGAATCATGCAGAGGGATGTGAGTGATCTAGATGGGATTTGTCACTCCTACATAATAGAAGCGGTATCTTTGGGCCACCTGATTGAGTGAGACTGCGAAATACATGACCATGCTCAACTGAGTCAATATAAGATATTGATTTCATTTATTATTACAAAGTCTACTCGAGTATCAGGAAACGAAGGATTGGACTATACAAAGGTGACGCATTCCATGCCTTGTGTTCAATCTAGATATCTTGACAAAGGGACTAAACGACACAGAAACATTGGTCATAGAAAAGTTATGTCAAATCACTGATATTCTCATTACTTGGGTAGCAGTGATATGTTGCTAGACACCGCTCACTGCTTGTAATATTAAAATGAAATTTTAATATTACTGCCAACATAATGAGAACATACAGGGTCACACATATAGAGCAGACTAAAATTAGAGCAATAGATCCAAATTGGACTCAGATTCAAATATGGGTCAGACTCATAACAGATGAATCTAGGGTTACACAGCTTACCTTGCTGTTGCTCACACTCACTTAAGGCAGTCACTATTATAAATACTACTACTAAGGGGGCTGCTAAGACACATATTACAGAACCTTAGCCACACCTACAGAAAAGTGATTGAGAGAGTGACAAGTTTCTTTTCTTCTCTTCGCAGCTAGCATTGTGTGAGAGACGTGAGGCTCCTTCTGCAGACGTTGGACGTTCGTGAATTTGTTCTTGTGGATATCGCAAAGACATCATTGTTGTTACGGTGTTGGTGATTCACGTCACTTCCTTTTGATCACGCTTCAAGAGGTAAATAATTTAAAAAAAAACTCAGATTATGGCTTTTTCACATGGATCCTTAGTGGGAATTCTATTTTTCGCTACGTGATGTATGCGCAATTCCCAACAATCCTCCCCCATACTTAAATTTTACATTGTCCTTAATGTAAAACTTAAAGATAATCAAACCATCAATATCATCAGTAAATCTAGGACAAGTAAAATAAAAGATAAAGAGAGGAAACATCCTTATGAAATGCAGATGGCTGCTTGCAAGCAAATGGAGCTCCTCCACTATGTTCTCTTGAGCTCCCTCATAGAATGGCTTGAGGAGATGTCCATTGATTTTGAATGTTTTGTGAGTTGCCTTACTTGTGACCTCTATCGCACCATAAGGAAAGACTTTTGTGGCCATGAAGGGGCCTAGCCACCTAGAACGGAGTTTGCCGGGCATGAGCTTGAGGCAGGAATTATAGAGGAGAACTTTTTAGTCAACCACAAATTCATTCCTTGCAATATTCTTGTCATGGAAAGCCTTGGTTTTCTCCTTGTAGATTTTGGAGCTCTTATAGACCTCAAAGCGAATTTCCTCTAATTCTTATAATTACAATTTCCTTTCCACTCCCGCTTGGTCAAGGTCTATGTTGCAACTCTTCACCGCCCAAAATGCTCTATATTCTATCTTCATCGGTAGGTGACAAGCTTTCCCAAAGACAATACTGTAAGGGGACATCCCTAGTGGTGTCTTGTAGGTGATCCTGTAAGCCCAAAGAGCATCCTCAAGATGCTTGCTCCAATCCTTCCTATTAGGCTTGATAGTTTTATGAAGGATTTGCTTGATCGTTTTCTATTTGATACCTCAGCTTGCCTATTTGTTTGAGGGTGGTAAGGTGTAGAAACCTTATGCATGACTCTATACTTTTCAACAAATTCTCCAAATGCTGATTACAGAAGTGTGACCTTTGATCACTAATGATAGCCCTCGAAATGCCAAATTTGCAGAAAATGTTTGATCTAACAAAATTCAAAACAACTTTTGAATCATCAGTCTGAGTGGCTTTTGCCTCCACCCATTTAGACACATAATCAACAACAAGCAAAATGTAAACAAAACCAAATGAGACAGGAAAAGGATCTACAAAATTAATATCCCGAACATCAAATATTTCACAAAATAATAAAGGTTGTTAGAGCATCTCATTCCTTCAAGAAATATTTCCAATTTGTTGGCATTGTACACAAGATTTGCAAAAAAATATATGCATCACGAAAAGAGGTTGCCCAATACAATCTAGATTCTAATACTTTCCTAGCAGTACATTGAGGCTCAAAATGCCTACCACATGAAAATGCATGGCAACAGTTAAGAATAATATGGATCATCCCACACGTAATACTTTGACTCACTCATTAATTTGTCAATTTGTGCTCTAGTAAAATATGCAGGCAAGACATTAACAACCAAGAAATTTACCATATCAGCGAACCATAGAGTGTTACCTTGCAGCTGTAAAAGCTGCTCTTCAAGAAAGGTGTCATGCATGGGAAAGGCGTCAGCAACTTGCTTAATTCAGCTCAGATGGTCAGCTACCAAGTTCTCTGCACCACTTTTGTCACATATCTTGATGTCAAACTCTTGGAGCAGCAGCATCTACCGAATCAATCTTGGCTTGGCCTTAGGTTTCTTTAGGAGAAACTTCAAAGGTACATGATCAGAAAACACCACAACTTTAGAACCAACAAAATATGATCTAAATTTATCTAATGCAAAAACAATAGACAAAAATTCTTTTTCCATAGTGGTGTAATTTGCTTGAGCAACATCCAAAGTCCTCAAAGCATAGTAGATAATGTGAGGCACTTTGCCCACTCTTTGTGCCAAGATAGCTCTCACTGCATAGTTTGAAGCATCACACATCAGCTCAAACGGGAGTGTCCAACCAGGTGGCTGGATAATGGGGGTGGTGGTAAGAGTTTGGTTCAAATGGTTGAAGGCTTTCTTGCATTTCTTATTAAAGTTAAACTCTACATCCTTTTGTAGGAGGTTTGATAGCGAGAGGGTTATTTTGGTTAAGTCTTTAATGAAGCACCGGTAGAAATCTGCATGACCAAGAAAAGAACGAATCTCCCGCACGCATGTAGGGTAAGATAAAGAAAAAATCACATCTATTTTAGCAGGATCTATTTCAATGCTCTTGCTAGATACTACATAGCCTAAAAATATGCCTTGCTATACTATAAAATGACAATTTTCAAAATTTAGAAGAAGGTTAGTTTCAATGCACCTATGCAATACCTTAGCCAAACATGAATCAAAGGAAGAATCATAAATAGTAAAATCACCCATGAATAGCTCCATGCATTCTTCTAAAAGATTAGAAAAGATGTTTACTATGCACCATTGAAAGGTGCCAAGGGCATTGTAAAAGTCGAAGGGCATCCACCTATACACAAAAGTGCCGAAGGAATATGTGAAAATGGTCTTCTCTTGATCAATCGGTGCAATATGGATTTGAAAATACCAGGTGTAGCCATCTAGGAAGCAGTAGTGTAATTTCTCAGCTAACCTCTCTAACATCTGATTAATGAAAGGCAGAGGGTAATGATCTTTTCGGGTGGCTTGGTTGAGCTTTCTATAATCAACGCAAACTTTCCACCTGTTCTGCACCCTAGTAGGAATCAGCTCATTATTTTGATTTGTCACTACTCTCACCCTAGATTTCTTTGGAGCAATTTGCACCAGGTTCACCCATTTGCTACCAGAGATAGGGTAAATGATGCCAGTTTGCAACAACTTTGTCACCTTTTTCACCATATCTAGAATCAATAAGTTCATTCTTCCTTGAGGTTGCCTTATTGTTTTAGCTCCCTCCTCAAGTAATATTTGATGCATGCACATATAGGAATATCAGGAATGTCAGCAAGTGTCCATCCAATTTGCAGTAATTTTCCTTCTTGTTCATCATTGAGATATTTTGCTACAATCACTGACAGCTTTTCACCATCCTCCAAATATGTATATTTAAGGTGTGTAGGTAAAGGCTTCAACTCCAATTCGGGTGGCTGGACCATGGAGGAAGGCAACCTAGTGGTGGGAATTACTTCAACAGACTGAATTTCTGCACAACTAGTAGCTATTGCATAATCTATACAGTCAGATTCATTATTGCCTAAATATATAGAAATTTCAGCACACACATCACACTTGACAACATCATCACAATTAGCATATAAACATACTAATTCAGAATCATCAAAACTATCCAAATCAAGGAACTCAGCACACAACTCATCATAATTGTCCTTAACTAATTCATCAAGCAAGTCTATATGAAAAATAGAATGTTCTTCCATAGGATGCTTCATTGCATCAAAGATGTAGAACTGCACTATTATATCTCTAAATTCCATTGAAAAAGTTCCAGCATGCACATATACTTTTGTCCTTGCAATCTTAAGGAATGACCTCCCTAAAATGATTAGAGCCTTGTTGGATGATGAGTCCCCCTCCATATCCAGAATGTAAAAGTCATCAAGAAAAATCAACTCATCCACTATCACTAAAACATCCTCCATCAAGCCTGCTGGGTATGTATTGCTCCCATTTGCCCACTGAATCATAACACCAGTTGCTCGCAAAGGTCCAAATCCAAGAGAATTGAAAATAGACAAAGGCATCACATTAATTGAAGCTCCAAGATCTAACATTGCATTCTAAAACTCGCAATTGCCTATAATGCATGGAATTGTAAATGTGTCTGAATCCTTGTATTTTTTATGAATTGGTTGAATGAGGGCTAAAACGTTTTACCTTATACTGACCCTTTTATTGCCCTTCAATCTCCTCTTGTGCGTGCATAGCTCCTTCAGAAACTTGACATACTTCAAAATTTGCTTAATTGTATCCAACAATGGAATGTTCACTTCCACTTTCCTAAAGGTCTCTAAAAGTTCTTTATCTTTTTCTACCTCATCCATTTTTTTAGACTAGAGTGCTCTTTGTGGAAATGGAAGAGCCACTACATGATCAGATTTCTTCTTTCTCACTCCAACTTCTGATTTCTGGTTTGCCTTAGCTTCAGGTTCTGCATAATCTGATTTTTCAGCAAAATCTAATTTTTCAGCATAATTAATTTTCTCTGCTGATTGTCGCTTACTTGCTGGTTGAGGGTCTTATACCATCTTTCCACTTCTCAACATAATAGCACTGATATTTCCCTTTGGGTTTGGAATTGTTTGAGTAGGAAGTTGGTCAGAGCCTTGTACCTTCAATTGACTCAATGAAGAAGTGAACTGTCCAATCTGAGTCTCCAAATTTTGAATGGTGACTTCTATTCTATGCTGGAATTAGATGTTGTCAGTAGCTATTTGATTGACTAGGTCCTCTAATGTAGGCTTAAATTGAGTAGGACCTTGTTGTTGCACAAGTGGTTGCAGTATCTATTATCTAGCAGGCTACTGGAATTGCTGCCTACTTAGTCCAGAATTTTGCTAAAACTAGTGAGGCCTAATTGGTATTTGGTATGGCTGTTGTGGTGCTGCTGCTACTGCATTTCTATATTTAAAATTTGGATGATCCATCCAACTAGGATTATAAGTGCTAGAGTAGGGATCATATTTAGGCTGCTGATGTTGTTGGTACTAAGGTTTACTAGGGAAGATGCTTGCTACAGTAGCATATGCCTGTGGTGCAAAATTGTCTTATTAGAGTGTGGGGTATGCATCTATAGGATGGGTTAGACAAGAACAAGGTCCATGCAGTTTGGCAGGCCCTTGCATAGGTATTTGTTGTCCCATTGCCAATGCCTCACCAAGGAAGTCATCTCATCAAGTCTATTCTCCATCATTTGCTAGTCAACATAAGACACATGAACCTTATTCACTCCCCTAGTGGGAGTAATCATCCTAGTACTAAACTGCTAAGAGTTATCAGCCATATTTGCAATCAAATCTCTGGTACCAGCTGTGATTTTGTCAACTAATGCACCTCCACAAGTAGCATCAATCATACTTCTATCCATAGGAAACAATCCCTAATAGAAATATTGAATCAACTGATGGTCACTAATCTGATGGTGTGGATAACTTACACACAATTTCTTAAACCTCTCCCAATAGTCATGTAGAGTCTCTCCAGAATTTTGCCTTATCCCATATATATCTTTTCTGATGGCAGCAGCTCTGGATGCAAGGAAAAATTTCTCCAAGAACAGCCTCTTCATGTCATTCCAACTAGTCACAAAACCAGGTGGAAGATAATATAGCCAATCCTTGGCTACATCATCAAAGAAGAAAGGGAAGGCTAACAACTTGGTATGCTCCTCAGGAATTTCTTGTGGTTTCATGATGGAACATACCACATGAAACTTCTTCAGATGCTTGTGAGGATCTTACTGCAAGACTATGGAACTTTGGAAGCAAGTGTATTAATCCAGATTTGAGTTCAAAATCAGCATTTAAATTAAGATATTGAATGCATAAAGGATGATAATTGACATCAAGGGCTGCTAGTTCTTTAAGGGTTCTATTATGTAAATTATCACTCATGTTTGCATTATTTCTATTTTCAGTCCCAGTTTTAGTTTTAGTATTTGTGTTATCAGCCATGGTTATAAGTTTGCTTATAGTCTCAACTTCAATTTCTGTTTCAATTTCAACTTCAATATTACCTTCAATCTCAGAAACTATCCTCTCACTAAGCCTACGAGCCCTATCAAGTGCATGCAAAGCTCCCACAATGTTAGGATTAATGTTCAGTAAATGAACACTAGAAGGCCTAGACATATAATATACAAAAGTAGGCAGAAACACAAACAACACAAGTTATGCACAATGGAAAATACTACACTAATTAGTTACCAAAATGACTACAGTTACCCTATCTATACATTTTTAGAAATTATGAGACTTGTATAGGGTGAAAACTACACAAAAATGGAAGCCAAAAATGCCATAAAAAATCTTCAAAAAAAGAAAAGTGGTCTAAATGATGGAATTAGGCCAAAAATGTGGTGACCTCATGGCAAAGCAGTGAGCCTTGTGGAAAACCCTATTTTCCTTAAACTGACCAATTTTTAGCACATTATGAGCACAAAATTCTATACAAAAATTACCAAAATGCCATTAGATGAAAGTTTTTGGTGAAAACTACCTGAAACAAGTAAAACATGAGTTAGGGAAGGGTTAGTAGTTCAATATACACATAATATAGTTGATTTAGATTAGAATGATCCCTAGCAATGATACCAAAATTTAATAGCTGTCAAGGCTACTAAATTAGATGAGATTTATTAATTGATTCACTAACCACTTATAGTATGTGGTGCAACAGGGTCGAGCCCTTAGATCATTTCAATAAATCAATTATATTAAGAAGTTAGCAAAAAGGGGTTTGGTTGCTAGATTAGTTAAACAAAGCAATTTAAAGGCTGTAAACAAAGTTAAGTAAACAACCAATTTGAAGGAATCAACAACTCTTGAATTTAATTCATCCTTGACCACTAAGGATTTATTCATTGGATAACCATATTCTTAGTTTTAGGTCACATTAAGAAGCCTTAAGATGACTCATGAATTCTCCACTAGATAAGCATCTAGCATTTGGTTAATCAAATTTAGATGAAGTTAGCATCCATCCAACCCTAAATCAACCTAAAAATCAGAATTCAACTAAGCTAGGCAATTCATCAGACATCTTTAATGCATCAATAGTCTCTGTGAAATCCTCATCCAACATGAACTCTCTACTGGTAAGTAAGCACCTATGATTCGGTCAATCAACGAAAAATGGATGAAACATCCATTTAACCCTAAATCACCCTTATTTCCATAGTTCATGTGAGCTAGAAAATCCATCAAACACCTTTGATGCATTGTCTACTTTCTACAATTCTCATTAAACATATGATAGTTATACAACCATCATATGAACACTAAGGCCAAGTTAAGCACTCAGCCAAGGAGTAATAGAATCAAAGAAAGGGAAGAAACAAATATGATTAAAAAGTAAATTAAACATTCAAACTAAGGTCTCAACATTTGACATCAAGAGTATTTCAATCCTTAGGATTGATTGCAAAGCTTTAGCTCTCCATGATTGGAGAGCACAATAGAAAAATGAAGAAAACCTAAAGAAAGTGAGAAGATAGGAGAA